>JAWZYV010005591.1:0-388909 GCA_038373885.1 Cheiracanthium punctorium
TCACATCACCAAATTTTCTTTCATTCGCTCCAAACAGTTTTACGTGATGTGCGAATAAAAAATGCGTCAATGACAAAAGGGCAGACAGACAAACTTTTTTTTTGATAGCCGTACTGGGGTCCCAAATGCTTAGAGCGGATAGAAATCTTAAATTTTTTAATACTAAGTAGTGTACAGGCAAAGTCTAATCTTATTTATTTAGATACATAAAAGTTCCCATTCCGAAATTGAAACAATCACTCCAAACTTTATCATTCATCCTGAGTCGAACCCGTCTGGTGGTTAGAACGCTCGCCTTCAGCACTCGGGCCCACGGTTCGATACCAGTCGCCGAAGACAGAAGTACGCAGTTTAAAAGAAGCTTGAAGTTTTTACGTATGATAATAGGTGGCAGCAGTAACATTCAAAGAAAGAGGAAGAAATCTCAGCACGCAAGAGACGGCGTAGTTGTGACGTCACGATCCATTTCCCCCCCCATATGTATCTGAGCGTGACACGGTCACGCGAATTCAGTGTTTTTTCTCCATCCTAAAAGTGGCCAAAGTGCCTAAAGAAGTTTTAACTTCAAAAGACACAAAATGTTTTCTCATATTGTAAAAATACCTATAAGTAATTGAAAAGAAATCGTAATGAATTTGCTGTTATTTGTAGGCACATAATTTTAAAAAAAAATTAATTAGCTTATATTCTTATAAAAATGAAAGAAAGGAGAATTTAATACGTAAAGCACCGTTTATACGTCTTTCAAGGTACCGACGTAAAACGACGTATAAACGATAAGACGTATAAATGAAACATTAAGAAACAACTTCGATTATTACATATTTAACATTACTAACAGTGGCGGCCCGTAGTCAAAACTGTTAGTGCAGCCGGAAGTATATGAGCCCCCCCCCCCTTTTCCCCCGGACAGGATTGGAAAATCTTTGTTACTCAATTCAAAAGCTGGCGGATTAAGCCCTCACCGAGGAAGAAAAAAAAAAAAAAGAAATTACATAAAAAATGTAAGCGATCCTATTTTACTTCCATAAAATGGACATAAATTTCAACCAGCCGCTCTTATCCTCAAAATTGCATTAATCCGTGTCTGATTCGAAGTTTCCTTAGAATTTTCTTTTGTAACGATAAATTGAGAAAAAAAGAAAACTTACTTATCTTTTATAAGTCAAATCAATCCTCCTTTCTTTTAAACATGCGAATCGGTCAGTGATGTCCCCATAAAAAGGCGTTGTTTTAATTCAGATATCAATAATTTTAAAAGCTCTTTAAAATTTCCCATGTTTAAAGAATTTTCTCGCTCGCCATGTCCTCTAAATGCCAGTTCTTGCTTACTTAAAAACAATACTGCTTTGATGGGTAATTGTCCATTCATAAGCGTCTATTCAGGCTTACCTTCTTGATAAATTCAGCAATATAAAGTCGAGAGTTTTCCCAAACATATATTCTCCTTACCCCCTCCCTCACTTCTCGTCCGAGCCAATCAGTAGTCGAGTTCTCAAGTTCAGCCGCCGTTAGAAAATCTTTCATCGGCTGTATCAGCTGCATACTCCCTATGCCGGAGAGGCTGATTACGTAGTCGTTGTGATGGCAACGGTGCTGCCAATTTTCTTTTCAGCGCTCTGGGCTGAACCAAAGATTTTCCCAATTGAATTGCGGGAAGATTAAAGTGCTTTTTTTTCTGAATGAGCGATCCGGCCACAATACGTTTTTTTTTTTGTTGTTTTGTTTTTTTCGGAGATTTTTCTAATTTACCGCGGGAATTCCACAACTCTAATCTGAATTTAGGAAAATTAGTAGAATAAATTATTTTAAAGTATGTGCTGATAATTTCAAGTGCAGCCCGGCTGTACTTGCTGTATCCCACGAGCCGCCACTGATTACTAATGTAAGTTTATGTAAATGTAAGTTTTTTAAGCTACTAATAAATTACTTCTTAATAGTTTTTACACTGAAAACACTGACTAAATCTTAAAATAAAACAGTTATCATAAAAGTGAAACAAACCATACCTTTATTGTACTAAATCTTGAATACTGCAAGTCCTATAATATTAATAATATACATTGAGTACTTATTATTATGAGTTTTATATTCATCCAGAAACTGAATTTAAAAAAAAATCTTTCATAGTTGTCTGATGCTGTCGCATGCACTGGGTATTGATTATCGCATTGTGGATTGAATTAAGATTATTAAATGTCTTCACTTGTATTATTCTGACAGACAAAATAAGTTCTAAGTTTCTCAATGCAGTCAATTGCTTCTTTAAAGGAAGTTAGAGTAGTCTCTTCGCATTCTTCTTCATCGTCACTTAAATTAGCAACAGATATTTTGTCTTATATTAAATCTTCAACGGTGCATAATTCTGACGTTAAGATATCGTTATCGAGGAGTATTTTCAGTTCACATACTCCTCGAAAGTGGTTTCTCCTCTCAAAATATTCCAATCTTCTTCCTCCATTAACACCGTTTCATCATCACTTTCATGGGCAACATTTTCACCACTGTTATCACGATCATCTAATTTTGGATCTGGAAATCCTCCTTTAATGAAACAATGTTTGATTGTTTCAGATAATTCTTGTTTCTATGCATGAGACATCATATTGATTGCCTGGATTGATTTATTTTTCCCTGGGTGTTTCCTGTAATGATGTTTTGAAGTGAATGTTCAATTAATCATTTTCTAAAATGCACTTTTAAGTTTTTTATAATTCCCAGGTCTAGGGGTTGTAGCTTGCTTGTACAGTTTGCTGGGAAGAAAATTATTTCACATTTTGTAAAAAGTCAGTGTCATGGGGATGGGCCGTACATTGATCCATAAAAAGCAAAATTTTACGATTTATTTATTTTTTCATTTCCGTATCCATTGTTTTTCAGCCGCTCAGTAAACATTGTAGCAGTCATCCTGGCTTTGGTATTGGCTTTATAACACAGTGGCAATGTTTTGACGTTTTTAAAACATCTTGGGTTTCGTGATTTCCCTACAGGACCCCGCTAATCACTACCATCAGCGTTTGTACACAGTAAAACTCTGAGGCGGCCTTTAAAATTCTTTCCGCCATGGCAGTTGTCATCTTTAAATACAAGGGTTTTTGCAGACATGATATTATAAAAGAGGCTGCTTTCATCAACATTGTAAATGTCCCTTTGTAGCTATCCATCAATTTTGCTTGGCAAATTTTTGAGCCGTTCATCATTTTTTTCAGCTGGCACATCTTTAGATTCTCCGCTCATCACTTGGCTTGAAATTCCATGGCGTATTTTGAACTTTTGAAGCCCTCCAGTTGAGAAACACGAGTATGTTACATTCAAATTCATTCCGATTCCTTTTGCTTTTTCCATAAGCATGGGTCCACTCACGGGAATGTTTGATGCACGGCATTGTGTGAAAAACTTCATTAAAATGTCTTCTACTTCAGGAAATTTACTTCCTGTCTACGTAATTTCTTCGAGGCAGAATTACTGCAAGCAGCTGCCCTGTCCTCAATTTTCTTTCTGTCATACGCAACGGTTTTTTGAGTTGAAACAGGAATATCCATTTTTTTTGGGCCATTTCTACTTTTGTTAAACTGCGCTTTTGCCTAATTCTTCTAAAATTCCAATTTTATCTTTCAACGAGAGTACTTTACGCTTTCGAGATATTTTCGGTTAATAAACAGGGAGAACGGTCGAGAAATAAACACCGCACACAAAGAAACACGTGGGTACGAAGCAGTGCAAATACAGGAACAGAATGATATGTCTATCAGACGACCAGTTGAGTGAACTGCTCCTGAAATGACCCGTATTGTTCGTTCCCACTAGATAAAAGGAATGCTGATCTACGATCATCCCCAAATCCTTTATATGACCTTCTGTCTGTGAAAAGTTTTCCTTAAACCAGGAAAACTATGACTGATACAGAAAAATTCCGAATTTTAGGAAGGTGGAAAACGACGTATAACCGATATTGTGCGTCGTATAAACGAACAATTTTTACATTGGAATGAATCGGGACTTAACAAAAACGACGTACAAATGTAAAAGTCGTATAAACGAGAAACGTATAAACGGTGCTTTAGAGTTTGAAGATAAGCGTATTGGCGCATCGAGACGCAGAAACATTATTTCAATAAATAAAATATGGAATATTCCTAGACAAATGAATATATTATTGCAAGCCTTGCATACTTTGTTTGTAATTTGATTTGTTTTACTTATTCAGATAGGTATGGAGAATGTAACTAAAAAATTAAGGAAATTTTTTCTCATAGACTGTCACTGGTAATTTTTGCCACACTGAGAACAGCATTGTGTACGTGATTGTACGTGTGCATGTACACTATTGTACGAATAAATTTTTACTAAATATTGGCTCTAATACCGAAGGACAGTATGTGAAAAATTAGACTTCATAATTAAAAAATTAAGAATATTATTCTTTTGTATTGAAGCACGAATAGTTATAAAAACAAAGGCCGAGAAAGGGCTTGTAGTACACCTTGTATAATAATAAGATGGTTAGACAAAACTAGTCCCAACAAAACTGTAAAGAAATTGATTCAATATTTGAAAAGGAGGTAAACTAAAAAATCTATTGAAATATTATATAAAAGGAGATAAAAACATGCTCAAAACTGGTTTAATGAATGCAAAACATACCAATTTCCTCGAATAACTATGTTATAAAGTAAAGATCGGGTTATCGACATAATTATGAATCCACTAAACCAAATCGATAAGTAGTGTAGTGATTTCGTATGTATGCCGAACATGTAAGTATGTCAAACTGCAATAGCACCCCCCCAATAACACGAATCCATACAACAAGGATTCCTAGAACACGGCGAAAAAAATTGCGATCGGGTTCCTATAACAGGTTAAAAGAGACTCGTACAACCCGGTAAAAGGAGATAGATGTTCTGATTTTATTACACTTCAGCTCCTGTGATTAATATAACTTTTAATGGCAATAATCCTCGCGAATGTCGGTAGCCACTCGCCGAATGGCGAGTAAAACATCATTACTAGATGGAAAAATTTGAACTCCGCTCGCCACATTGGTGAGTGACGCGCAAATTGAATATAGCTAAAATAAATTTAAATTGTTTCTTCATTTTTTTATTATGAATGTGGCCTGCAGATAGTTTTAAGTGGCTAGTAAAAAGATAAGCCGTATTAGCCACCATGGCTAGTAGAAATTTTTCATTTTGGAGAGGGTTAATGGCAACACTGAACATCATGGTGTCAATATCGCATTTGAGCGAGTTGTGAATAGGTATATGTTTTTTAAGGTCTTGTTACTGTAACTGTTTGCGTTATTATTAATGGGGGTGGAGAAAAAGAAATATACCATCCTTATAAAATGAAATCTTTCACAACTAATAAACAAATCTATGTATATATATATATGTATATATATTTACCTTGTCTAACTCTTTTAAAATAAAATTTCCTTAAAATCAAGTAATTTTATCTGGGTATTTTTAAGAACTGTTGCTTATTTAAATTAAAAAACTTTTACTCATCGTCTCTGGGAAGAAAATGCGGGGGCGTAGCTGGAGGCAGAGTTATTAGAATGTGACCTTCCTTTAAAGCCAGCTATTAAAACACATTTTTCAGTGAAAGGAGAAAAAGAGGAAATGAAAAAAAAGTCTGTGGAAGAATACATAAATATTAGACCTTTGTAAGTAACGAATTTCATTTCTCCATTTGCAGATTTAACTCCAATGCAGCAGTTCATCTGAAATTTCAAATAATTTGGCTTGAAAGAAGGAGGGACGCACTTTGGTAAGCCCTCCTACAGTTACGCCCCCGAGTGTTTAAGAACTTACATACTATAATGAAAAAAAATTCAAGGTACATATTTTAATGATTTTTTATACTAATAAAAGTACTCAAAAATGTAGCCTTTTGAAAATGTTATGTTTGCCTATTTTTGATGGAAAAAGAAAATCTGTCTCTTGATTCTCCAAATTTATGCATTTTTGCCAAATTTATGCATTATTTAAAAAAATAAAAAACCTTTTTACATCTGTCGTTTTAAATCAAATGAGTTTAATTTTTTATTTATATGAATCAACCACTTTGAAAATCATTCACAATACTTAAAGGTAACGGATCGGTTTACACATAAATCTTCATTATGTCAATCCAGATTTTCTTTCTTTCTTCTTTTAATTAGCCCCTCCCACAAAGAAATCTGTGTCCGTCAAGGTTTGTCATGACAACACAGCAACATCAAAAATTATCCGGATATTCCATTGGAAAATTGTTCTTCAATTTTTCAGGGAGGCATGTTTGTGAATATTCTTTATTCAAAATCAAATGAAACTTCGTTTTTCTCGTGGAAGGCGTGTCCCAATTCACTGTGTCTGGCATCGGTGGTATATTCGTAGAGGAGATGGCAGAATATTACCCACTTTTCAAACCAATCTTTTAAATATAAATGTACTGTTCACTTTAAATAAAAATTCAATAAAAGAAAAGGAAGAAATATATAGCGTGTCCCAAAAACATTGACCCGGTTTTTATTTCTTATATATTCATCATAGACATTTATAATGGATTACGAAGTTCCAAGAAAAAAGTAGAGAGTTTTATGGAATCGATTCAAATTTTCAGGCGATTAAATTAAATTTCAGTAAATACAAAAATTGAATGTTTATCCAGGCCCCGTACGAAAAAAATTCCCAATGGAAAATAATGTGTCACTAGCCTGTGATCGTCTTATACCGTGATGGTCTGTAATTTATGACGACGGCGGGAAACTGCCAATGGCGTTCACCCGCACTTTTAAATATATCGTCCCAAGTATCTGAAATTCCTAGAGCCAAATGAAAAGTATATTTTATATATTTAAACGTACGAACAAAAATTTCTGGTGAGTCTTCTTGCCCTGCTTTTTTTATAGATCCGATCTGCCTAACTCAGCGTTTCTCAACCTGTGGGGCGCGTCCCCCAAGGAGGGCGCAGAGCGTTTGCAGGGACAGCGCGAGAAAAACCAAAGAGCAAGTAATAATGCATATTTAAAAAAAAATCATCTTATTTATTCTCATTTTTACTCAAAAACATATCCATTTTCGCTAAAAATGTTCATTCAAACTTTACTGATAACATTCTTTTGTAGAAAATTCGACTAAATGTTCATTGTTAATGATTAAAAAACTGAATGTATGCTGAAAAATGTGAGGGGGGGCACCACCGTAATTTGGCCTTTGTTGAAGAGTAACCAGATTCCAGGTTACATATCCGCTTACCTTGAACGTAATTCGACCTCTGCTCCTGAAACCCCTGTGTAAACTGTGTACGCTTGGAATGTACTGCTTGAACTTTCGTTTACCTACATTTCCTATTTTTTATGTCCATAAAGTGTTCTCACTTCATTAAGACTCGAATGTCTATTTCTGATGCTGTGGAAGAATTTTTTTCTCTGTGGGCGTTAACTTTCAAAGAGGAAGGCGGAACTTTTCCTACCAGCTCTCTATAATTAGTTCGAGATAAATGCTAATATGAATTTTTTAAATTTATATGTATACAATATTCCACCTTTTTATAATTTTATGAATGATTTTGTTCATTATTTATTCTAAACTTCATGTAAGTTTAACAAAATGTAAGAATTAGGGGTAGACGTTAAGTTTTTCATTTTGGCCACGCCTCTTCTGTTTAAAAACGGGAAACAACGCAAGAGGCGCAGCTCAGTTAATAAGCGTTACAAAGTGTAGTCGTTAAAAGTAATATGTAAGAGCTTTTACCAATGAAGCATGAATGAATTAGAGTGACTTGAAAAAGTATTTTATTGCCCAATGCTGATTGGGAGTACAAAAGGAAAAAAAATGAATGTGATTAAAGATGAGCGTTCTTCTTAGGTTTATGCTTATCTGGTAGGGATACTCAGTAAAGCTTTTCTCAGATGAAGCCAGGGACATATCCAAAAAACAATTTTGGAGGGGGTCCAAACTGTGGAAAGGGCAAAATTTTTTACAAAAAAATTTCATCATTTTGTCAACAAAAATCGAAATTTCGGATAGGGTCGGCACCCTGGATCCTTCCCATGAATATGTCCGTGGATGAAACCCGATCCTTTTTTGCTAATTTCTTTCCAGCTTTTATAGAATCACTAAAGAAAGTTAAAAGTTAATAACAATTGCCAAATTTGATTAATTTGTAGTCTTTTCCCCTAATGGTGAGCACTTTCCACGTAGGGATTCGTTACTGAAAAGGACAAAAGTATTGCCAGTTTAGTATGGTGGCATCTGGTACGCGGCCAATTTTAACCCTTTGAAGTGACGGTCGAATTAATACCAGAGCCCAAACTGGGTGTCGAACCCAAAGCCATAATCGTACCAAGTGGCGCTTCAACCAACATACAATCAGGGACGGCATATTCTTCAGGTTGTAAATATGCATTTTAATGGGGTCTAACTACTGAACCCTACAAGTTGCGCCTTTGGAAATAGCCGCTTTTCTTAAGTGTTACTTTGTTGTAACGATATTTTTAAATTATTGCACATATTATTTATTAGATGTGCACATATTATTTATTAGACGTACGCTTGCGGTACTTTAAATTTATACGAGTATCGAACTGGTTGGAATTAATTTCACGAGACTAACCTCTCTGCGACGGTTCCTCCATCTGCGTGACAGAAAGCAGCTTTCGTAATGTATTGAAAAAGAGCTGTAAAATCAAAGTCAAAGGTTCACTTAACCAATTCATTGGAATCTGCAGTTATCCAAAAGCTTAATACTTTTTTTAATGCCGAAAATCTGATTTTCCCCATTGAAATACATTACGAGAACCCAAAGCTGTCAAAGGCGAAAACCGTCGATCGCAAAGAGGCTGGACTCGCCGAAATGCTTTCTTACTCTCAAATTCAGAGAATAAATATATTTGTTGCATCTTGGCAGGCATGCAACTGGTATGGTAAAACAGAGTTGACATACTACCGCAAAAGGTTAAATAGTTTCAATACAAATAATGTGTTCATGAAATATCTTCTTTCCAATGTGAATAAAAAAAAAATTCCTATTAGCAGGATCATTATTATTATTATTATTTTTTTTTTTTTGCAGACACTTTTCTACTGTTTTACTCAAAAATTTCAAGGGAGAGGATGCAGATCGTGTTTAAATAATTTCGGTTTTATTGTAACGAAACACGAGAAATTGTAAAATGTGTGTAAATTTTTAAAATTAAATATATATAGATATATGTATTTATGTAAAATGAAATAAAAAACGAAATATATGTATTTTTAGGACATGATTCTAATTGCTATGTGTGGTTCTATGAATACTGAAAAATCAACTATAAAGGACAGCGCTTTACCTCCATTTATACACATCTCATCGCAATTCGTATATTAAGCACCCCTTGTCTTCGTAAACTCATCAAGTTGTATCAATAGTGTGCTGGAATAACAGGGAAAGGCTCGAATATGTGTAATTAGTGGGTCCCTTGCATACTTTGTTTGTAATTTGATTTGTTTTACTTATTCAGATAGGTACGGAGAATGTAACTAAAAAAGTAAGGAAATTTTTTCTCATAGACTGTCACTGGTAATTTTTGCCACACTCAGAACAGCTTTGTGTACGTGATTGTACGTGTGCATGTACACTATTGTACGAATAAACTTTTACTAAATATTGGCTCTAATACCGAAGGACAGTATGTGAAAAGTTAGACTTCATAATTAAAAAATTAAGAATATTATTCTTTTATATTGAAGCACGAATAGTTATAAAAACAAAGGCCGAGAAAGGGCTTATAGGACACCTTGTATAATAATAAGATGGTTAGAGAAAACTAGTCCCAACAAAACTCTAATGAAATTGATTCAATATTTGAAAAAAGGTAAACTAAAAAATCTATTGAAATATTATATAAAAGGAGATAAAAACATACTCAAAACTGGTTTAATGAATGCAAAACATACCAATTTCCTCGAATAACTATGTTATAAAGTAAAGATCGGGTTATGGACATAATTATGAATCCACTAAACCAAATCGATAAATAGTGTAGTGATTTCGTATGTATGCCGAACTTGTAAGTATGTCGAACTGCAATAGACCCCCCCCCCCAATAACACGAATCCATACAACACGGATTCCTACACGGCGAAAAAATTGCGATCGGGTTCCTATAACAGGTTAAAAGAGACTCGTACAGCCCGGTAAAAGGAAATAGATGCTCTGATTTTATTACACTTCAGCTCCTGTGATTAATATAACTTTTGATGGCAATAATCCTCGCGAATGTCGGTAGCCACTCGCCGAATGGCGAGTAAAACATCCTTACCAGATGGTAAAAATTGAAGTCCGCTCGCCACAATGGCGAGCGACGCGCAAATTGAATATAGCTAAAATAAATTTAAATTGTTTCTTCAATTTTTATAATGAATGTGGCCTGCAGATTCTTTTAAGTGGCTGGTAAAAAAATAAGCCGTATCAGCCACCATGGCTGGTAGAAATTTTTCATTTTGGAGAGGGTTAATGGCAACACTGAACATCATGGTGACAATATCGCATTTGAGCGAGTTGTGAATAGGTATATGTTTTTTAAGATCTTGTTACTGTAACTGTTTGCGATATTATTAATGGGGGTGGAGAAAAAGAAATATACCATCCTTATAAAATGAAATCTTTCACAACTAATAAATAAATCTATGTATATATATATGTATATATATTTACCTTGTCTAACTCTTTGAAAATAAAATTTCCTTAAAATCAAGTAATTTTATCTGGGTATTTTTAAGAACTTGTTGCTTATTTAAATTTAAAAAACTTTTACTCATAGTCTCTGGGAAGAAAATGCGGGGGCGTAGCTGGAGGCAGAGTTATTAGAATGTGATCTTCCTTTAAAGCCAGCTATTAAAACACATTTTTCAGTGAAAGGAGAAAAAGAAGAAATGAAAAAAAAGTCTGTGGAAGAATACATAAATATTAGACCTATGAAAGTAACGAATTTCATTTCTCCATTTGCAGATTTAACTCCAATGCAGCAGTTCATCTGAAATTTCAAATAATTTGGCTTGAAAGAAGGAGGGACGCACTTTGGTAAGCCCTCCTACAGTTACGCCCCCGGGTGTTTAAGAACTTACATACTATAATGAAAAAAAATTCAAGGTACATATTTTAATGATTTTTTATGCTAATAAAAGTACTCAAAAATGTAGCCTTTTGAAAAAGTTATGTTTGCCTATTTTTGATTGAAAAAGAAAATCTGTCTCTTGATTCTCCAAATTTATGCATTTGAAAAATGCGCATCGCGGTTCACATTAATAAGATGCTAGCATTTTAAATTGTTGTATTAACTATTTTAGTTAAAATAATTCCTGCGGGTGTATTGTAGTGCGTGTAAACAATTATCTTACATCTGCTTTAAAAATGGTAAAAGTCAGCAAGCAAAATTTACATTGTAACAACAAATAAATAAATGAACGAATAGTAATGTTTTTGGACATGCCTATGATATATGTGTAAACAAATAAATTATTACATAAATGGCACTTAATTTCTTGGGTGATTTTCTTATTTTGTCATCGATGTCGGATCCGTGGGAGGAGCAAGGAGGCTTTAGTCCCCCCCCCCCCCTCCGAAGAGAACATTGATAAGATTATGCTTCACTGCACCCTTTTTAAATGAAGCATAATCACACACAAAAAGTACCCTTTTTAAAAGCTTTTCTGATACATGCTTGGTCTTTGGAACCGTCGTCTAATCTTCGGATAAGATTTTCTGTATGTTAGCAAACTGTTAAAAGCAGTCGACAACAAACCCAGAATTATGAATTTCGATTGAAAGTTTTAAAGTGAAAGAATTAAGCTCAATATATTTAAGAACTTGAAAAATTATACAGGACCCAAAAACGGTTACTGAATTGCTATGTAAGAATCGAACAACAATTTTAAAATTACATTTAAAAAGAGCGCATAGTTTTTAAAAAAATAAAAAACCTTTTTACATCTGTCGTTTTAAATCAAATGAGTTTAATATTTTATTTATATGAATCAACCACTATGAAAATCATTCACACTACTTAAAGGTAACGGATCGGTTTACAGTAAATCTTCATTATGTCAATCCAGATTTTCTTTTTTTCTTCTTTTAATTAGCCCCTCCCAAAAAGAAATCTGTGTCCGTCAAGGTTTGTCTTTTAACACAGCAACATCAAAAATTATCGGGATATTCCATTGGAAAATTGTTCTTCAATTTTTCAGGGAGGCATGTTTGTGAATATTCTTTATTCAAAATCAAATGAAACTTCGTTTTTCTCGTGGAAGGCGTGTCCCAATTCACTGTGTCTGGCATCGGTGGCATATTCGTAGAGGAGATGGCAGAATATTACCCACTTTTCAAACCAATATTTTAAATATAAATGCACTGTTCACTTTAAATGAAAAATACAATAAAAGAAAAGGAAGAAATATATAGCGTGTCCCAAAAACATTGACCCGGTTTTTATTTCTTATATATTCATCATAGACATTTATAATGGATTACGAAGTTGCAAGAAAAAAGTAGAGAGTTTTATGGAATCGATTCAAATTTTCAGGCGATTAAATTAAATTTCAATAAATACAAAAATTGAATGTTTATCCAGGCCCCGTACGAAAAAAATTCCCAATGGAAAATAATGTGTCACTAGTCTGTGATCGTCTTATACCATGATGGTCTGTAATTTGTGACAACAGCGGGAAACTGCCTATGGCGTTTCACCTGCTCTTTTAAATATATCTTCCCGAACATCTGAAACCGTTCGAGCCAAAGGAAAAGTATATTTTATATATTTAAACGTACTAGCAATAATTTCTGGTGAGTCTTCTTGCCCTGCTTTTTTTATAGATCCGATCTGCCTAACTCAGCGTTTCTCAACCTGTGGGGCGCGTCCCGCAAGGGGGGCGCAGAGCGTTTGCAGGGACAGCGCGAGAAAAACCAAAGAGCAAGTAATAATGCATATTTAAAAAAAATCATCTTATTTATTCTCATTTTTACTCAAAAACATATCCATTTTCGCTAAAAATGTTCATTCAAACTTTACTGATAACATTATTTTGTAGAAAATTCGACAAAATGTTCGTTGTTAATGATTAAATAACTGAATGTATGCTGAAAAATGTGAGGGGGGGCACCACCGTAATTTGGCCTTTGTTGAAGAGTAACCAGACTCCAGGTTACATATCCGCTTACCTTGAACGTAATTCGACCTCTGCTCCTGAAACCCCTGTGTAAACTGTGTACGCTTGGAATGTATTGCTTGAACTTTCGTTTACCTACATTTCCTATTTTTTATGTCCATAAAGTGTTCTCACTTCATTAAGACTCGAATGTCTATTTCTGATGCTGTGGAAGAATTTCTTTCTCTGTGGGCGTTAACTTTCAAAGAGGAAGGCGGAACTTTTCCGACCAGCTCTCTATAATTAGTTCGAGATAAATGCTAATATGAATTTTTTAAATTTATATGTATATAATATTCGACCTTTTTTATAATTTTATGAATGATTTTGTGCATTATTTATTCTAAACTTCATTTAAGTTTAACAAAATGTAAGAATTAGGGGTAGACGTTAAGTTTTTCATTTTGGCCACGCCTCTTCTGTTTAAAAACGGGAAACAACGCAAGAGGCGCAGCTCAGTTAATAAGCGTTACAAAGTGTAGTCGTTAAAAGTAATATGTAAGAGCTTTTACCAATGAAGCATGAATGAATTAGAGTGACTTGAAAAAGTATTTTATTGCCCAATGCTGATTGGGAGTACAAAAGGAAAAAAAAATGAATGTGATTAAAGATGAGCGTTCTTCTTAGGTTTATGCTTATCTGGTAGGGATACTCAGTAAAGCTTTTCTCAGATGAAGCCAGGGACATATCCAAAAAACAATTTTGGAGGGGGTCCAAACTGTGGAAAGGGCAAAATTTTTTACAAAAAAATTTCATCATTTTGTCAACAAAAATCGAAATTTCGGATAGGGTCGGCACCCTGGATCCTTCCCATGAATATGTCCGTGGATGAAACCCGATCCTTTTTTGCTGATTTCTTTCCAGCTTTTATAGAATCACTAAAGAAAGTTAAAAGTTAATAACAATTGCCAAATTTGATTAATTTGTAGTCTTTTTCCCTAATGGTGAGCACTTCCCACGTAGGGATTCGTTACTGAAAAGGACAAAAGTATTGCCAGTTTAGTATGGTAGCATCTGGTACGCGGCCAATTTTAACCCTTTGAAGTGACGGTCGAATTAATACCAGAGCCCAAACTGGGTGTCGAACCCAAAGCCATAATCGTACCAAGTGGCGCTTCAACCAACATACAACCAGGAACGGCATATTCTTCAGGTTGTAAATATGCATTTTAATGCGGTCTAACTACTGAACCCTACAGGTTGCGCCTTTGGCAATAGCCGCTTTTCTTAAGTGTTACTTTGTTGTAACGATATTTTTAAATTAAATCACATATTATTTATTAGATGTGCACATATTATTTATTAGACGTACGCTTGCGGTACTTTAAATTTATACGAGTATCGAACTGGTTGGAATTAATTTCACGAGACTAACCTCTCTGCGACGGTTCCTCCATCTGCGTGACAGAAAGCAGCTTTCGTAATGTATTGAAAAAGAGCTGTAAAATCAAAGTCAAAGGTTTACTTAACCAATTCATTGGAATCTGCAGTTATCCAAAAGCTTAATACTTTTTTTAATGCCGAAAATCTGATTTTCCCCATTGAAATACATTACGAGAACCCAAAGCTGTCAAAGGCGAAAACCGTCGATCGCAAAGAGGCTGGACTCGCAAAAATGCTTTTTTACTCTCAAATTCAGAGAATAAATATATTTGTTGTATCTTGGCAGGCATGCAACTGGAATGGTCAAACAGAGTTGACATACTACCGCAAAAGGTTAAATAGTTTCAATACAAATAATGTGTTCATGAAATAACTTCTTTCCAATGTGAATAAAAAAAAATTCCTATTAGCAGGATCATTATTATTATTATTATTATTTTTTTGCAGACACTTTTCTACTGTTTTACTCAAAAATTTCAAGGGAGAGGATGCAAATCGTGTTTAAATAATTTCGGTTTTATTGTAACGAAACACGAGAAATTGTAAAATGTGTGTAAATTTTTAAAATTAAATATATATAGATATATGTATTTATGTAAAATGAAATAAAAAACGAAATATATGTATTTTTAGGACATGATTCTAATTGCTATGTGTGGTTCTATGAATACTGAAAAATCAACTATAAAGGACAGCTTTTTACCTCCATTTATACACATCTCATCGCAATTCGTATATTAAGCACCCCTTGTCTTCGTAAACGCATCAAGTTGTATCAATAGTGTGCTGCAATAACAGAAAAGGCTCGAATATGTGTAATTAGTGGGTCCATTTCCAAAACATCAGGCGTTCTGCCACTTATCGAAAATCGGAAGACGCAGCCGTACATGATAGTCTGTTGGTTTTAGTTTAGCAAAGGCCAGTGCTAGCAGTGCCGCGCAGACCATGGCTAGCGTCTGTGTGCAAAACAAATGAAGCGGCCCTCAAGGTTTATTACCTGCCCCAAGCCCCCTCCCCCCAAAAAAAAATTAAATTAAAAAAAAAACTTTTCCGACCATACACCCCCCCCCAAAAAAAAAAAAAACTCTTTTGAGCAACTAACTTTATTTTTACTATTGTTTGATCGTAAAAAGCGAAATATTATTTGTTAGGTACTAGAGAAGTAAATAGTCTAACCAAATAATGAACTAAATAACCTACTTTTCTCAACACTAGGGGCCAAGGCTCCTAGAATCCCTACACTCGCTTTTCGTATGAGGCATTCGCCCCTAATGAGGTTTATTCTTAAAAAAGGCATCATTTCCACAGACAAAACCCAAAGATTGAATCAGATAGAATGCTACCGAGTTACACGTTGCTTGGTTCCTGCATGTTACTTGGCACACAAAATTTTAAACTTTCCACTATTTTTATTTATGTAAAACCCACAGAGCACCTTGGGTATTTGCCACGCATGGCATTTTCATAATTTGGCTACGTGCGTATATGTATAGTTAATAATTAGTTCTAAGAAAACAGTACTTCATATGTTTCCTTTGATGAAAACTGCAGAAAAGCTAGAATAGCTTGCCACCCATGGCGACTTTTCATTATTTGGCGATTGACACATACTCATAAACGATGATTACTGCTCATGTAAGGTTACCGGGAAAACCGTTATCCATATATTCATATACACAGTGGCGTAGCCAAAGGGGGGGGTAGGGGGGTCATAACCTCCCCCATGAGGAATTTTTTGCCACAAAAAATGTATATTCTTCACTCCATTATCACACACACGTATGAAGGGTGAATCTAAACTCTTGGGCAAAACTTTAAGGGGTGATAGGGCACATAATAAGGAATCAGAATCACATAGCAAGGCGGGGGTCGGCAACGTCCTCTTCGTATAGCTGTTAATAATCACTTCGGAAAAAATGCTGAAACAACAGTGCACTTGCCGACCCTTGTTCGTCAGAAACGAATGTATTTTTCTCCGAAAACAGAAGATTAAAAAGGATAGTTTAAAAAGCTTATTTTATTTCATGGATGAAATTTTCGGAGACGAGCCTATTGCTTATGAAACTTGGTTAAAAAATGAGACGGACACTTCCATTTTTTTCCAAAAGTGATTATTACCGGGTAAGTTAAAACTGCTTTTCACCCCAGATTGCTATGTGATTACGATTCCACATTGTGTGCCCTATCACCCCTTAAAGTTTTGCCCAAGAATTTAGATTCACCCTGTATATGAGTTGCAGTAGTCGTAAACACCTAACCCCCTCCCCCGCCCCATGAAAAATTTCTGGCTACGCCACTTCATATACATAATCCTTTGCAGATTGGCGTATTTAGAACCACGAAATATATCATCTCGCTGCGCTAGCAAATATCCAAGCTGTACTATAACTTGTATAATGGCATAGTTAACGCCCCCCAAATATTTCTACTGGTAGCAAATACCCTAGCTAAACCTAACCGGCTTGACTATAATCTGCATTTTAATTATTTTTCATTTTCAAGACATTAGGTACTAACATTTGGAATATGCGGTTTAGATTCACCCTGCTTGGAGAGATATCCTTTTGCCAGATCGTACCTGATGCCAAAATGGCGCTTTTTAAATCAGTTGCAATTAGTAATTCTGTTTTGGAAAAACGAATAATCGGTCATTCTAAACTCCTGTTATCTAAGAGAACTTATTTGAAAATCGTCCACTTTGTGTAACACACTCTGATATTTATTTTTTCACATTCTTTTTAATTAGGCGTAAAATGGGTGTCATTCTATTTCATATTTGTCACTTTCACGCGATTCTACATACTTGGAATTGCTTTGCTGCAGAAGCATGAATGCTTTTATGCTGGCGGAAATTACCAAATCTGGCAACCATTCAACTCTTTTTTCAGTTTTTTATTAATATCTTCTAAAATAATTGGAATTTCCAAATTTAAGCCAGCTTATCAGGTTCTCCGGAATTTTCCGAATACGTGGACACCTACATCGAAACTCAAACCCCACGGTTTAGGAGGAAATAGCCGAACAAGTTCTTGACAGCGACTGTGGGGGCAGCGTACGTTACTTTTTTTTTTAGAATAGAGAGAAACATATTGAATTCGCAGCAGGGCTCGGAATAAGTCTTGGCGACTGCTAAAAATGCCGTGAGACTAGCCCAAATAACCTCGATGTTCAATAGCTCTCGCGGCTAGTTTCGCTTTCGAGGATTTAAAACTCTGTTTCTTCCAACCCCAGATGTATTTTAAGGTTACATATAAAATTACAGAATTGTTACAAGAAAAGTAAAGTCTTTTTGTCTGTTTGTTCTTCTCAATGCATTATTGATTGCATTTTGTTAAAGTTAAGCGAAAAAACTGCAACTTCTATTTATTAAAGTACGAAAATTTAAGATTTTGCCGTTACCTAAATATTTTTTGCTGCCGCGCGTTTCGAGAAGAGCATTAAATTCGATTTGGGTCTATAATAAAAATTGAATATGAAGTTATTTATTTTAGGTGGACGAGGATTAAATATATTGAGTGAAGACTTATTTTCGTTAAATTGTTTTCTCTAACGTCTGATGTTATTGCCTCCACAACGGGCTTTGACTTCTAGTTATAAAGGTGAAGTATAATTAGAATATGTCTGACAGATATTGTAAAACAGTTTAATAGGCGATTTTAATACAGATTTTAATTCCAAAGAAGTGTTCCGTGGAACAAGGAAGACAAATACGGCACACTTATGGATTATAATGCAGCTTCTAACGTAATGAAACAAGGATAGCAAATAGGGCCAAACACATTGATTATGATACACCTTTCTACGAAATGAAGCAAGAAAGACTAATAGGGGCGACGCATGGATTATGATACTCTTAACATATAGCACTTCAGAGAGTATTTAAAATATGAAAGTGTTTCAGATTTTCTTTTCCTTTTTTTTTAATTTTTGAAACCTTTCACAACCCAACTTGTTACGCATCTTCGACCCTATTATCCGCTCCGTTCCTCTATGGCATTAACCCGTTCTAACCTGATTTTTCTTTGAATTAAATATGTTTTCTTTCGATAATGGATACTGAATTTGTAACTAAAAACTAAATATAAAATCTTGATTATTAAATTTTCGAGGATTTTTTTTTTTTTTTTTAGTGTACACACTAGGATAGGACTCCATCTTGTACGACACTGGTCGATTTTTGCGTCCTCAGTGTGGACTCAGGGTCTAAAAATCAGGGTCTAAATCTTAAAAGGTTAATCTAAAGGTTTTTTTCTTTCGGCCTACTTGTATTAGACCTGACCTCTATGAGGGCAGGAAATGTTGGTCTGTTTCATTATGGGGACACAAAATAGACAGACCAACGCTGCCCCTATGAGTAGTCTCCTAATTTTGAATCCATTCCAGATGAGAGACCTAGCACTTGCATTGACATCCCCAAAGGTATCATTTGAACAAAGAGGACATTGTAATACCAATATAATTTTCTTCTTTATTTAAACTTAAAAAATATTTTTATTCATTCAGAAAATTTTATTGGAATTTGATTATTCTGTACTAGAATTCTACATGTTATTTAGTGAAAAGATATTTCGTTGAAAGGTTAAATATTAATTTATATAAATCCTTATACTATGATTAATAATTAGTATAAATATTTCAACTATTAATTTTCAGTAAGAGTTTTTTAAAAGTACAATTAAATGCATTAATTAAAAACATGAAGAAAATATATATAAATTTTGTTAAATTACGTAGAATCAAAAAAGATTACAAATAATCACAGAGTTATTTGTACTGTGTCATATAAATGTTTAAAGAGCTTTTATTATTCAAAAAATTACCAATAAAAACTAACTACTAATAAAACTAGCTACTAATAAAAATAATAACATAAATGGTATAAGCACTGTTCAGTTGCTTATAACTCAATAAAACTGAAAATTTTCTTAAAAAGTCTTTATTATATGTATATTTGTAAATAAATTTAATAAACACAATATATTTTCATGAACGTAGCATTTTGAAACAAATAACATAATTTGATCGGACCGTGTGCAATGAAAATAACCGCGATTTTTAGCATTTAATTAACTGAACTTTCCCATACGATTCAATACAAAACGAGGAAAACCCCAGCCTTTACAGTGACGTCATAAAACCCACTACCCAGACCCCTCATGAAGAAGCTTTCTTTCTCTTCCGGGGACCCCGAGTATACAGGGTGTCCCAGAAAGGTGGTAACGGGCTTTAATTCTTTTTATCGATTACAGATAAGTGGGCAGTGTACATTGCAAAAATGTTCAAAATAAGGTCGGAAACAAGACTCCGTAAGAAAAAAATTCTTCAAATCATTTTCAACAAGTTAAACTTTTTAAATTTATATACTACCCCTGTACGAAAACATTCCCAGCAAGTAAAATGTGCCCATAAACTCATGAGGTGACATGCCAAACGTACATCATACAACGCCGCAGAGATATCTTTAAAGAAAGGTGATCCGGGATTTGAATGTAAACGTTATTGCTAGAGCGGAAAAAAAGATTTTCCTTCGTAATTTCTATACGTCCCCTGAAATGCGATTATTCGACGTGATTTTTTCCCTTGGAGAGACATGGAAAAGTGGTTTAAGTCAGTGTTATATTTATCTTCACATCTATGACATTTTTTAAGGTGTAATTCTCAAATTTTGTACGTCACCTCATGAGTGTATGGGGCACATTTTAATAATTCCTGCGGTTTATTGTAATTTTGTATTCTAGAGAACAATACAAACAGTCATGACTCCACGAAATGCGAAGGTTTGTTCTGTAACCATAATCATGATGTGGCGGAAATGTTGTAACATGCATTTATAAAGCAACTGATAAGGGCGTAATTTTTTAAACATTTATGCAGAACATTACTTTGCCCGTTCACTATTTAACTATAGGTAAATTTCAGATTTTTATTTTAGAACATGTATATTAAGTTTATTCAGTTTTAATTTATCTGCATGCAGTTATTAATACTTGGTTTTTGTTAAAATAACTAATTCGGTTATTGATCCGATTCATTCTTTTTGTTTAAATTAAACATTATTAAAAAATCCTATTGTGGCATTTATCATTTCATTGCCTACAATTTAGGCTATAAAGATTTAGTCCCTAAACCATTATTTTCATTTTATTAAAATTAGCAATTCAATTAAATAATTCATGAAGTTTATGAGTGCGATCATTTATAAAACTGTAGTAGAATTTAATACGAGAAGGCACTGCTTCAGATTTCTAACAGGATTTCTTCCGACCTTTTTCATAACAGTCCACTAACACAAATATACAATTATTTTCGCGCTTGATATATTTAAAAGTGTACTAATTCTGTCTCAACTCATTTGCATCATATGACGAGATGGAATCGCATTTGTTTCTTCCTAATATCAGTCACGTCACATGGAAAATTCAACCCACTTTGTTTTTGAAATTGGGTACCGCCTACAATGGTGTAAACGGGTAGTAGCGGTGGTTATAGGCGTGATATTTATGATGAAAGACGTAATTATTGCGTTGGGAATCAAGAATTTATGCACGTATGTTTTGTATGAATATGGTTTTCACCACAGGAATTTTGCGAGACAAGAGAAAGCTTTTAAGCTGTTTTGCGAGACGCCTATTTTTCGTCTCGCGTCCATCCCTAAGCCCCGCCTTATATACGCTACGGACCGCCTTCGTTGAAATTCGCTCTGCCTTTGCAATTAAAAACAAATGAAAATGATTTTTTTTAAACAGTTTTATTATGAATTCTTCACTTGAATATTTATTTTCTATCCTTCTATCTTTTCATACAAATAAATTGTTGATTACCGTAAAACAATTTTATAGCTACTTTAAACAGTAGGTTATGACCATGCCAGGTTCTGCAGCAGCGCGAAATTTGCGCCGTACACGGGTCTGCGGAAAACGCGTCCTGGCAAAATGTACTGTTTTCGATTATGGATTACGTAATATTTTTTACTACAAACCTTAATTATCTTTTAATTGAAATTGCACATAAAACTTGAATTAAATTTTGTATCTTTTAATTTTACTACGCCGTTTATTTTTTTTTAATGCGCTTTAAGTATTTCTCCACAAGTATCTTCTAATTAGAATGCATTTGGTATTCACTAAAGTTTAGCAATTTTATCTTATTGCCTACCTTCACATTTTAACTTTACGCCGTTATTTCTGAGTGAAAATTTGAACAACTTAATGTTGACTTCCTATTTCTGCGATTTCATTTGCTTCACTTATATTTTACTCCACGAAATGCGAAGGGTCTATTCAGCAACTGATCTAAGTGCGTATTTTTTTTTTTTTTTTAATCTATCTGAACACTACTTTGCCCGTCCACTATTTTATGTGTGGGGAAATTTCAGATTTTTATTTTAGAAAATATGATAAATTTATTTAGATTTCATTCATCTGTTTACATTCATTAATATATGGTTGTTATCAAAATAACTAATTTGACTATTGACTTGTCTATTTTTATAAATAATATTTTAAAGATCGTATTGTGGCATATATGATTTTATCGCCTAAACCATTATTTTCATTTATTAAAATTAATAATTCTACTATATAATTCAGGGAATTCATAAAGTTTAGTTTTACCATTACTCATAAAATTATAATAGAACGCAATGCGAGAAGGCGTTGCTTGAGATATCGAATTCGGTTTCTTAAGATCCCTGTTCTTTAACATTCCATTAACACAAATATGCAGTTATTTTAGCGCTAAATATAATTAAAAGTGTACTTATTCTGTCTCAATTTATTTGCATCATATTACGAGATCTAATTGCATTTGTTTTTTCCTAATATGAATCGTATGGAAAATCCTTCTGACCAGGGGCGTAGCCAGAAATTTTTCACGGGTGGGGGTTACGACTACTACAACTCATATATATGTATACGTGTGTGTGATAATTTAGTGAAGAATATACATTTTGTATGGCAAAAAATTCCTCATGGGGGGGTTATGACCCCCCAACCACCCCTGGGGGGGGAGGACAAAGACTACATCAACGTATGGTTGCAGTGTTGGAAAGAACAAAAAAGCAAGGGAAAACACTGCATACAAAAATCCAGGGGGGGAAGTGCCCCCCTTGCCCTATGCTGCCGGTGCCCATGACCGCTACTACCCCTCTAAAAGAATCGTGTGCAAATTACTGTAGGCAGGGGCGTAGCCAGAGGGGGGATGCTGAGGGGGCTGCAGTAGCGGGGAAATGGGGCATTTTATTTAGCTCACAATTTGATATTTATCTTGTACAATTGAACTTTAGCTTACAATTGGATACCCAGCCCCCCCCCCCCCCGGGGGGGGGCTGGGTATCAGTAGAGTAGTAGGGTAGCAGTAGAGCAGTAGAGTAGCGGGGTATCAGTAGAGTAGCCAGGAAATAAAATCCTGGCTACTCTACTGATTGTAGGCGGTACCCAATTTCAAAAGAATGTCAGTAGGATTTTCCCTACGATTCATACTAGGAAGAAACAAATGCAATTACATCTCTTAATATGATGCAGATAAGTACACTTTTTATTATATTTAGCGTTAAAATAACTGCATATTTGTGTTAATGGAATGTTAAAGAGCAGGGATCTCAAGAAACCGAGTTCGATATCTGAAGCAACGCCTTCTCGCAGTTCTATTATAATTTTATGAGTAATGGTAAAACTATATTAATTTTCTGAATTGTACAATACAATTATTCATTTTAATAAATGAAAATAATGGTTTAGGCGATAAAGTGATAAATGCCGCACTACGATCTTTAAAATATTATTTATAAAATTAAACAAATGAATGGGGTCAATCATAAAATTAGTTATTTTGATAACAACCAAGTATTAATAAATGTAAACACATGATGGAAATCTAAATAAATTTATCATATTTTCTAAAATAAAAATCTGAAATTTACCCATAGATAAAACAGTGGACGGGCAAAGTAATGTTCAGCTAGAGTTCAAGAAAAAAAAAAAAAAAAAAAAAAAAAAAAACGCCCTTAGATCAGTTGCTGAACAGACCTTCGCATTTCGTGAAGTAAAATATAAGTGGAAAAATTAAATGGTTGAAATAGAAAATCAATATTAAATTGTTCAAATTTTCACTCAGAAATAACGGCGTAAAGTTAAAATGTGAAGGTAGACATAAGATAAAATCGCTAATTTTTAGTGAATACCAAATGACGCTGACTTAAACCACTTTTCCATGTCTCTCCAAAGGAAGAAATCACGTCGAATGATCGCATTTCAGGGGTCGTATAGAAATTGCGAAAGAAAATCATTTTTTCCACTGTAGCAATAAACGCTTACATTCAAAATCATGTATAGTCTCCGATCATCTTTCTTTAAAGATATCTCTGCGGCGTTGTATGATGAAAAGCTCACATATGGTTGGTCACCTTATGAGTTTATGGGCACATTTTACTAACTGGGAATGTTTTCGTACGGGGGTCGTATTCAAATTAAAAAAGTGTAACTTTTTGAAAATGATTTGAAGGAATTTTTTCTTAACGGAGTCCTGTTTCCGACCCTACTTTGGACAATATTTGCAATGTACACTGTCCAGTTATCTGTAATAGATAAAGAATTAAAGCCGATTACCACCTTTATTTGGACACCTTGTATACTGTCCTGTGTACTTCTTTCAAACTACAACACTGTTGAACAGAACGAAGTTATATTTATTTGTAAATCAGATGGAAAAGGCCCCGTACGAAAAAAATTCCCAATGGAAAATAATGAGTCACTAGTCTGTGATCGTCTTATACCGTGATGGTCTGTAATTTGTAACGACGGCGGGAAACTGCCTATGGCGTTCACCCGCACTTTTAAATATATCTGCGAGAAACCTCAAGTCATGCTTGAGCCAAATCAAAAGCATATTTTATATATTTAAACGTACTGCCTTTAATTTCTGGTGAGTCTTTTTGCCCTGCTTTTTTTTATAGATCCGATCTGCCTAACTCAGCGTTTCTCAACCTGTGGGACGCGTCCCCGAAGGGGGGCGCAGAGCGCGCTAGAAAAACCAAAGAGCAAGTAATAGTGCATATTTAAAAAAAAATCATCTTATTTATTCTCATTTTTACTCAAAAATATATCCATTTTCGCTAAAAATGTTCATTCAAACTTTACTGATAACATTATTTTGTAGAAAATTCGACTACATGTTCATTGTTAATGATTAAAAAACTGAATGATGATGAAAATGTGAGGGGGGGGGGGAGCCACCGTAAGTTGGCCTTTGTTGGGGAGGGCGACGTTAAAAGGTTGAAAACCGCTGGCCTAACTCTTCAGTCTGTAGTCCTGATGTGCCCTACCTTTTTTGCTTTTGTCCCGATGTACTATCCACTGTATAGAAAAAAAATCTTTACATTAACCCCCATTATCTTTACATTAACCTAAAACTCTAGGGGGGCAAGTGCCTTGCCTTGCCGCCCCCCCTTATGGGCGCCCATGATTGTATGCCATCAACTTTAAGGAAGAGTAACCAGATTCCAGGTTACATATCCGCTTACCTTGAATGTAACTCGACCTCTGCTCCTAAAACCCATGTGTAAACTGAGTTGTCTTGGAATGTATTGCTTGAACTTTCGTTTAACCTACATTTCCGATTTTTTATGTCAATAAAGTGCTCTCACTTCATTAAGACTCGAATGTCTATTTCTGATGCTGTGGAACAATTCCTTTCTCTGTGGGCGTTAACTTTTAAAGACGAAGGAGGAACTTTTTCGGACAGCTCTCTATAATTTGTTCGAGATAAATGCTAATATGATTTTTTTAAATTTATATGTATATAATATTCGACTTTTTTCAGTTTCCTTTTTATGAATGATTTTGTGCATTATTTATTCTAAACTTCATTTAAGCTTAATAAAATGTAAGAATTAGGGGTAGACGTTAAGTTTTTCATTTTGGCCACGCCTCTTTTGTTTCAAAACGGGAAACAACGCAAGAGGCGCAGCTGAGTAAATAAATGTTTTAAAGTGTAGTCGTTAAAAATAATATGTAAGAGCTTTCACCGATAAGGTATGAATAAGTTAGAGTGACTTGAAAACGTATTTTATTGCCCAATGCTTATTGGGAGTATATGCCCTTGGATGAAACCCGATCCTTTTTTGCTGATTTCTTTCCAACTTTTATAGAATCACTAAAGAAAGTTAGAAGTTAATAACAATTGCACAATTTGATTAATTTTTAGGTTTTCCCCCCAATGGTGAGCACTTCCCACGTAGGGATTCGTCACTGAAAAGGACAAAAGTGTTGCCATTTTAGTATGGTAGCATCTGGTATGCGGCCAATTTTAACCCTTTGAAGGGACGGACGAATTAATACCAAAACCCAAACTGGGTGTCAAACCCAAAGCCATAATCGTACCAAGTGGCGCTTCAACCAATATAGAATCAGGGACGGCTTATTCTTCAGGTTGTAAATATTCATTTTAATGCGGTCTAACTACTGAACTCTACAGGTTGCGCCTGGGGCAATAGCCGCTTTTCTTAAGTATTACTTCGTTGTAACGGTATTTTTTAATTAATGAACATATTATTAAACCCCTTGCGGTACTTTAAATTTATACATGAGTGTCGCAGTGGTTGGAATTAATTTCACGAGACTAACCTCTCTACGACGGTTCCTCCGACGGTGACAGAAAGCAGCTTTCGTAATGTATCGAAAAAGAGCTGGAAAATCAAAGTCAAAGGTTTACTTAACCAATTCATTGGAATCTGCAGTTATCCAAAAGCTTCAGTTTAATACTTTTTTTTCAATGTTGAAAATCTGATTTTCCCCATTGAAATACATTACGAGAACCGAAAGCTGTCAAAGGCGAGAACCATCGATGGCAAAGAGGCTGAACTCGCCGAAATGCTTTCTTACTCTCAAATTGAGAGACTATATTTATTTGAAGAAATATAATGTATCTTGGCAGGTATACAACTGAAATGTTAAAACAGAGTAGACATACTATCGCAAAGGGTCAAATAGTTTCAATACAAATAATGTGTTCATGAAATAACTTCTTTCCAGTGTGAATAAAAAAATTCTATTAGCAGGAACGTTACAACAATTTTTTTTTCGCAAACACCTTTCTGCTCTTTTACTCAAAAATTTCAAGGGAGAGGATGCAAATCGGGTTTAAATAATTTCGGTTTTATTGTAAAGAAACACGAGAAACTGTAAAATGTGGGTAAATTTTTAAAATTAAATATATATAGATACATGTATTTATGTATAATGAAATAAAAAATGAAATATATGTATTTTTAGGACATGATTCTAATCGCTATGTGTAGTTCTATGAATACTGAAAAATAAACTATAAAGGACAGCGCTTCACCTCCATCTATACAAATCTCATCGCAATTCGTATATTAAGCACCCCTTGTCTTCGTAAACTCATCAAGCTGTATCACTAGTGTTTTGCAATAACAGGGAAAGGCTCGAATATGTGTAATTAGTGGGCCCATTTCCAAAACATCAGGCGTTTTGCCACTTGGCGAAAATCGGAAGACGCAGCCGTACATGATAGTCTGTTGTTTTAAGTTTAGCAAAGGCCAGAGGTAGCAGTGCCGCGCCGACCATGGCCAGTGTCTGTGTGCAAAACAAATGAAGCGGCCCTCAAG
Source organism: Cheiracanthium punctorium (assembly GCA_038373885.1). NCBI lineage: Eukaryota > Metazoa > Arthropoda > Arachnida > Araneae > Cheiracanthiidae > Cheiracanthium > Cheiracanthium punctorium. The sequence goes on from JAWZYV010005591.1 coordinate 27,178, forward strand.
GTTTATTACCTGCCCACTTACCTGCCCCCCCCCCTAAAAAATATTAAATAAATAAATAAATAAAAATACATAAAGAAATAAAATAAAATAAAAAAAACTTTTCCGACCACACCAAAAAAAAAAAAAAAAAAACCTTTTTGAGCGGCTTACTTTGTTTTTACTATTGTTTGATCATAAAAAGCGTAATATTATTTGTTATGTACTAGAGAAGAAAATAGTAGGGATCGACCGATACCATATTTTCGCCGATGACCGATACCGATATTTTACCTAAAATTTCATTTTCAGAAATAGACGATACCGATACGTTTAAGTTGTGGTATCGGCCGATACCGATACTTTACATAATTTAATGTCATTTACACCTACATCTGTATTCTGGACAGTTTTTGTAACGAGAGTGTAGTTCTCGTTAAAATGAATGACAGCATGATGAAATTTGACCCCAGTAGAAAGCATTAAAAAGAAAAAGAAGTGGATACATTGAAGTGTGAATTTACAGTAGTTCTAGTCTTTCTTTTCTATTCAATTATGCCGACGAATGGCGGAATTTATAAAAAGCTGAGCACTGGGAATCGTCTTAGTGTGTAGGTTCGGAATTCTTTCTCCTCGCGTGGCTGTCGATCTAGTGGTCTAGAGTTTTACGCGATATTCTCCAGATGTTACGTGAATATGCGTTAGACTCCCTTAAAAAGTCCTCTGCCTAAGCCCCCCTTATAGGTAGATGCCCCCCATTTAGGCTTGACAGAACACAAATACGGGGGGAGTTAAAGGGATATATTAATAAGAGAATCCATTTCCAGTGCCGACTGGTGCAAATATTTAAATCAATTTTTCTCAACCTCTATTTTGTCACCTAATTGTTGCTATGAGCCAGATAAAAGGTTTCCATATTAGACCCAAAACAGCTTCCTGCTTGCTCTTACTATATGTGTCTTTGTTTTTTGTTCACGCCTCGATTTTGTGCTTACAAAAGTAAACACATGAAATTTATTCAACTTCAAAGCTTGCAAGTTTTATTTAGACTTTCTTTAATTATAATTCTTTAACATATGAAAATATTTTTTAGATTACTTAAACTGCATTAAATAGTGATAATTTATAAACTGTACAGCATTATGTAACTACATATGTATTTAGATATTGTTCATTAAATACGTATGTAAATTCTTCTCTTAAAATGCATAATAAGTTCACATTCATTAATGGTTTTATTTATCTGCTCCAATTATTTAACCACTAAGTGAATTATTAAACGTTTTAGAAAGATTTCTTTTTAATATGAACTCATATGATTATTTTTAAGTTCTTTTTGAAAATCCGAATATTTTGATTCTCCGGACAGGGTTAAGTCATAATTAATCCGGATGATCAATTTATTTGAACTTTTCCGTACGAAGAACAGGTACGCATCGATTATTCCAGTGTTTTCCTTATATATAAACCAAATACTACTCACAAGAAATATGTTTTTTACCCCAAAATATAAATAAACTAAATAATAATTAGTATTACTAATTATACTAATACAGCTTCAACTTTCTAAATTAACAATATAAATAATTATTAGATATTGATAATTATTACACTTCTCAAAACAGAATGTCACACAAATCATACGTTCTCTCATCAATCTGATAGATAATAAAATTATTAAATGTTTGATAATTCGTACTTTTGATAGTGTGTAATGTTTTAAAAATGAATCATCTAACTTCTGGACCAACATAATTAAAGTTCACGGAACTCGCCAGTTTTCAAGTCACTGCCAAAAAGTTAACTTCTTTGCGACACAAAAAAGGAATAAATTGTTTTTACATATAGGTTTCTTTTATAATGTTAATATAAAAGAAACTAATGATGCTACTTAGTATCATTAATTTTGTCATTGAAACAGCTACAATATGAAGAAAAATATTTTTGCTCGTTTTCAAGCTATGCCTTCGAGGGTCTAAATAAAAGATGCTTAAAAATGGCGAGATTAAATGAAGATTAAAGAAAAATCCAAAAATGATAAACTAAATTCAATTTTCAAATCTTAAAAAAAAGATGCTACTTAAAGTAGCCATATTTAATGAAATTGATCTTCAGTGTTTTTGTTTTTATGATCATTGTTAACATGTTTTTCTGTGATTGATATGAACAAATTTTATCTGTTTTAATTCTAAGCTCTGAGCAGAGGCGGCGTGGCACGGTAAGCAAGGTCTGGGTGCCATCGTCGAAAGGGGGGCCATTTCGAACTAAAACTGAGAAAATCTTGATCTAGAGCAATGGTTCCCAAACTTTTTTGTCCTTCTCTTCAAAAAACCTTCAACTATATTTTTTTCCCGCGACCCACTACTACATAACGATAACTAATATAGGCTATATAAAATAGTATAATTTACTCTATATATAAAACACTAAAGTTTAATTTTTCCCACCCTTTTCGACCCACCGAAATTGATCCCGTGACCCAACAATGGGTCGCGGCCCATGGTTTGTGAACCACTGATCTAGACCACAAAGGGGGCGCCTTTTTTTACGTTTGCAGAGGGGCACCATGGGGGCGGGGGGCTATGTCCGACAAACGTCATTCGGTTCAAACCCTATACACGTTTGCATGCGCAGAAATACGATTCACTTTCGATAGCAGAATGCTACTTTCGGTTTAAAATATTTCCGGCTGACTAATATTAAAATGTCTTATCTGAAGTTCTATAAGCTAAATAGAAACAAATTCCTCAAACGTATTTCGAAGGCTGAAAATTACACTTTAACACACATATGGGCAACCGCCGGCCCGCGGGCCGGATGTGGCCCTCCACGGCTTTCGATCCGGCCCACGGAACATTTGAAAACTCCGTATAAACCATTCAATATCCCATATAAATCCCAATTATACGGCCCGCCACTTTGCTAAAATCCGCAAGTTTGGCCCGCGGCTTCTCTAACATCCTAAAGTTTGGCCCACGAATTCTCAAAGGTTGCCCATACCTGCTTTAACACTTTAAAGGTCGTCATCCCCTGAAATATCAAACGATGTCAAGGACCGTCTCCGCCATCAATTTTGATATCTATATCATACCCAAGCCGAATCGAATGTCCTTGCGCCAATTTTTTTAAATAAAAATTTAAAGCATGTCTCTTAGCGTGAAATCTATATCAAGAGCTAGACTTTCTCCAACGATATCAAAAGCCTATATATACAGTAGAATCTCCCTATAACGAAGTCTCCTTACAACGAATTTCTCCCTATAACGAAATTTTTCATGGAAACATAACTTTAAGGCTTAAATAACACTATAAATATTCTCCATGTAACGAAGGAGCTTATCTTCCCATAGCGAAATTTTCAGATTTACCTTTGATTTTTTTTTTTTGTTAGTTTCGAAGAAAATTTTAATTTTTGAACACACCACTTACTGGAAGAGTAACAGATGATAAAAATGGAGGCCAGGAAAGTGAAACTGCATCCGATAATGAAGACACTTCACCAGAGCCCGATTATGACCAACAGGGGCACCGGGTATTGATAGATTTGGAGGCCCCCAATCTATGAAATTTGTTGTATTTTTTATAAAATTTTATAAAAAAAGAATATTTCAGAAAAAACATTTAAAATTAGGGGCCCTTTCAAGTCGGGCCCTGGGCAGAGTCCCGATTTGCCCGTATAATAATAAGGCCCTGCGCTTCACGACCAAAATCACATCACACTTTAATGCTTGAACCTTTCAAAAGCATTAAAAAGAGGTTTCCAAATGGAAGAAAATGTGCTTCACTCTATTTTCAGCGAACTTTTAAAATGTGAATAATTTCATGAAAATTCAAATTCACAGAATGCAAAACAATGTAAAATAACAGAATTTTGAAGGAAAATAAACGTAAGTGCATTACATATTTTATTCTCTAAATTCCTGGATTGTCTTTACTTTTGAACATTTCATTTATACAATGAAAAGTAAGAAACCGTAAGTTTAACAAATTTATAATAAATACCAATTTATTTTTAATTGAAAGTCATAATTTATACTTTTAAACATCGAATTAACTAAAAAGTTTGTAATATTTGCTGAAATAACTGCAAAAATCTCTATACAACGAAATTTTCTCTATAGCGAATTTTTTAGCTGGAACCGAGCGAGTTCGTTATAGGGAGCTTCAATTGTGTGTGTATATAATATATATGAATGAATTCTTTTTCGAGTCCATACAGTGAGAAAATAAACATTTATAGAACTGAAGTAAAATTATAGCCTACCTCTCGACATTGGTTTTTTGCAATCCTTGCAGATAGCGTATTCAGTGTTGGGCACCAATTCAAAATAATTTAGAAGAATAGACGATTGTCCTGTTAAACTGTCATCTAACACTTCTTCGTCCATAATTTCGACCACATTTGGTGATATGACATCCATTTAGCGATGGTTAGAATAAAAAAAAAAAACAGTTCGAAAACACCCGCGCAAACAAATGTGCCAATGAAACGATGCCTCTCACCTCATTATCAAATTAAATATTCTAGAAAGGTTTCTTCTGAAAAGCGAAGTATCGGTTGAAAAGTATCGGTGAAAATGGATGAAAGCAACAGAAAACGATACTTTCCCGATACTTTTAGAATCGAAAGAACCGATACCGATACCTAAAAAAATAGGAGGTATCGGTTGCCGATACTATCGGTCGATCCCTAATAAATAGTCTAACCAAATAATGAACTAAATAACCTACTTTTTCAACACTAGGGGCCAAGGCTCCTAGAATCCCTACGCTCGCTTTTCGTATGAGGCATTCGGCCCCTAATGAGGTTTATTCTTAAAAAAGACATCATTTCCACAGACAAAACCCAAAGATTGAATCAGATAGAATGTTACCGAGTTACACATTGCTTGGTTCTTGCATGTTCCTTGGCACACAAAATTTTAAAATTTCCACTATTCTTAATTATGTGAAACCTACTGAGCACCTTCTGTATTTGCCATGCATGGCGATTTTTCATAACACGTGGCGACGTGCGTATATGCATAGTTAATAATTAGTTCAAAGAAAACAGTACTTCATATATTTCCTTTGATGAAAATTAAAGAACAGCTAGAATAGCTTGCCACCCATGGCGACTTTTCATTATTTTGCGATTGACACATACTCATAAACGATAATTACTGCTCATGTAAGGTTACCGGGAAAACCTTTATCCATATATTCATATGCAGATTGGCGTATTTAGCACCACGAAATATATCATCTCGCCGCGCTGGCAAATATCCAAAGTGTACTATAACTGCTATAATGGAATAGTTAACGCCACCCAATATTTCTACTGGTAGCAAATACTCTAGCTGGACCGAACCGGTTTTAAATAATATGCATTTTAATTATTTTTCATTTTCAAGATATTGGGTACTAACATTTGTAATACGCGGTTTAGATTCGCCCTACTTGGAAAGGTACCATTTTGCCTGATCGTACCGGATGCCAAAATGGCGCTTTTTAAATCAGTTGCAATTAGTTATTCTGTTTTGGAAAAACGAATAATCGGTCATTCCAAATTCCTGTTATCTAAGAAAACTTATTTGAAAATCATCAACTTTGTGTAACGCAGTTTGACATTTATTTTTTCACATACCTTTTAATTGGGCGTAAAATTGGTGCAATTCTATTTCATATTTGTCGCTTTCACGCGATTCTACATACTTGGAATTACTTTGTTTTAAAAACATGAATGCTTTTATGTTGGTGAAAATTGCCAAATCTGGCAACCATTAAACTTTTTTTTTCAGTTTTTTATTAATATCTTCTAAAATAATTGGAATTTCGAAATTTAAGTCGGCTTATTAGGTTCTCCGGAATTTTCCGAATACGTGGGCACCTACGTCGAAACTCAAACCCCACGGTTTAGGAGGAGATAGCCGAAGAAGCTCTTCACAGCAGCTGCGGCGGCAGCGTACGTTACTTTTTTTTTTAGAATAGAGAGAAACATATTGAATTCGCAGCAGGGCTCGGAATAAGTCTTGGCCGGCTACTAAAAATGCAGTGAGACTACCCCAAACTTCCTGGATATGTTCAATAGTTCTCGCGGCTAGTTTACCTTTCGAGTATTTAAAACTTTGTTTCTTCCAACCTCAGATGTATTTTAAGGTTACATATAAAATTACAGAATTGTTACAAGAAAAGTAAAGTCTTTTTGTCTGTTTGTTCTTCTCATTGCATTATTGATTGTATTTAAGTTAAGCGAAAAAACTGAAACTTCTATTTATTGAAGTACGAAAATTTAAGATTTTGCCGTTACGTAAATAGTTTTCACTGCCATTTTTAAAATCTTATTTGAAGCACTGATTCGCAGTATACTACTTTTATTAAAAGTAGTAACAAATGCACTTTTGTCTTCATATTGGAATCAGGCTCATGTACATGTTCTTTTACTTCCTTGTTACTAAGGTATCTGTTCAGTTTTTTTACCACTTTAGAACCATTAATTTCTGTCAAGGATTTTTGTCTACCCGGCGAAACGGTGAATAACTTTTCAAGGATTGCCAGATAGCGGCGTGGTTAGTGAAATGGCAGAAGTATCCAGGATTGGCCATTTTTGGCAATTTATTGCCAAGTTTGCGACAAAAAATAAATCCCTAGACCTGACCCAAGTTTGGCAAGATCTTCTGTATTTGACGAGATTTTCTTGCAAACCATATTGTTTATCCTGCTATTCAGTTACGCTGGTCAATGACTCTCTTATACTATAACAATTCCGGGTACCCACTCCAGGATAAAACTTTTACCACCATTACTTCAAAAAGATTAAGAAAGTTAAGCACGAAATGCCTAATAACATTTAGACCGTTTGTACAATCCGCTGGATATTTTTCATAATTATGTATAAAAAATATAGAAAACAATCTGCGCTGCTTTAGAAATCCGAAAATCTAAACGTTCCCTAATTTTAAAGCAATTTTTTTGCTTCTTTTCGATTCATTTTATTTCCGAGAGTAAAAAAAGTGAGTCGTTTGCGTGACAAAATCAACTGTCGCAATTGTCTTAACTCCTATTGAAGTCACGGTCATCAGGCTTTGAAAGGAAAATTGCAATCCCAATTCGTCTGAAATAGTTTGCTAATAGAAAACTGCAATATAATAGAAAACTGCAACTTCTATTTATTAAAGTACGAAAATTTAAGATTTTGCCGTTACCTAAATATTTTTTGCTGCCGCGCGTTTCGAGAAGAGCATTAAATTCGATTTGGGTCTATAATAAAAATTGAATATGAAGTTACTTATTTTAGGTGGACGAGGTTTAAATATATTGAGTGAAGATTTATTTTCGTTAAATGTTTTCTCTAGCGTCTTTTGTAATTGCCTCCACAACGGGCTTTGACTTCTAGTTATAAAGGTGAAGTATAGTTAGAATATGTCTGACAAAGATTGTAAAACAGTTTTAATAGTCGATTTTAATATAGATTTTAATTCCAAAGAAGTGTTCTGTGGAATAAGGAAGACAAGTACGGCGCACTTATAGATTATGATTCAATTTCTAACGTAATGAAACAAGGATAGCAAATAGGGCCAAACACATTGATTATGATACACCTTCCTACTAAATGATGTGTGCGCCTCACACATCTCACACATGGGCGGCGCAGCCCTGCGCGTACAACACGGATTCCTATAACTCGGAACGTATCTACCGTGTTATAGAGGGTTCTACTGTATTTGTAAGCGGTGGAAACCTGTATGCTTAATTTACAGATTCGTTGTAGGTTTTGAAGAGGCCTCATTAAATATGTCTGCTACACACAGTGTAAACAAAACCTATACTTACAGAATTTTTGAGAGCTAGTAATATTTTACTCTTAGAGTCCATTATTACTATAGAATTTTATTATTAGTGATTTCTTTGGAATTTTCTCAATGTGTACTAATGATTACCATGAGTACTAAATTTTCCAAAATGTCCCAGTCGATGTATTGTAACATATTTGGAAAACACTTTCATATTAAGGAAGAATGAAACTTCCACAGAATATTAAAAAATAAAATAGAGTGTATGGTACAATAATTTACTCCAAAATTTCTCCTCATCACATAAACACCTTGGAGAAAGGAACAACAGCTTTATTTATTTAAAATTTGGTTTAATTTTTTAAGTATAAAGCCAAAGTAAATGTTAAGACTGCTTTTTAAACTTATAACAACACTTGTATAAACAATGTGCAGTAAAATGATTGTAAAGTAAATAGGTCATTTTTTTAAAAACTTAAGCTTTTAATTGAAAAAAAGGAAAACTTTTATGAAAGAAAATAATTATCATCCATTGTTTGGTGGATTTCAAGATCGTTTCTAAAATTGCTCTTTCATTACACCTTTCACAGGAATTATTTTCCGGGAAAGATTTTAATTACTTCGCTTATGCTTAGCATGCTTTAAAAATTTTTAATTGGCCTGTTATTGAGAGCTAATTATGTAGTTTGAATAATGACACAAATTTCAACAGGATAAAGGAAAGGCATAATCCTCGATTTTTAGAGAATGCGTTTTTTTAAGTAATTTCACATGCATTGTTCCATTGATTTCTATAAAATTTAATACATTATTACACAGAAGCGGTTACTCAATCTGGTAGAAGATTTATATTATTTTAATAGAAAAGGTATATTTCTCTGATATTCCAAACGTGCGATTTGTAATTGTTGACTACTTATAGAAACAGACCCCCCCCCCAAAAAAAAATAATAAAATAAAATAATAATGTATTGGAGCATAAGCAAAATTTCCTATTTTAGCTTTGCGAAAAACTAATTAGTTTTTCAAAAATGGGCAACTGGACAGAAATATGAAAAATTATATTTATGCGTAACTTAATCCATATTTTATGATAGCTAATTTTTAATTTAGGGAATTCAACTAGGAAGTTTGATTTTTACTCGAATACTTTTGTTGAAGGGTGTATTAACGTGTAAAAGGACTTTTTTCAGTATTTCTTTAAGTAAAATGCATTGATCCTTTTAACTCATTAGTTATTAATTAGTTAAGTTTCTTGGAAAGATCATATTAAAAAATTAATGAATCACTTTGTTATAGTCATTACTTAATTTAGTTTTATACAGGGCACCATTACGTAGTAAGGAGATACTCACCCTTTCGCGAAAACTGCCAATGAGTTACCGTTTGTAAACCTAAATTTGACGTGAATAAGCATTTTCTATTAATTTTTACTCTCTTGGATGAATAACAGTTACAGCCAATTATGCAGGACGATCAAAGTTTGAGAAATGCAAGCTCATTGTCTAAAGCAGGGGTCTTACTTATATAGACCGAGGACCTTATTGACACTATAATGTTCCTGCAGACACTGTTTTAAATGATTATTTTCAGCTGTCAAATGCTGATATGACCAACAGAAAAACGTATCTTATTCTAACAGTTGTCTGGCGTTAGGTAAAAAAAGAATTTGTAACTTGAAGAGTGAAAAAAGTAACATTGCATTTTTTTACAATAACATATATGTTCTCTGTCTTGTCGTCAGTAAATTAAAAACCTGACATCATGAATGTAGTCAGGAGTTATACTTGGGGGTGGAGGGTTGCGACCATGAAAGATAACATTGGAATCTAACTGCTCCCCTCCACACAGCCACATTTATTAACAACTTGCTTCATTTAAATGGGGGAGGGGGCAGCTGCCCTTGCCTCCCATTGGCTACGTCCATGCCTGGCATTAGAAAAAGTATACCAACAAAAAAAGCAATAAAATGACCAAAATGATGTAAACGCATTCTAGGAAAACTAGTAAAAAAAACCTTTTCAGTTATGAATGAAAAAAACGCTTTTCATGGGGCATGTGAAGAGAGAAAAAATACTTAAACTACTTCAAATTTAGATTTTTTGTGGAATATACACTAAAAGCAGTTGGTCAATGGGTAAAATTATCATTGAAACATGAAATGAACATGCTAACATTCGCTTTCAAAACAAATCAAAAAGCAACAAAAAATTCATTGATAACGTATTTGGAAACAATATTTAATACATTAGAAAAAAGAGTAATACGTTACCGCCATATATATGTAGGAATTGTAACACCTGAACTGCCACGTAGTTTCATTTTCTTTATTGTAACGAATGTTTTGGCACTTTTTTTTTTTTATCCGTATGGCATCTGTAGAGTGAAGACGTAGACGATAGTTAAGTTCAAACGCAGAAGAAGCTAGCTGCATACGTATGATTATAAAATGTATGTTTTAAATTACTCTACTAGTTTTGTTCTTTTTTCTGGGTGTATTTCTTGAATAAGTGTTTACTTAGTAGAAATAGCTCGTCATCCATTACTATATAAAAACCTCTAGACGACCATCGTACGTAAATTATAGACAATTTTCACATCGATCAGGTTTCGAATGAATAGTTTTCCGTGTATAACGGTTTACGTACTTTAAAGTAAGTTCTTCGTTTAAGTTCTTCGTTTATAATATTAATATTTCGTTAAAATACAATTTTAATTATGTACGATTTTCGTATGTACACTGAAAGATTTTTGTGTATGTAATTACTGAATTTAAAACGTAAATTTATATGTATACTGCAAATTTAATGTTGACATATTTTTTGTAAAATTATTTCCTATATGAGCCGAAATTTCTATTGAGCTGTGTAAAAAGATTCAAATTTATGCTCATTATATAACATCCCGAATAAAAAAATAAAATTCCCGCTTTCTGCTGATTGTTACAGATCGTTCTCTAGGAGATAAAAATTTTCCTTTCTCTTTCAATTCCAGTTGTCTTTTATCGTTAATATTTTATGCTATGGAAAAACTTTCAAACTAAGATAATCTTTTTTTTCCTACCAAGGGTGGGAATCTGCCTTTCGCCACTACTCACACCCAAATTATTGGCTATTTTATTATGGGGGCATCCAGTGGGCGGCCAATATCGCCCCCATGAAGGAACGGATAAGTTTACGCCCAAGCCCAGAATCGAACCCGGACCCAAGATGTGATAGAACGGTTCGTTAGCCACTACACCACCTGAGCGTAGAATCAACTAATCTCTGTCTAATTTAGTTATGCTAACATTTCATTAAATCTGCATACTTGCATTTTGGCTGTCAATTTCCCTAAACCTATGTAATTTTCTAACAATTTACTTCTGCTTCACTGTTTCATTAGTTCATGTTTTCCACTTCGGCCCCCATTAGACGATCACATTTTTTATATTTATTGTGAATATCGTCTTTAAAGTAAATAGAATTTAAACACTATTTGTTTACACACTATTCATTACACAACATTATTAACACTATTTAAATGTAAATAGCGTTTTCTGACTTATTAGAACAAAAATGGCGCCAAAGTGGCTAACTTTAAGATACTTTGTAACGGAGATTTAGGTAGACGAAAAGAAAATAACTAGTTAAATAGATGGAAAAAAACATTTTAAAAATTATTGGCAGGGGATTTAGCCACACATGAATGTATAAAAAATAATTTAAGGTAAGACATGCGGATATTGTTCAAATGAGTTTAGAATATGATATTCAAAATGGAAACTGCTAAATAAAATGGCTATTGATTGCTTTAAAAGAAAACAACACAAAATTAATACAAATTTTGAAAGCTAAATGAAGGAAATTAATGAGAACAGAAACCAAAAATGTAGATGACTATTTTTAAACAGATTAAATTTAACAATACACAAAATCAATATCAAAATACGGGATCTACATTATAGGTCACACACTCTTGGTTTTTTAAAAAATAAATTTATTAATTTAAGTTTTCGATGAGTCACATTCAGCAAAATTTTCATGTAATTTAATTGATGATTCACTTACATCTATCAATTCTATCGTTTTTAGTAAATTACTAAAATGAAACACTTATGCTTTTAAAAAGTTTTTTCAAGCAACTGTAAATGATAACGCAGCTTTATATTAAGGAAATGCAAGCAATTTATTGCTAAGATTTTTATGATCTATGTATCTTAAAACACATATGTAGCTATAAACAGATTCATTAAGACACTTTTTTATACTGTAAATAAAAAACTTTGTAAAAAACACACATAAGAAGTTATAGGTAAGAAGATACGCACGTTTCGGTCAAAAATTGTTTTGACCTTCATCAGTCCAAGCCCTTCGTCGCAAGGAACACAGGGAACTGAAAAGAGATAAACAAGCAAGCAAGTTGGCACAAGGGGCAAAGAAAAGTCGAACAAAACCACGGAGAGGGAAAAAAAAAGGGATAAAAAGGAAAGGAAAGAAGCACAAAAAATACAAAAATTAAAATTAAAAAAAGAGGAACATACGAATACAAACACACACACACACACACAAAGAGAAAACAGAACAAACAAAATAACAAAAAAAAAAAAAAAAAAACATAAAAAACACACATTTTTTTTCTTTTAAACCACGAACAGGACAGCACAATATACAAATATAATTTTAATTTTTGTATTTTTTGTGCTTCTTTCCTTTCCTTTTTATCCCCTTTTTTTTCCCTCTCCGTGGTTTTGTTCGACTTTTCTTTGCCCCTTGGGGCAACTTGCTTGCTTGTTTATCTCTTTTCAGTTCCCTGTGTTCCTTGCGACGAAGGGTTTGGACTGATGAAGGTCAAAACAATTTTTGACCGAAACGTGCTTATCTTCTTACCTATAACTTCTTATGCGTGTTTTTTACAAAGTTTTTTATTTACTTTATCATTTAACACCAGTAATTTGAGTGTTTTTTACCTTTTTTATACTGTCTGAGCATGCACGTACTCTCGCCGACCAATGAGGAAAGAGAATAAAGCATGTCTTTACACATATGTATGGGATTTCATAAGACGCTTTTTGACACTTTCTGAGCATGCGTGTATTCTAGACCCTAGTTCACTCATAGATCGCTGGATGAATGATTAATGGGAAAAACCTGTCTCTAAACGTGGATGGCGGCAGGATTTTAACACTGAACTTTTTGCCGCACTGTCTTAATCTTATCTTATATTTATTACTTATAATTTTGAGTGAGTGGTAAGTAAACCATGTCTTTAGATGAGTCATATGATGGCATAAGATAGAAGGGGATGGAAAGTATTTATTTAGGGCACTTTCCGTATTCATTTACGGAAACGAAGAGAATCAACTCCTAATTAAATGCGGCAACCGGAATTTTTAATGTTTTCATAACAGTTATAAACTGTTATGATGGTAATGTTGCAGAATTGGGTGTATATCCTAGAATATATGTGAATTATTATTTAGATACTATTTTATTAAACGTGAATTTGAAAGGGTCAGCGTGTGCTGGTAAGCTAGCTGGCTAGAAGATTTTAATTGTTTTGTGAAAAATGATGAGAGCAATTTTGAGAATATAAGAAAGAATAAGGAAAGTCATAAAAATTCCGAAACAGAATGTGCAAAGTACACAACATAAAGAATACACACACACTGATAAATTATTTTATAAACAAAAACTTCCCAGAAAAATAATCTTAAAATGATTATCTCTCAATTATGATACTGATAAAAATTTTAGATTCCTACAAAATATGTCATTGTAGGTGTTTTCGAAAGAATGAAAGATTACTAAGAAAGATATAAATTTTATCCTTTTGTTTATGATCTACTTGTCTGTTATATTGCTTGGATTGTTTATCACGTTTTAATAGAGTCATATGTTAGACATTTTATACGTGTTATCTCTGTCAGGGAGAAAGGGATAAGTTTTAGGTTGAAATGAAGATTTGAAAAATATGTTTCATTCAAGAAAGAGATCCGTATGCAAATTACAAAAGGAAAACCGGAACATTTTTTTTGTATGCAGTATTTCTATAGCATGAGGAATAGTCAAGTATTATATAAAGTGCATTAAGTTTGACCGTATATTTAAATATTAATAAATATACTCTATTTGCAAACTACAACAATTATTATTGCTAATTTAAAACAACTAAACATTAAACATTGAATTCTAAAAACTCAGAGTACATAAGAAAAGCTATTTTTACAAAGAAAAACTCTAAAGATTCAAAATGAATACGATAATTTTTAGACTACTTTTTTAGACTTAAAATAACTTCCGTTCTTGAATAAGAACACTGATAATAAACACGCACGAAATGTATTCTGTAACGTGTAGGCTGCACGTATGAAACATAAGAATAAATATTTAGACTGGCAGAAAAGTATAGAGTATTTATTAATAGTTTCTGGAAAGAATTAAGATCTGATTTCTTCAGAACTTAGGAAATGTTTTATCTGTTGATAAACAAACTCACTACCATTTTCAGATACATTGATATTGCTGATAACTTTGTCACTGCCAAACTACATTCTTACTGAAAATGCGGCCCGCTTAAGTCAGCTATAGAGGTCATTAAACTAGAAAAAGGTAGGTACATTTTTATGAGCTTTATGTATTCATTATTTTTTCTGTGATGATTGAATTTAGCTTCGCCTATCCAATTCTCGACCTGCTTATCATGGAACACGTGATTTGAGGAATAGAAAAACAAGAAATGCGTTTTGCATTTAATGAATTTTGTTAAATATTTAAAACAAAAAGTATTATACTGCAATTTATTAAGTTACGCTTTATGTTAAGGATTATTTTAGGATAAATATGAGCTCAAAAAATATTTATCCCCTGCTATTTAACAAATCTAAGGTTTTATACTTTTCAGACATAATTAATAATGAACGCGTTTTCCAAATGAAACTTTTTATAATGATTTCGATGACATTATTACATGAAAAAAGTGCATTCTGTATTTCATAAACTGAGTCTTTAAAATACAGAGAACATTTCTCCAGGACGTTAAGAATAATTCTTATATTATTGAAAAGGAATTCCAGAGTATTGTCAATCATGTCTTGGAATTTCACTAGTAGCTGCGCGATTTCTTTTTTTCCCTTTTTCTTTTAAGGGTGATGATTATAAAGGAAAGCCTTTTGGTTGAAATCAGATAATGTCGATTAATCGTCCAGAATTTTGTTTTTTACTTTATTTATTTTCATGGAATGTGATTACAAGCCAGATATCTTTTTCTTCTCCCCTTAGTTCTTAAACGTAATTAGCACCTTCTCATTTGATGTAGGGAGGAAACTTTCAGGATTCTTTGCAAGTCTGCTGGAGTCTGATCGTTACTATCATTATTAAAACGTCTAGTAGAACACTGCTAATAACTAACGACTTGCTTTTATGTTTCCATATACAGGGTTTTTCATAAAAGATGGGCACAATTTCAAGAGGTGATAGTACACACGCATTCACACAGCTTTCATGAAAGCGTTCATAGTCAGAGTTAAAACGCAAAGGCGCTAGTGATGTTATTATATGCATGGGCGCCGGGAGGAGGGTGCACTTGCACCCCCCTGGAGTTTGTAAAAAGTATAATTAACCTGAAAATATAAGTAATTTGTTTTACCCTTAGGACAGTAAAAAAAAAAAAAGCCTGAATGTGTGTGTGATATTTTGAATTCTACGTGTAACTGTCGGATTAAATTAGCTGTTTAGACATACGTTACGTTCATGGCTTGATATTTTTTATCATTGTACATAAATTTTACTTTTGAGAAGTTATCCACATTTTTATTTTGGGATAATGTTGGCGCACGCACATGAGCCCTCATAATGTATTGACCAACGCTTACGGTCGTAGTAGTGTTGAATGCCTCACGGCATGTGCCCGCAATTAGGAAAAAATATTTTGAAATAGTTTCGATAATATTCGAGGTAGACGGGACCGGGCTTGTCTCGAACTATCGAAATCATTAAATTAATAAACAGATAAATGGAAATAAAGCAATTTCTGTGATTTGAATGCATATTTAAATGAAAAATGTAGTTACATGTTATCACATTAATAATTAGAGCAGGTTAATAATATCGGAAAATAATAGTCAACTGTTTTGTATTGATACGTTGACTCGTTGCCGTACAGCAGTATCGCGCCATTGCCAAAGCAGCATGTCAACATTACACAGAAATGTCTACGAGGACATCTACAGAAAAAATACATCCACTTTCTTTCGGAGAGGGATTTCTGATAGGGCTTCCGGGTGCACCAAGTATTTGAATTTTTGTCCTGCAATAAAAAAAATAAAATCGCCTGTTTCATATGTGTTGGCCGTTATTTGGGAGCTAAACTGATTTTTTCACTGACTGAGATGTATGGAAAACTAGAACAATCGGGACTCGAACTACGGAGATTCTAATATGATTAAATACAATTATTTTAGGACTTAACGCTTAAAGTTTAACATTTTTTTTTTAACATTATAGAGTTAATTTTTAAGAGATTGAAACTCAAAAACTGTTAGATGAAAATTTGTATTTTGAGTTTAAGACATGGTGATTTTTCAAATATTCACTGAAGGCATCACTGTGTCACTTTCGAAACTTGGACTCTGTTTTAATATGTGGATGTACTTGCAAAGTTCACTTAAGGCAAACCTACACATATGGGGTATCTGTTATAGAAGGGGGAAGTTGCCTTGGGCAGAGGACTTTTTAAGGGGTTCTGACGCGTATTCACGTAACATGTAGAGAAAACAAGCCAAAACTCAAAACCGTTAGATTGACAGCCGCGTGGCAGGGCAGAATTATTGAATTTCACATTTCAGCCATCTACCACTTTCAGCACTGAACATGGCGGGGACCCCTAAGCCAAAAATTGCTGTATACATCAATGCTATAGAAAATGCATTTAGCTTCAGTTTTTCTGGGAAAATTCGTCTGTTTAAATATAAAACAATCTCATATAATTTAAATAATTAATTATTAATATACTTAAATTGAGGTATTATTAATTAGGCCAAATTAATAGTTTAAGATTTTGTACTTTTATGCTGCGAGAAAATAACTATGACGATGTTTATTTCACATATTGATGCTACATTTTCCAGTCAAGATTATTCTTCCTTCAAACGCCAAATAGTCTAATTTTTTATACTAGTTGTCTGCCAGTGGTCGAAATTCGACCATAAAGCATTAATTTTTTAAAATTTAAGTGTGAATAAAGCTCTTCTGTCGAAGAATGTCTCACCATTTCATATACACTGGAACCTGCTAAAGCGACACCTTGGCTAAGAGACTATTAATCTTTAGTGACCACTTTTTTACAATTTCACTTTACAACCACCACACTTTTCTGTGAAGATGATGTTTTTGTAAAAAATCGATGATATTTTGCTAAATGCAAAGGCACATCCAGCGAGTGGGTCATAGGGTCATCTCCCTCTACCGACCTTGGATTTCATACATTCAGTTTGCATTTAGAACAATTACAGCAAATCTAAAAAGTCTAGTAGACCCTCCGAAAATTGAGCCTAGACCTGCCCTCGGCCAAAGGTCCATTATGTTTGGAGTTTATAAAATCATAAAAAGTCGAATGATTCAATTCTACTTGCTCAGGCGTATAATTGCTGCAGGTATATTTGGAAATTGAGTTTTTTGAAAAGATATGGTAAAATAGTACCAGATTATTTTATAAGTGGAATTAAAATTATTTTATTGCCTGCGGTTCTGCACGCTCGACCCATAATGGGTAAAATTCCCATATATTCAGATCTATGTATCCGACGGCTTAGCTTTTGCACGTAATGTTTACCTGTCAAATGCATTACGCGCACCCCGTTTTGTTTTCGCTAAGTTTAAAATTTAGGTGTATACACTGAAAAAACGCCTTTTCGCCAAATTTTGCGAACTGCAAATGGCTATAACTCGTGAACTATGAGTCCAAAGATGACCAACCAAATATCAAAATATACCTTGTGGGTAGACCTAAACACCCACCAAGTATCATAATTGTAGCTCAATTGGAACATTGTTAAAAACAGGCATCACCAAAAAAAGCGCCCCCTACGCCTTTCTAATGAAAACGTATATGACCCGCTCCGTATCTTCAGTTCTATATACCCGACGACTTAGCCGCTTGGTACGTGGGCTATTTCTTCCAAACGAAGTAATATGGCTAGTTTTGCTTTTAGTTATATTTAAATTTTAGGTATATACAGGGTATGGCAATGTCGCCAAAATTGGCGAACTGCAAATGGCTATAAATCGCGAACTATTGGTCCAACAATGACCAACCAAATATAAAAGATACCTTGTGGAAAGACTTAAACACCCACTAAGTAACATAATTTTAGCTCAATTGGAACATGCATAGTTAAAAACAGCCATCGTGAAAAAAACAGCGCCCCTACGCCCTGTTAAAGTTAACGTACAAAACTCCCCCCCCCCCCCCGTATCTTCAGTTCTATATACCCGACGACTCGACTTAGCCGCTTGGTACGTGGGCTATTGGTGCCAAACGAAATAATATGGTACGAATTGCTTTTACTTAAATTTAAATTTTAGGTATACACAGTGTATGCATATGTCGCCAAAATTGGCGAACTTCAAATGAGTATAAATAGCGAACTATTGGGCGGACAATGTACAACCAAATATAAAAAGGTACCATGTGGTAACACCTAAACACCCACCAAGTAACATAATTTTGACTCAATTGTAACATAGTTAAACATACGGGTCGTCGCCGTAAAAAGATGAACGCGAGATCTGCACGCTCGACCCATAATGGGTAAAATTCTCATATCTTTAGATCTATGTATCCGACGGCTTAGCTTTTGCACGTAATGTTTACCTGTCAAATGCATTACGCGCACACCGTTTTGTTTACGCTAAGTTTAAAATTTAGGTGCATACACTGAAAAAACGCCTTTTCGCCAAATTTTGCGAACTGCAAATGGCTAAAACTCGTGAACTATGAGTCCAAAGATGACCAACCAAATATCAAAATATACCTTGTGGGTAGACCTAAACACCCACCAAGTATCATAATTGTAGCTCAATTGGAACATTGTTAAAAACAGGCATCACCAAAAAAAGCGCCCCCTACGCCTTTCTAATGAAAACGTATATGACCCGCTCCGTATCTTCAGTTCTATATACCCGACGACTTAGCCGCTTGGTACGTGGGCTATTTCTTCCAAACGAAGTAATATGGCTAGTTTTGCTTTTCGTTATATTTAAATTTTAGGTATATACAGGGTATGGCTATGTCGCCAAAATTGGCGAACTGCAAATGGCTATAAATCGCGAACTATTGGTCCAACAATGACCAACCAAATATAAAAGATACCTTGTGGAAAGACTTAAACACCCAGTAAGTAACATAATTTTAGCTCAGTTGGAACATGCATTGTTAAAAACAGCCATCGTGAAAAAAACAGCGCCCCCTACGCCCTGTTAATGTTAACGTATAAAACTCCCGCCCCCCCGTATCTTCAGTTCTATATACCCGACGACTCGACTTAGCCGCTTGGTACGTGGGCTATTGGTGCCAAACGAAATAATATGGTACGAATTGCTTTTACTTAAATTTAAATTTTAGGTATACACAGTGTATGCCTTGTCGCCAAAATTGGCGAACTTCAAATAGCGAACGAGTATAAATAGCGAACTATTGGGCGGACAATGTACAACCAGATATAAAAAGGTACCATGTGGCAACACCTAAAAACCCAACAAGTACCATAATTTTGGCTCAATTGTAACATAGTTAAAAATACGGGTCGTCGCCGTAAAAAGATGAACACGAGATCTGCACGCTCGACCCATAATGGGTAAAATTCCCATATCTTTAGATCTATGTATCCGACGGCTTAGCTTTTGCACGTACTGTTTACCTGTCAAACGCATTACGCGCACCTCGTTTTGTTTACGCTAAGTTTAAAATTTAGGTGTATACACTGAAAAATCGCCTCTTCGCCAAATTTGGCGAACTGCAAATTGCTATAACTCGTGAACTATTAGTCCAAAGATGACCAACCAAATATAAAAAGATACCTTGTCGGTAGACCTAAACACCCACCATGTATCATTATTGTAGATCAATTGAAACATAGTTAAAACTAGGCAACATAAAAAAGCGCCCCCTACGCCTTTTTAATGACAACATATACGACCGCCTCCCGTATCTTCAGTTCTATATACCCGACGACTTAACCGCTTTGTACGTGGGCTATTGGTGCCAAACGAAGTAATATAGCACGATTTGCTTTTAGTTATATTTAAATTTCAGGTATAAACAGGGTATGCCTATGTCGCCAAAATTGGCGAACTTCAAATGGCTATAACTCGCGAACTATTGGGCGGACAATGTGCACTCAAATATAAAAAGGTAGCTTGTGGCAACACCTAAACACCCGTCAAATAACATAATTTTGGCTTAATTGGAACAAAGTTAAAAATACGTGTCGTCACCGTAAAAATATGAGAGCGAGATCTGCACGCTGGACCCATAAAGTGTAAAATCCCCATATCTTCAGATCTATGTATCCGACGGCTTAGCGGCTTTGCACGTAATTTTTACGTATCAAACGCATAACGCGCACCCCGTTTTCTTTTCGCTAAGTTTTAAATTTAGGTGTATACACTGAAAAAACGCCTTTTCGCCAAATTTGGCGAACTACAAAATGGCTATAACTCGCGAACTATTGGTTAGCAATGACCAACCAAATATCAAAAGATACCTTAAGGCAAGACTTAAACACCCACCAAGTATCATAATTTTAGCTCAATTTGAAAATAGTTAAAAACAGGCATCGTGCAAAAAAAACAGCGCCCCCTACGCTTTTTTAATGACAACGTATAAGACCATCCCCCGTATCTTCAGTTCTATATACCCGACGACTCGACTTAGCCGCTTCGTACGTGGGCTATTGGTGCCAAACGAAATAATATGGCACAAATTGCATTACTTATATTTAAATTTTAGGTATATACAGGGTATGCCTATGTCGCCAAAATTTGCGAACTTCAAATGAGTATAACTCGCGAACTATTGGGCGGACAATGTGCAACCAAATATTAATCGTGGCAACACCTTAACACCCACGAAGTAACATAATTTTGGCTCAATTGGAACATAGTTAAAAATACGTGTCGTCACCGTAAAAAGATGAGCGCGAGATTTTCACGCTCGACCCATGATGGGTAAAATTCCTATATCTTCCGATCTATGTATCCGACGGCTTAGCTTTTGCACGTAATGTTTACCTGTCAAATGCATTACGCGCACCCCGTTTTGTTTTCGCTAAGTTTAAAATTTAGGTGTATACACTGAAAAAACGCCTTTTCGCAAAATTTGGCGAACTTCAAATGGCTATAACTCGCGAACTATTGGTCCAACAATGACCAACCAATCACCTTTCTAATGACAACGTATACGACACGCCCTGTATCTTCAGTTCTATATACCCGACGACTTCGCCGCTTGGTACGTGGGCTATTTCTTCCAAACGAACTAATATGGTACGATTTGCTTTTAGTTATATTTAAATTTTAGGTATATACAGGGTATGGCTATGTCGCCAAAATTGGCGAACTTCAAATGTCTATAACTCGCGAACTATTGGTCCTTCAATGACCAACGAAATATCCAAAGATACTTTCTGGCAAGACTTAAACACCCACCAAGTATCATAATTTTAGTTCAATTGGAAAAACAGGCATCGTGAAAAAAAACAGCGCCCCCTACGCGTTTCTAATGACAACGTATACCACCCCCCCCCGTATCTTCAGTTCTATATAACCGACGACTTAGCCGCTTGGTACGTGGGCTATTGGTTCCAAACGAAGTAATATGGCACGATTTGCTGTTAGTTATATTTAAATTTAAGTATAAACAGGGTATGCCTATGTCGCCAAAATTGGCGACCTTCAAATGGATATAACTCACGAACTATTGGGCGGACAATGTGCAACCAAATATAAAAAGATACCTTGTGGCAACATCTAAACTCCCACCAAGTAACATAATTTTGGCCAATTGGAACATAGTTAAAAATACGGGTCGTCACCGTAAAAAGATGAGCGCGAGATGTGCGCTTTTGCACTTAATGTTTACCTGGCAAACGCATTGCGCGCACCCCGTTTTGTTTACGCTAAGTTTAAAATTTAGGTGTATACACTGAAAAAACGCCTTTTCGTCAAATTTGGCGAACTGCAAATGGCTATAAATCGTGAACTATTGGTCCAACAATGACCAACCGAATATCAAAAGATACCTTGTGGCTAGACCTATACACCCACCAAGTATCATAATTTTAGCTCAATTGGAACATAGTTAAAAACAGGCATCATAAAAAAACCCAAAAAAATAACAGCGCCCCCTACGCCTTTCTAATGGCAACGTATACGACCCCCCTCGTATCTTCAGTTCTATATACCCGACGACTTACCGCTTAGTACGTGGGCTATTTGTGCCAAATGAAGTAATATGGCACGATTTGCTTTTAGGTATATTTAAATTTTAAGTATAAACAGCCCTAATAGCACAACAGTCCCTTGTAACTGAAATGCGACCACACAATACTGTCACAATAGAGTTACAAACAGTCGCTGCGACTCCTCAGCAAAGTCATGCCAGAGTTTCTATGTCCTCTCGCTGTATATTCACATTGCGATCCTTCAGAGAAGTCACTTTGGGACAGTTTTGCGACAGCGAAATAATTCGGGGAAAAAGAGTTACCGAGAACATGCACTTGATGGCAGCACCAAACTCTCAGGCAAGAAAAAAGTCAGGTCCAGTATCGAACCCTCGAGCGAATGGTTCGTAGGCCAGCATCTTACCTCAACGCTGTGATTACCTTGCCAGGAATTCTTTAAAAGTAAACTGGTTGCTGCAAAAGCTAGTTCTAGCATGGCTTCTAATGGACATTTAAAATTTTTCTGGAGTATTTTATAAATGGAGGGAAAATACCATAATTAATAAATATAAATTAAAAATTTTGGAAATCTTTCTTTTTCCACATAAATTATTTTCAGGAGATAATGTGCTGTTTTATTTAAGTATTCATCCGAAAAAACTAATGATTTATTGAAATTTTTATTCGGTTATGAAATAAATTTGTAATGTGCGACATGTGGGGTTTTGTATATATTAACCCATTAAGCGCCAAAGCTCCCATTACGGAAACATGTATTATATATAATTTTTCTTAAAATATTTTAACGCAATTTACGAAATACGCATTTTATATAAACATTTACACTATAGGGTGTGTTATATATTTTTATCGGAACAATATATTTTAATTTAATTTTTTTTTCTAATTTTTAAAAAAGTGAAATTTTGTCTTTATGACTGTCTTATATAAAACTAAAAAAACTAAAAATAAATAAATGGTCACTTAAATGTTTCAAGTAGAATGCATATTTAAAACCAAAATCTTGAAGAACAACATTCTTAAAATTCTGCATGAATAGATTCCTATAAAGGAATGTTATGAACGCTTATATTTCTTGTTCCCACAGCGGGAGCTTTGGCGCCCTCCCACTAGTTAGCATTTCTAGTTACTCTGTATTGGGTTCCTGGTCATTCTGGCATTCCTGGTAATGAGATGGCGGATTCTCTTGCCAGGTTGGGCTCTGGCTCTTTTTTTTGTTGGACCTGAGCCGGTTCTCGGTATCTCGAGTAAATGTTACAGGGATACTGTGTTTAGCCACTTTAGCAAGCTTCAGTATTCCAGCTGGCTTAAGTGTAATGGCCATAGGCAAGCCAAAGTGATCAATCTTGGCTTTCCTGGTGTTAGATGCAAGGAACTTCTGTGTCTCAACAGGTCCAGTGTCCGTAGGGCTATTGGCCTGTTAACTGGGTACTGTTGCCTTAAAATGCCTTAAAAGGCATCTTAACATAATAAAGGTTGTGGATGATCCCACTTGTCGGGGTTGTCTTTTTAAGGAGGAAACTGCTTTACACATCCTCTGTGAGTGTGAGTACTTCTCTGATTATAGGTTTGAGCATCTTGGGCGCCATGTCATTGAGCCCTTGGAGCTTCACAAAATGTCTGTTAGGTCTATGCTGATGTTCGCCTCTGCTACTGGGCTCTTTTCGTAGGGCCTTTTCCATATTGCTTGGGGATGATACAATAGACCCATGGTCGCGGTGCCTGGCCCTTTTTGGGCCTCCCCTCCAAGTCATAAGTCATAGTATTTCCAGATTGATTTTGCTACCGTTCAACAATAAAGAAATGTTTGGCACTTCGCAGGCGGGTTATTTCGTACATTATAGTATCAACAACAAAAACAATTACTTTATATATACAGTTTTGAGCAGCATCTGCGTAAAAAAAGGAATTGCTGCATCCAAAATGGAGAAAGACATTGATCCCCATAACACGACAAAGCTCCCGCTACGGGGACATGCTATATTTCCTAAATGCTTTGAGTTAAAAAAAAATTCAACTGTTCTATAATAGAGGCATGCAATGTATGTAAAAAATGTATATACATTTAAAAATTTCTATCTGATTCTCATAGCGGCGTTTAATGGGTTAAGGTTTGAGGGATAAGATTTATATTTTTGCTATATTTTGCCTAAAAGGGATTTCATATAAAAATAAATAAAATTAATTGGAAAAACATGCATTAGATAAAATAAATAAAGTATTTTTGACTTAGACCCATAGTTTTACCTCAAATTTTTCCTTGTGGAACTTTCAAACATACCAGGCACGTATTTAAAGGGGGAGGGCATCTGAAAACTTAAAGCAATTATTAAAAAACAGCAATTTTGAGACATTTGTATTTACTCTAGTAACAATAAGGTTTAAAATACCGGATAGTCCCCCCCCCCACTCATCCGAAATTTAAACCTACATACGCTATTGAAACATATATGCCATGGGGATATGAAAGAAATTGTTAATTTTACTCACAGATACTTAGTTTTGAGCATTGTAATTAGAACTCTCAACTCTAATATTTTTAAGAATAATATTTTTTTAGAAATAATATTGTCTTGTTTAAACGAAATAATTTAAAATTTAATAAATTAAACTAAATTCCATTACTACATAACTGCGAGATTTTATTGAATTACTATTTTCGGATTTATTTATTAAATGTTTCACGAAAGAAATTGCCACAAAATATTAGAAAAAATGAGTCTGTTTCCAAAGTCGCGAAAGCGGCCAGTGTGACGTCATTTTGAAGTCCAAAAAAATCAGTAGTCACAAAATAGTCACACAGTGACTTCGCAGTGGAGTTACTGAGCGACCGATCACATACTAGTCACATGGTGACTTCACAGTGGAGTCACTGAGCGACCGATCACATACTAGTCACATGGTGACTTCATAGTGGAGTCACTTAGCGACCGATCACATACTAGTCACATGGTGACTTCACGGCGACGTCACCTCGTGACTGGTCACAAATAAACTTCACAGTGACCACACAATAGAGCATATCACTCACAAGTCACAATGTGACTAGTATGTGACAGTCCTGTGACAATTGTGACCCTCTGTGACGTCACAGCGACTCTTTTGTGACCATCTGTGCTATTAGGGAGGGTATGCCTAAATCGCCAAAATTGTCGAACTTCAAATGGCTATAACTCGCGAAATATTGGGCGGACAATGTGCAACCAAATATTAAAAGGTACCTTGTGGAACACCTAAACACCCACCAAGTAACATAATTTTGGCTCAATTGGAACATAGTTAAAAATACGGGTAGTCACCGTAAAAATATGAGCGCGAGATATGCACGCTGGACCCATAAAGGGTAACATTCCCATATCTTCAGATATATGTATCCGACGATTTAGCGGCTTTGCACGTAATGTTTACGTGTCAAACGCATTACGCGTACCCGTTTTCTTTTCGCCAAGCTTAAAATTTAGGTGTATACACTCAAAAAACGCCTTTTCGCCAAATTTGGCGAACTTCAAATGGAAATAACTCGCGAACTATTGGTCCGACAATCACCAACCAAATATCAAAAGATACCTTGTGGCAAGACCTAAACACCCACCAAGTATCATAATTTCAGATCAATTGGAACATAGTTAAAGACAGGCATCGTAAAAAAAACAGCGCCCCCTACGCCTTTCCAATGACAGCATATACGACCCCCCACCCATATCTGCAGTTCTATATACCCGACGACTTAGCCGCTTGGTACGTGGGCTATTGGTGCCAAACGAAGTAATATTGCACGATTTGCTTTTAGTTATATTTAAATTTTAGGTATAAACAGTGTATGCCTATGTCGCCAAAATTGGCGAACTTCAAATTGCTATCACTCGCGAACTATTGGTCCGATAATGACCAACCAAATATCAAAAGATACCTTGTGGCAAGACCTAAACACCCACCAAGTTTCATAATTTTAGCTCAATTGGAACATAGTTAAAAACAGGCATCGTGAAAAAAAACAGCGCCCCCTACGCCTTTCTAATGACGGCCTATCTAATGTAATGGCAAACCATGATATTTTTCTGTTTGTCAGGTGCAAATTCCGCCAACTGTTTTTTCTGGGAAGTGTTTAAAGACTACTTCTGAAACACTGTCTTCCCCCCCCACCCCCGAAAAATGCGAAAATTTTAATCCGTATACAAAATAGTATTTAGATACAGAATTCAATACATACAAAATTATCGATATACTAAAAAGAAATTTGTATGCTTATTGGTTACACAATGGGGAATTTCTAAAAACGTGTGGAATTCGAGTCCACATGTATTAATAATAATAAATAATAATAATTTCGTATTAATAAAAATGCAAAATTAAATTAAACTTCCAAAATATGGAAAGGGATAAACAACTATATAGTGGAAACCGCTTTAGGTTTGTAAAAATTTGGCGCAGATCACAATTATTATGCAATTTTTCACTTGCTTCCGGCTAACCAAAAAAAAAAAAAAAAAAGGAAGAAAATCTGAACCATTTTCAGATTTTAAATACGCATTATATTGCTATATATTAATAGCGTATCGTAATTTACGCTTCGTCCCTATTTTTCTTCCTTATTCCATTAAGTTGGAAAGTGTATCATTATTCATGAATGTGCTGTATTTTGCTTCCTTGTTTCATAAAACCCATCTTTGGAATCGAAATCTATCTCAAAATCGCCTACTTGAACTATTTTACAATCTTCGCCAAGTATATTACAACTATACTTCACCGTTTTAAATATTGGTTCGAATGTGCATCATAATCCATGAGTGTGCCGTGTTTCTTTCTTGGGTTGATTCCTACTTCAATGCCCTGACTCTCGCCAAGGTGGCGATCATTAAACATATGCAGTAACCATGACGATTTTGTGCATTTATGTGGCAATCGTAGTTTAGAATTAAAATAGCGATTTAGAACAACCTGTAAGTACAGCATTCCGTTTCATTTTTTTTTTTGTTTGTGGTTGCCAATTAATCTAGTTTTAATAATTCAGTGTCTTCGAATTCCTTAACTGGTGCGTTTATCGCTCATTCGTTCACTTTAGTTTTCATCTAGTCTTTTAGGGAGCATTGAAACTTGTGCATAACTCCTGGAGACCCATGACTGCAAAGGTCGCCAAAGAGAGGGTATCTTTAGGTTGGCGAAAGTAGGGGCGATAAAATAGGAATCCACTCTTTCTTGAACCATAAAACACATCTTTGGACTCGAAATCTATCTTAAAATCGCCTACTGAAACTGTTTTACAATCTTCGCCAGGCATATTCGAACTATATCGCTAGACATATTTTAAATACTGTTTGGAATGGTCATCATAATCCATAAGTGTACCGTGTTTTCCTTCTTTGTTCCATAAAACGCTTCTTCGGAATAGAAATCTATATTAAAATCTCCTACCAAAACTCTTTACTTATTTTCGCCAGGCATAGTCAAACTATACTTCACCTTTTATAAATACTATTTGGAAAGTACCGGGTGATCCAAAAGTCAGGACAAACTTTAAAAATTAATAATTCGAAAACGAATCAAGATACAAAGATACGGTTTGCACCAAACGGATGGAAAAGAAACCGGGTTTTGTGTGGTAACGAAACGAAAATAGTTCTCTTGGTGTCCAACAGATTGCGCCGTCGGATTTCTGATATAGGATTATGCAAAGCGACAAGCGATATAAAAGGGAGCAACTGGAGCAGATAATGGTAGTCGAAGCTTATACGCATGGAAATGCTGTCCATAGTTGAGAAAGCCCTCTTAGTCAAACTTTATTATAAGAATGAGGAAAGTGCCACAGCGGCATTGCGAGCATATCGCTGCATGAAGGGCATGCGAGGCAGAAAAGGACCAATAACGCCTTCTGCATTGATAAAAATGAAGAAGAAATTTGAATCTACCGGATCTTTGGTGTCACGTTCAAGAAGTGGCCGTCCCTCAACAGCCGCTGCTGTTGTCACGACAGTGGAGCAGACGGTGCAATCCATGTCGGCGATTTCTGCACATGAGGAGAGCAGCGTCCGAGAAGTTTCGAGGCAGACAGGAATGTCGTACCGAAGTGTGTGGAGAGCACTGCGAATAACTCTGAAACGGTATCCATATCAGTTGCAACATAACCAAGAACTGAAACCTCCTGACTTCGACTCTCGTCGAGATTTTACCAATTGGGTATTCAATAAAATGGAAGAGCAGCACGATTGGCTTCACACTATGCTTTGGACAGATGAGGCGCATTTCACACTTTCTGGCGCTGTTAACACCCACATTTGTCGAGTGTGGACCACAGAAAATCCACATGCATTTGTTGAGGTACCCTTGCAACAGCCTAAAGTGACAGTCTGGTGTGGCTTCACTGCTGATTTCATAATTAGTCCATTTATTTTCGAGGAAGTCACACAGACAGGTTCCAAAACAGTTTCTGTAACTGGTCAGCGATATGCAGCACTGTTACAGAACAACATAATTCCTGAACTGCAAGCGCGACAGGCACTTCAAACAGTCACCTTTATGCAAGATGGAGCACCATTTCATATTGCTCTGCCTGTGCAACATCTGCTACACTCAACATATGGGGAGGATCGCATTATCAGTCGCTGCTTTAATCAATCATGGCCTCCAAGATCTCCCGATTGGCTTGAACCACGGTCAAGATAGGTATATCTGAATGCAGATTCACTCACATTTATCCCGCCTACCTCCAATGGAGTATGCGGATACCCGTAGAATCACCTTAATGCTTGTTCGCTGTAAGAAGAGCCTATGGTGAGCGAATCAACGATCTGTGCCGGGAAGCAAAGATGCACAAAGGGCGGCTGCAGTGATTGGGCCATGGCGCCCCTCCGAAATTTTGCTTCATAACTTTAAATTTGCACACTTCACGATTTCATGGGTTCAAATCGCATTTTGAACAATGTATTAAAAAGTTGAATTTACCTCTCCGAAAATTCACTCTGGTGACGCCCTTGAGATGTATACAGTTTTCCGGCGCCTTTCTATCTTAGTAAAACTGAACAAGTTAAAGCCAATAAGTCATAATTTATCTTTTACCTCTGACGTTAGAGCGTCAGTGTTGAACATGTCTGAGCTCTAACTGTTGCAGAAACTTGAGGTATTTTTCTCCGTCGAGGCATTCTAGGAGAAAATAAGATTCAATTAGGTGGTTATTCTTTCCGAACATGGGCATAAAAACGTCGTTGATGCACACGTGGATAAGTGACATGTGAATTTACATCTGTCCATACATGCTGATAGTGTTGATGCACCCCCTAATGAGCTCTCTAGAGCCGTGCGCTTTAATTGCTACGATGTTTTCTGTAATGAAATAATTGGATTGTTTGGATGTGCACTAACAGCTTTTTAATTTTTGCCTATTTTTTTTGTATGAAACTAGGGGCCAAAGCCCCTAGACTCGCTACGCTCGCATTTCGTATGAGGCATTCGGCCCCTAAAAAGACTTCGTAAAAAAGACATAATTTCAACAAACAAAACCCAAAGTTTGGATAAGATAGAATGTTACCGAGCTACACATTGTTTGGTTCTTGCATGTTGATTGAAACATAAAAATTTAAACCGCGCACTATTTGTAATTATATGAAACCCATGGGACGCCTTGCGTATTAGCCAATTATGGAGAATTTTCATAATTTGGCGATTTGCGTATATGTATAGTTAATAATTAGCTCTAAGAAAACAGTAATTCATATGTTTTCTTTGATAAAAACTATACGGAACAGGTAGGATAGCTTGCCACCCATGGCGACTTTTCATTATTTGGCGATTCACACATGCTCACAACCTATAATGACTGTTCATTTAAGGTTACCGGAAAACAGTTATCCATATTTTCATTTACATAATCGTTTGCAGATTGGCGTACTTAGCACCACGAATTATACCATCTCGTCGCGCTAGCAAATATCCAAAGTGTACTATAACTGCTATAATGGCATAGTTAACGCCGCCCAATATTTCCACTGGTAGCAAATAATCCAGCTGGACCGAACCGGCTTTAAAATAATCTGCATTTTAATTATATTTCATTTTCAAGATATCAGTTATTCTCTTTTGGAAAAACGAATAATCGCTAATTCTAAACTCCTGTTGTCTAACACATTTTTGTAACACATTTTGTGTAACACATTTTGAGTTACTTATTTCATATAGTTTTTATTTTGGCGTAAAATGGGTGTATTTCTACTTCATGTTTGACAATTTCACGTGATACTACATACTTGGAAACGCTTTGTTGCAAAGGAATGAATGATTTTATGCCAAATCTGGCAACCATTCTGTTTATTTTTTCAGTTTTTTATTAATATCTTCTAAAATAATTCGATTTTCGAAATTTAAGTCAGCTTATCAGGTTCGTCGGAATTTTTCGAATCTGTGGGTACCTTATTCGAAACTTAAATCCCCACGGTTTAGGAGGAGATAGGCCAACAAGCTTTGACAGCGCCAGCGGCCTTTACTTTTTTTTAGAATAGAGAGACACCCTATGTTTGAACTTGAACTCCTGTATCTTTAAGATAATAATAATAATGAATGGATGTGGACCTCGCGATTTTTTAATGTCTTCTCTCTTAAAATCCCTCGTTATTGGATTAAGTACGATTTAAAGAAGTGGATTTGCTTTCCATGGCTTTATTTCAAAACACGGTACGGACACCAAATGAAAGGACGGTTAAGCGTTAACCCTTTAAAGCGCGGTGTCCTCACCGTGAGGACACAAAACTGTGACGTTTTGACTGTTGTCAGCCACGAAGAAAAATTTGATTTTTATAAAAATACTTGAGGGTGACATAGTTACTCGAGAATCCGTTACTTTTTAGCGTATCATTTCCCGTAAAAATTATCGATTGTGTGTAAAATTGTCAGGATTATTTTGAACAGCACTGGGATATGCTGAAAACTGGAGAATACGATGGAAATACATTGATATAAAAGAGCAACTGGATGGATTGCCCAATGCTTAGAAAAGGACAGCCGCTGCCATCGCTCGATTTAACTATCAGCAACATGTCGGTTGATCGAATCGTTCATCGCAAAGATTTAGATGATTTTTTGACACTTTTGTTAAATCGAACGATGGCAATGGCTGCCCGTTTTCAGCATCGGGAAATGGTTGCGCTTCAATGGGTTAATATGATTACCAAGCATAATGAAATGTCTTCTTTTAAGTAACGTGAAGTGAGTGAATCATCTACTTATTCTTTTATCTTTTGTTTTAATTACGTC
Organism: Cheiracanthium punctorium; assembly: GCA_038373885.1. NCBI lineage: Eukaryota > Metazoa > Arthropoda > Arachnida > Araneae > Cheiracanthiidae > Cheiracanthium > Cheiracanthium punctorium. Next base: position 58,606 of record JAWZYV010005591.1, read on the forward strand.
GATGACATAATTTGACATCATGTGCAATGCGTGGCAAAATAAATAAGTAAATAAATAAATAGACAAATTGGCCACCGTAACAAGTTTTCCAATAGTCCTCTTTTCGTTTATAGGTATGTAACTTATGCTAGTAAAAAGGTTGCATTGCAACTAAACCAACTCAGTTCAAAAATTAAAATAATTACTTGTCAAAAAACAAAGATCTAACTATAAAAGTGTTTTCAATTCTGCTGAACTTATATTATTTCCTCGAACAAGTTCCTCGTTCATTAATTACATATAGCTTAGAAATTTATGAAGGAATAGATCACGAGATAACTTTATTTATAAACTGATGTTTTGCTTACCCACACCAAAAGATATGCTATCCAAGTAAAGCGCAAAAGTATTAATTTACATTACGTAGATCCTAATACGAGGGACAATGGTCATAATCCAGTTTCAAAAGCACCTTCCTACTAATTGTGTATATAAAAAAAGTTATCTACAGTGAAAAAAAAAAAAAAGGAATAGGAGCGTGTTAGGTTTTGAATGCCATTTCGGGATTTAATATTGCTCATCAAACGGTTCGTAACATTCATACGTTATTCTTTGGGAAACTTTTATACATTTCCATTGAAAATAATGGATCTGCATAGTTTGTGCGGAATTTCAAGGTACCCTGTATATTACTTACTTACATTATCATCATTTGTTAATATATGATATACCGATGAGTGAAGCATAACAATGGTAATAAAAGTACGTAAGCTTTAATTTCTAAGTAATATAGCGGGTTTTTTTGTGTATGGTAAAATATGCGTGTTTGATAAGTACTTTTTGTTAAATTTATGAAAACAGTAATTCCAGCTTTCTTTAAACCGAATGCTGTTGTAAAATATAAGAGTGCAATAATGAAGAAATTAACATAATTAATTAAACCATTTTATAAAATTTTTGGCTCAAGGAACAGTTTTTTTTATTATGCTTCTTTATTTTTTTCAGACAGAGATTTGCATGATGGACAAAAAAAGAATTTATTTCATCGAAACGTATGTAATTTTGGTAATGGCAATTTTCATATTTCTCCTGTGATACACACAATTATGAAATTATCATTCATTTATATGTTAGTATTTAAAAAATAAATAAATTACAGACAAAATTATATTTCTGTTTTATTGTGATTAAATTATGATGATGTGAATTTCAAATGTTTTATTTTATTGCTTAATTTATAAAAGTGAAATGCGATATTTCATTTTCGCTGTAAATTTAATATGCATTGTCACTGTAAAGAGTTATTAAAAAAAATCTCAAATTTCTCATAATTACTAACCATGCGAATCGTGGGAATTTCAGGAATAATTTTCCTTTAAATAATTGTACATTTTTGGATATTTACACATTGATGATCATTATATATCATTATTAGCTGCGTAGACCGGTATTGACCTGAGGCATTAGGTTTTAGGGAATATCTTGCAGACAAGAATGCTGTCAGCTAATCTTGTTTCATGGCTTATTTTCACAACCACTAATGCATAAAGTGAACATGAATTTAAAAAAAAACATTTGTCTGGATGTATGTGCAATACTTCAAACACTGCTTGTGACGCAGTCACTAAAAAATCGTTTATTCCGTTAATGAAAAATAAAAATTACACCAAATCCCTTAACTAAAAAATTTGCCAAATCCTCTTATACTAAAATTTAAAAAAAACCCAAATAAATAAATAAATAAAAATCTGTAAGTCCTGCTGATTAAAAATTCATAGTTATCTTATAAATTATTATTGCAAATGATATAATAACTGTAACAATTTATTATTATGAAATAGTAATCATGACGAAATTTCTAGTCCATGAATAAAAAAAAAAGCAGAAAAATAAAAAATAACCTTTATTCCTAAAATAATAACTAGCAATAAAACCTACTATTCCTTAAATAAACGAAAAAAAGAGTGAAAAAATAATATCGTTAAGTTCATTAATTAAAAAAATTTAAAAATCCGAAAAATTCTTGAGAAAAGCCTTTATTAATCATCACTGTTTATCTTTACAGCAAGCTGGTGCATGAGGTCAGAATAACTTCATGCCATTTCACCCTGTTCAACGCTGCCTCTATCCCCAATTCAGTCATCCAAACAAATTTCCTTCCTCAGCAATCCTACGGCGACAAGTGGCCCTTGGGCTTCCTCTCTGTCACTTTCGATCTGGTGACCGTTTTAGCTCAATGCTTGTATTATCATTTAGCAATATTATAAATATACGCCCAATTCATGTCCAGTGCCGATTTTCAATTTTGATAGTAATACGTTGTGTTCACTTGCACTCAGTTTGAAAGCTACGCGAGGGTGACAATGGAAGGCTAAACACAAAATTTATTTGTAGACTTTACTATGAACTTTTGAACTTTTCCATCTTGTTTTCATTGTTTTTTTTTTCTGCAGCTGCCTTTACAATCTGACATTAGAAGAAGAAAAAAAGAAAAAGAAAGAAAGTTTAGCAAAAGTCAGTGGCCCGAGGGAGTGCACATTCTCCTCCAGACAAACTAAGTTTTAATTATAAAAGATTTTAAAAAAAAATTCAGAGTTTAGTGTACGTTTGTTTAAAATTGCAAACTTGCACCATGCGAAAATTTGAATACTTTTTTTCAGTTTCGAAATGGATAATACATTCCCAATGCAAACGAGCTACATTTCAGCACGGCCTAGTCGCTAAGCTCCGTTCCCATAACACAGCAAAGTGAAGCAGCACCTATTTGGCCAGTGCTTGGAAGGGTGAAAATTTCTCTCGGATGGATTGCTGTGCAACCGAGTACGCTAAAGGGAGCTGGTACACGTAAAATCTGTCATGCCTCCAATGCCCTCCATATTCATACGTTCTGGGGATGCAAATCCAGGCGCTAAGTTCCTCATCCGAAATGCGTTCCGAATTAGGAGACACTCATAAAGGACAACGTTAGTCTGCCTAACTGGCGCCCCATAATGAAATGGTCAACATCTGCCACCCTTCAAGCGGCCAAGCCTACAGTAGGCCGCTGACCCGGCCATTAGAAAGAGGAAAAAAACATTTGAATCTTTTTAAAGTCTTTATCGTATTAGACATAATTAGACATCATTTACGACCCCATATTTGTATGAACGTCTGATTTGTGTTTCAGTAAATTTATCCCTCGAGAAGACATGGTAGGAAATCACCTCATGCATGCAAACTGTGTACTTAAAAAAAAAAAAAAAAAAAAAAAAAAAAAAAGAAAAAAGAAAACCTTTAAACATTCCCAAAGCTAGTTTTTTAATTCCGCGATGCATTCGAATGTTTTAAAGTGGAATATAGCCAAAAATCAATAATAAAACTTCGAGTTGATCGAGAAACGTACTTTAAATGTTAAATGTCATACGCAGACGCATTATTAATAATCCATTAGTACATTAGTTCGAAAGTGCTTTTTTATGAACACACAAAGAAGATACAAAAAGCAGAAAATGTATTTGCACTGCTCGTCTTTCATTACATTTAAAAAATCAAGAATTTTTTTTATGAACACGCAAAGAAGATACAAAAAGCAGAAAGTGTATTTGCACAGCAAGTATTTCATTACATTCAAAAAATCAAGAATTTTTATTTCTAATGCACATACGAATATATTTGCGTTATGCTATTATTTGTTTTTTCAAAGACTTTATACAACAGCCCATGAAATTCTTTCTAGAGGAAAAGAACGATCAACGTGACATCAGACTTCGAAACGATTACGCGGATTTGTAATCGGTTACGATTACGATTACGATTACTATTATCATTTTTTGATGGAGACTACGATTAGAATACGGTAATCCCAAATATTAATTTTTCGATTACAATTAAATTGCAATAATTAAACAAATGAGATCTTTGGATTACTATTAAATGACGATTACATTTTTTTTTGAACATTCACAACTTTTAATTGTACAATTTTTAGGCAGAGGACAGAACTCGTGAGTAAATGGCTCATCCGTTAGGGATACTTAGAGCTTTCAAACATTTTAACCCTTACATTTGTACTGGTATGAATAATAGAAAGCTTTTTGTTCAGAAAATAAAAACATTTCCAGAAGAAATTTTGCCACATTATGTTTCTTAAATTTGTATAGCACAAACAACTTTTTAATTTCTCCATGATCTTTTTTATGGACTACTCGGAAGCTTGATCTTAACAAAGAACTCAAGACAATACAGTATAGTAATAAATACAATAATAAATCATTATAAATCAAACAAATACTAAATGATGATGAAAATGTCAGACGCTAAATTTAGGGGAGACTGGGGGCTAATGGGACAAAACAGTTTGTGCGTAAAATAAAATATTTATATGAAAAGTTTGTATACCACAGAATGGGTACAGTAATACTACAAAGGGCATTCCATAAAAACTGAGAGTAAAATCATAAAAAATCAAGAAATATATTTACAGCAAAAAATACATCATTCTTTTTCAAAATACCTTCCGTCAGATAATATGCAACGGTCCCATCGTTCAATCCACTTTTCAAAGCAAGTAGAGAAGCCCTTTTCTGGAAGCTGCTTCAAAGAACCCTCCACTGCTGAAATAACTTCAGAATCTGTGTTGAATCTGTGTTTAACTCTGAATCACTCATCTCCATTTCTGTAGGGCAAATAAAACAGTTCTTTAAACAGGCACGGAACTAGGAAAATAAAATCGCCTGCTTCGTTTAGAATTTTGTATAAACGTACAGTTAACAGTTTGAAAAAATCGCCTGCACTTCTATTTTTCAGTTTCGCGGTGTTGCCACTACGTAAAACAATAACTCTCGGTTTTTATGGAATGCCCTTTGTACATCTTTGAACAACAACAGGTCAACCATCGCAGTTAAGTATTAAGCCTGAGAAATCATTGTTGTTTCTGGGACATCAAAGTAAATTTAAATTTTTATAATTAATTGCTTTTTTAAATCATTTAAAATAACTTTTAATTAATGGAAAGATTATTCAAGATAGCAGATATCATACAGATTATGATAATATAAATCAAGCATTGTGTGATAGAACATGTGGTTTTCTGTTCTTGAAATTTTGGATTCTTACATTGTGGGCTCTAATGGGACTAGTGATATGGGCGGCTAATGGGACAGCTGAACAGACAGTAAACCAGTTATTATTTTATAAAATATCCTGTTTTAGATGTAAATCATGACTAAAAGTTGTTGAAAATTAATTAGACTAATGTTGTTGAAAATTAATTAGACTGAATTGAATTAATTTAGGGCTAATAAAAATTAATTAGCCTAACAATATGAACTGCGTACAATTTCAGACAGTTTTGTAGACACTAGCATGTCTTTACAGAACTCATCCACTGAGTTTAATAATGCAATATCCAAGAGAAGGTAAAAATAAATAAATATAAGTGACTTTGTTTTAGTTAAATTTGCTTGAAAGAGAAAAGTGTTCCATTACATCGGTATTAGTAAGATTAGCGATGATGAAATGCTAGGGAATAAGGAAAAAGAAAACTGACAGTTTTAAATTCATAGATACAGAAAAAGAAGATATGCATTGGACTGTTATTGCTGACATAGTGTCGAAATTGCCACTACCTAAAATGTAGATGATCGCAAACTATGGGATCATCTACAATTTTTAGTTTTTTTTTTTCTCTAGTTGACCTTAAATATTACTTTATAAATAAAAAAAAAAATATGAAAGAGCATTGATATTAAAATTTTGTAATTATATAGTTTCACATACATAATTTAGTTTTTATTTATTGATTGATTTAGTATAAAATTTATTTATTTTTCATTTTGTTAGCTTTTAGTTTTAAAAGAGATTAAAATCACATTGTTCTTTTATTTGCAATTAAAATAAAATAAGTTCAAATTATTAATATTTAAATTAACGTTGTTGTCGTGTCCACGGATAGAAGATTGCACTATCCCCGGAAGATGGGTGCCATTGCCCCCGAAGGGTTTGGACTTCTGTTTGGGTCCCTAATTTTGAACGTATTCCAGAGGAGGGACCAATCACCCTGAAATCGGCACCCCCAGAGGTATCGTTTAACAACTTGGAGGACATTGGAGCCACGGCGGATTTTACGTGCACCCGCTCCCATGAGTGTACACGGTCCCACAGCAGCCGAGCCAAGAGGGAGTTGACCCTCCCCAGCACTGGCCAAGCCGGGTGCTGCTTCACTTGCCGTGTTCTTATGGGAACGGAGTTTAGCACCTAGATTTTTTTTTAACTTTTATTAATTAAGTCTTTAAAAACACATTAAGCATTTTTTTTAGTAATCACATGTGCACGGTTTAATTTAGTATAATTTATTTTTAAATATCTGCATATTTCACTGAAAAACAGGTTAAATTAAAAAAGTATCCCATTAGCCCCCGCTCTCCCCTTCTCTTTTTATTAAAACCATAGTCTGCTGTATTAGTTTAGCTAATATCTTATGTTCTTTTGTTATCACTCAACTTTTTTTTTTTCTTCCGAGAACCTTTGGGTAAATTTTTTTCACAGGGACAGAATAAAAAGAATCCTTTGTATTTAACTTCAATAATAATAATAATAATAATTATCAGCACAAAAATCATACTAATTCACTACTCTAGTAGCAATAACTGAAACGGATTGTGTGATTTTAACTCACCGAAGACAATTTCAAGCGATTTTCAACATTTAAAAATTTTGCACTTATTTCATGTAAGCATTGAATTTTGTATTAAAAGAAATCATTTTATTCTAGGTGATATTTTGGATGAAAACATACGTTTCATACACGCAAGAAATTCTTATTGAAAATAGTAAGTACTCAGATCTACATATTCTAGGCTAAATTTCGAAAATCTAAAACTAAGATGAATTTTGAGAAACATCTGAATTTATTTCTATCCGTATGATAATTTATTATAGGTATGTAGCCCGCAGTGGTCCAGTTGGCTGAAGCTCGGCTAACAACAGAATACCAGAAGTCAAGAGCACCGACCTTGCTTAGTGCTTGGAATGGTGATAACTTCTTTCAACTGGACTGCTGTGGGACCATGTAAAAGGGAGCTGGCGCACGTAAAATTGGTCGTGCCTCCATGTCCTCTTTGTTGAAACGATACCTGGGGTTGTCAATCTGTGTGGTTCCTCATCTAGAACTGGCTCAAAATTAGAAGACCTCGCTTCTTAACCCTTTAACGCGCAGTGATCCCGCTCTGGAAACAGCCAACTCTGACGTTTTGACTGTTGCCAGTCACGAAGAATAGAGTTGATTTCTATAAAAATAGTTGCGGGTGACCTAGCTCCACGAGAATCCTTTACTTTTCAGCACGTCATTTCCCATAAAAAAATTGGTCACGGTTATTTTTAACAGCACTGACATCTGCTGAAAAAATGGAAGAATGCGAAAACAGCTGGATAGATTGCCCCATGCTGAAAAAAGGGCATCCGTTGCCATCGCTCGACTTAACTACCAGCAAGATGGTAGTTAAGTCGAGAGACCCTTTTTGGACGACCCTTTTGACCGAGAGACCCTTTTTGGACGACAGCTGCGTCAAAAAAGGGTCTCTCGATCTGTGGCACGCGATGAACGTTTCGATCGTCCTCCATCTTGCTGGTAGTTAAGTTGAGCGATGGCAACGGATGCCCTTTTTTCAGCATTGGGAAAGGGTTGCGCCTCAAAGGGTTAAGGGAACAAGAAGAAAATGCTAGAGGAGACATGCAATTCTTTTGCTATGCGAGACGAATGCGTTGTCCTGCAGGATACGCAAGACGTCGATGTGGAAAATTTCGACAATTACTGGCGATAGCTCATGTACAGGCACCGAGAGTCTTTTGTGCACAGTTTCTTCTTAGGCTGGCCTTCTTGCTGTTCGTTCATGTTGCTGTGTATCCCCGCTGAAGGATCCCCTGTCAGACAACCTCTGTTGCAAGCGTACACAGAAAGTGTGGCAGGAAGGTTGTCGTGTGGGCGGTAATTTATAAGGTTTTACTTATATGTAGACAGTATATCCTATTTTGGATCTTGTGTCATTAAACTCCAAACTCACCTTACATGTTGAAGGCAAGTATTCCATGACTGGATAGCAGCTGAGTTCTACTTGGTTGAAAACTTAGTTGTAGTTGAAACTTAGTTGAAACAGCAGCACAATGGTAGCTGTTTCAACTAAGTTTCGAGCTGTTTGCGCGAGCCAGTAGCGTAGCCAGAAAAATTTTTTATGGGGGGTTTAGGCACTGATGTGACGGATAATCTACATTATGGATCGCATTCTTCATATCAATAATAAAACTCTGCTAAATTTTAGGGGGGGGGGTTCTGACACCCAAAACACCCCCTCGCTACGCCAGTGGCGCGAGCATCAATTTTATCAGCTGTAAACGCTTCCTTGGAGTCTAGATGATTCTTCTCAGGAGGATGGAAGATAAATCTTTTCCCATCAATATCAGAGTTATACAGTCTCCCTAATACAAACAGGCAGAATTCTATCGTTAAAGGGTCATAACATCGTTTTCTCATTCATAACGATACTGCCGTTTTGGGAGATTGATAATATCATTCTAAATTTTTAAGAAAGTAACTTTAAGCGAGTGTCTTATGGGATTATGTGTACTGGTTGTGTGTGCAGTTGCTGGTTGTGGCTGGTTTTACACGGAAAAGTTTTTGCTTATCATTCAATATCTTCCACTCGGTACTAAACGATATGCCTAGTTGTCGCGACACTGCACATACGCACTAATGGCATCACACATTCACCTGTGACTGCTCGACAACGGACCTTGCTGTATCTGAAATTACTTTTACAGTGATAGATTTTCATCTTCCAATATGACTCAGTTTTTTGAATCGCGGTGCCATTCACACTTTGTGGAGGCACTGGTCTCCGGCGTAATTTCCTTCGAAATAGAAATGCACGAAGATCTGGTACAGCTTTTCCTAGTTGTCGCAAATAAGTTTCCGCATTAACGCAAGTTCTAATAGACCAATAGCCATCGTTAGTAAAAGAAAACTACCCAATTTCCTTTTTTTTATAGCCAGAACACAGGCGTAGTCCATCTATTTAAATAAGTCAGACAGCTTTCTTCACTTGCAATTAGGAAAAGGTCCGAATGGTGGAAAAGACAGTTTTTTCACACAAAGACTTCATCCTTATCATTGCCGGGGTGCCTGAACCCCCTGGATCTCCCCTTTAATTTAAAATTCTTAATATTTCCTACCGTTCTTTATGATATTAATAATTTCAACTTAACTGGTTGCACAGCTCTTTTTAACCCATCTTTGTGTCGCTAAGTGAATTTATTTTGATACGGCAAGAAAGAAATTCTAATTGTAATTCTCTTAAATTTCATAATTAGAGAGAAATGTGACAGCAGAGACTCAGAGTGAAGCAGTTAGAAAACTTTTGCTAAGACTCATACCAAATGAAGCTGACCAGTTTGAGCTAAAGGTTGATTTTGGCTTTGATGAACAAGATGCATTCGAGGTAACTTCATAATTATTACGTTCAGGAAATAGAAAGAGTTTTTTAAAAGACATTTTATTTTTAGCTAAAGAACACCGCAAACCAGTGTTTTAATTCGAAAAAATCATGCTTATATATAGAAACGGAGTAGGAACTTTAGATCGTGATATATCATTCACACTATTGCAATAATGCTCAATGATTTTTTAAAAATTCACTTTTATGCTAAACAATAGAAACAACTATTAAGATCATGTCATGTCATTTACATATTTGTACTGATTTTTCATTGATTTCATTTGGGGATCAATACATGGCTGCCAGTCTCTGTAGAACAGCAGAGAAGTTAGTTGGTGGAATCGGGGCCGTCGTTATTAGCAACGGGCCTGCGTATGAGTTGCCATCGCTAAAAATGAGTTTATCATTGAGGCCTGTTTTCCCTCAGTCACAGTGTTCTATTTTATTATTCTAAGTATTATAAATGTTATATTATTTTATTATTTTAAAACAATTTTTTATTCTTTTGTCGTACTAAAAACTTTAGATGTAGGTAATCGTTTTGTGAATCTTGCGCCATTTTCTTTCATGAAAATTTATCCTCAAATTCGAACATGTTGCTCTGAATGTAAAGGTACGTGAACACTTTAATAATGTATTTAGAAATTCTAAAAATATGTATGTAAATCATGTTTAGTGAATAATTACTCATGTGTTATTTATAAATAAATTATTTTAATCAGAAATCGTATAACTTACTTGAGTAGTTTTTATTCTTGTAAATAAGCATGACGTTGTGATACTATTTAGACAATTTAATTTTGCCAGTTGAAAATGTTATTTATCAGTTATATATGCCTTGATTATGTGATTCAGACTTACATCTGGTACAGTGCAGAAATACAGTAAATTATAAATTATTGATTTTTGCCCGTTTATCCAGAAACTTCAAATGTAGTTAATATTTTGTACAAGCGTTCATTATGCTTGCTCAATTCCAAAGTTCGATTGAGAAAGCGACAAAAGAATAACATACACTGCATGAAATGTCTTTATTAAAGAATAATTAATTCAGGGATCGCGCTATAGAGCGTATTTTATCAATTTTCTCCAATATACAGGATATCCCGAAAACACTAAAATGCGCTTTAATACATCATTTGTTAAAGATTAATCTTGAATTGTTTAAAATAACGTAGGAAATACGACTACGTTCATGAAATATTCATTATAAAAATGTCTTTCTCTTCTTGTGTATTTAGTTATTTTAAAGCATATTAAATATCCACTTGTGAAACTAAAATAAGCAATCGTGAATCATGAGAGTAAGCGTTACTTTTTTTTTCCTCCAAATTATATGCATCTATTTTCTTTATGTCAATATGTATCATAGCAAACAAATGATCAAGTACGAACTCATGATTAAACAAATTAATCATGAGTTCGTACTTGAATTAGTAACACAATTACTACTTAAAACTACATTAAATAACGTTTGAAAGCACTGGGAAGCTTAAGAAATGCCTGATGTATACGTGAAAACTCGAGCATCCGTAGGCCTCTTTGGATGACTCATCAAAATACACGCGCAGGCCCGTTACTAATTGCGAAGGCCCCGGTGGAATCAAGAATCAAATATGGAATAGAAAAATAATTATTCAGTGAATACACAATCGCATTGATCTATTGAGTATTCAGTCTAATAATCCACAGAAAAATGGATCACCGGGGTGTCGGTAATATACCATTGCTTGTTAGAACACATAACTCTCTTATTAATCAAGAGGGAGAAATGAGTAATCTAAGAAAGAGTACATTACCCTACCTTCGAGGGAAAATAAAGCCCTTAATTCCGAATAAGAACATTCCGGAGAGCAGTGTTTCTGACTCTGCAAGTGTTTTAATACGCAAGCGTCGTCTGCAACAGGAATGAGAATTCATAAACGCAGTCTAGGAAAGAGAGTATCACCTTGGGCAACCTTTGAAAAGTTACGGGCCAAACTTTAGGATGTTAAGGAAGTCGTGGGCAGTATAATCGGGATTTATATGGGATTTTGAATGGTTTATATGGGTTTTTATATATTCCGCGGGCCGAATCAAAAGCCAGGGCGGGCTACATCCGGCTCGCGGGACGGAGGTTGCCCATATGTGTTTTAAGTGATAGTATAATATAAATTATTATTATTAATTCCTTTTATACATTGAACCCAGTTTATAAAATTCTTTGCATTTTTTGAAATATATCTCTTATCACCCTCCTCCCTTCTCCACATACACACAGTGTACATGGTTTACAATGGGCTCTAGCAGATTAAATGTTCAAATAGATTTAATCTTGCCTTTTTCTACAAGTACGTAAAATCTTATAACTTTTCTCTTGCAAATTCTTTTGAAACTACGTTTTTCACAACGGAAAAGTACTGTCAAGATATTGGGATGTGGGGACAGCCTAATTATTAGTCAAGCAAACAGGTTAAAACAAATATTTAAAACAAATTCATACGTTTATTTGATTCAAAATACCAAATTCCTATCAAATTATAAAAATTCCACTCTGAACCACATCATCTCTCTAAACACTCTAAAAAAATATTTTTAAAAAATTAAAAAATGTATTATAAACATATCACAGAGATTGCAGAAGTATAGTGGAGGGGTTGGGGATTAGAGGGGGTGTAAGTGAAATTCGAAAAGACATTAATATATTAGGTGCACTGGAAAGTAATGCCGATAAATTTTCAGCAAGTATTTAGCTACAAAAAATCTGGAGTGACTCCACTCGGCTTTCCTAACACTTACGATTAAGATCATTACCAAGCATTTAAATAAATTTTAATCGATGAATAATTCAAACATATATGCCAAATTGAAGCTCAATCGAATGCACAGTTTAAACGCTAGCACACTTCCAAGAATTTCTCCCCATCCATAACGTAAAAGAAATCTTTATCGTAGCCCTGTAGAAAACTATAAGTCCTATACATATCAAAATCAATACTGTCTTACGATGGTGGCTTATAACATATATACCCAATTTGAGCTCAATCGATTTTACCGTTTAAACGCTAGCGCACCTTCAAAAATTTCCCCCCATAGGCCATAATGTAAAAGAAATCTTTGTCGTAGCCCTGTAGAAAAACTATAAGTTCTATACACATCAAAATCAATACCGGCCTTACGATGGTGGTTTATAACATATATACCCAATTTGAGCTCAATCAAATGTAACGTTTAAACGCTAGCGCACTTTCAAGAATTTCCCCCATAGGCTATATATAATGTAAAAAAAATCTTTGTCGAAGCCCTGTAGAAAAACTACAAGTCCTATACACACCAAAATCAATACCGGTCTTGCGACGGTGGTTTATATCATATATACCCAATTTGAGCCAAATCGAATGTCCCGTTTAGGAGCTATCGTGTTCAATCACATACACACAAACACACATACATACACTCACACACACAGACGCATACATACACCTCGTAAAGATAACATAAATGAATTCAGAAGACCTAAAAACGTGTAAATACACCAAAATCTCGAAGTCGAATTTTTTCATGACTACAATACTTTCTTTACATGGTACATGTTCGGAAAGTAACAAGCTGTGCCTAAACAAAGGATTCATATTTGTTACATTTTAAAGCAAGAATTTTATAGATATTTTTTTTCGTTTAAGAAAGGTATGCAAAAAAGGGGGAGGGCCGTCTATCCTCCTAAGGAGAAGCGCCCGGGCCACTTTTATTTGCCCCACCCTGTATAGTAACAAATAAAAATTAGGTGTGCTGACCGGCAAGAAATAGTATTCTTGCCGATCGAATATAAACATATTCTTCAATCTACATTGACCATTTTAAACAATTGAAAGAATTTATCAATGCTCGTTGAAAAGATTTTTTAAAGTTTAGATATCTCGTATTGAATTCTAAATGCACTTGAAAGTGAAACAAACACTACTAGTTTTTCGCTGCATGAAGAATTGATTCAGCTGAAAGAAATTTAAAAGATAAAATCAATTTTCAAACAAGTTTTTATGCCAAATTTTGAAATCGTAAAGATATACGTAAAAATATCCCAAATCACCATATAAGGGTCGCCTACATGAAAGTGGCACTGCTGTAATAACTTTGCCATTTGAGAAGAAGGATGGCTGCGCATGGCCGTATAGAGGGTACAGAGTGCTGGGAGTGCATGCGATATCGTCAGTTCCCAACATATGCCTTTGTGATAGCGTGGGAGCACGTTAAATGACGTCTTTCACATCATAGATGCCTCCAAACGGTGTCGACGCACAGTCGAGCAATTTTTAACATCGGAAAATGTGAGTGCTATTGAAATCTATCGTCGAATGCAAATTGTGTGTGGCATGGAGTGTATGTCACGCACATCGGTATTCCAAAGGTGTAGGAAATTTCATAGTGGAAGAAGCAGTACTGACGACTGGTCACGACTTGGTCAAGCGAATGTGGTTATCACCAAGGAAGTAGTTGCAGCTGTGGACGTCTCATAAAAATGAATCGGCAAATCACTCCCAGCGAAATAGCGGAGCAAATGTCTATGAGAAAAGGAAGTGTGGACACAATACAGAATAAAAAGTTGCCCGTTTCCCCTGAGATTCTTCACCCAGTTATTCATCATCTCGTTGACCGCTAGGACACTTATTTCAACCTAGAAGGGGACTTTGTCTAGCCTGTCTGTTATGCCTGAATTCTTTCTTTTGTACACTATTAAGCCATTTCTCAAAACGCCTGTAGTGCTACTTTCATTTGGGCGACCCTTATATTTAGCCACGTTACAATTTACAAAAAAAAAACCTTGAAATTGACTGAATATTATACGATTATTTTACGCTTTATATAATTATAATTATAATAATTAATTATAATAATTAAGTTATATTAATTAATTTTATGCTTAATATAAAAACTAACATGAAAAAGCATCAACTTTAGTTCTTGAAAATTATGTGGTACTTACCAATGTCAGTAAAATAAAGAAAAAAGTTTCATGAAGCGCATTTTTATAACAGTTTTTGTATCGTCCTTATAAATGAAACTTAATGCATAGCACTATTGTAGTAGATGCTTTATAATAATATTAAAAATATGGAGTGACTCCACTCGACTTTCCGAACACTTACGATTAAGATCATCACCAAGCATTTAAATAAATTTTAATCGATGAATAATTCAAACATATATACCAAACTGAAGCTCAATCGAATGCACCGTTTAAACGCTTGCGCACTTTCAAGAATTTCTCCCCATAGGCCATTATGTAAAAGAAATCTTTGCCGTAGCCCTGTAGAAAAACTATAAGTCCTATACACACCAAAATTAATACCGTTCTTAAGATGGTGGTTTATAACCTATATACCCAATTTGAGCTCAATCGAATGTACCGTTTAAACGCTAGCGCACTTTCAAGAATTTCCCCCCATAGACCATAATGTAAAAGAAATCTTTGTCGTAGCTGTGTAGCAAAAACTAAGTCCTATACACACCAAAATCAATACCGGTCTTGCGACGGTGGTTTATAACATATATACCCAACTTGAGCTGAATCGAATGCCCCGTTTAGGAACTATCGCGTTCACGCACTAACACACGTACACACATACACACATACATACATACATCTCGTAAAAACAGCATAAATAAATTCAGAAGTCCTACACCAAAATCTCGAAGTCGAATTTTTTCATGATTACAATACTTTCCTTTCATGGTACATGTTCGGAAAGTAAAAATGGGCATGCCCATCGAAGAACACATGTTTCGAAGGGCTCGAAGAAGCAAAATGATTGGGAATCCTTCACCTAAATGGGAATGATTGGACATTTCCGATATCTGGAGAGTAAGTGGAGAAAGTCGATATCACATATATCTTTATACTGCTCTCCTGGATACATCGATTGTAATTCTCACGGTAAGGATTTTCGTTGTATTGCATTAAACTGCAGTATCGGTATGTGTGATTAAATATCTGTCGATGAAATAATTAATTAATCATTCTCACAGGCGGACTTCATGCTCCAGATATGATTATCATTTAATGAAATACATTCTATTATAGTCTGAATGCTCAACTGTCTAATCGGTTGGGAGATAGGCTTTGCGAGCACATCTTACCACATGAGAGATGACGTCGATTGACTCCGCATATTAAATAAATGCATTTCTGATGATAATCCAAAGACGTTCCCCACTATGAGAATGTCTCTCAACGATTTGCAAAAAGTAATGATTCAGTAATTAAATAACGTTTTTATATTGTACATAAAGTTCTCTGATTCAAGTATCCTAATATATGGTTACGGATTCACTGACGCACTGATTCTGTCACAATTCCGGTTGTGCCATTCCAAAATAAATCCTTTACCGTCAGTGGCATAGCCAGAAATTTTTCATGGGGGTGGGGGGGGTTACGACTACTGCAACTCACATATATGTATACGTGTATGTGATGAGGGAGTGAAGAATATACATTTTGTACGGCAAAAATTTCTCATGGGGGGTTGTAGCTCCCCTATCCCCCCCTTGGCTACGCCACTGTTTACCGTCATTACTCCAAAAAGGTAAAAAAGTTATCTTCGATAAACGGAATAAAATCCACACCGTTAGTGCGATCGACTTGTAATTATGTAAAAGAAATATAGAAAATAATCTGCCCTATATTAAAAATCTGAAAACCCACCCGTTCCCCGATTTCTATCAATATTTTGCTATTTTTAACAGCAGGAAATTGCTTGAACGGTGTCGAAAAATTGAAAGCTGTCGCAATTACGTCACAGTCGAAATGATTCGCAATTTTTGCGGTTCATGAAAAGTTCTACTCAAGAAACGTATTAGTAAAATCCAAACCATTGGACCAATCGGGTTGCAAACTTGTACAAATACATAGCAAAATATGGGGGTTGGTGTGCGTGTAGGTGTGGGGGGGGGGAATGCGCTACTTTAAAAATCTAAAAATTTACCCGTTACCCGATTTTTAACTTTGGAAACTGCTCTAATAAGATAAAACAGTTCGTTTGAAAAAGCTTCTTGAAATTATCCAGAATATCGTCTGCATAAAGCCTTGAATTTAGAATTAATTCAACTACTTATGTGGCAACAATATTACTTAGGTAACTATGATAATAAATATAGAATATGAAGTTATTGATTTTAAGTGGACGAAAATTAAATATATTGAGTGTAGACTATTTTTTTTTTTTTTTTTGCCAAATATTTTTACCTGGCGCTCGTTGTAATTTCCTTTGCAATGGGCTTTATCTAGAGAAATATCGAATACTTAAAAAGATATCTGCTTCTAAAACTAGGCAATCTTTTAATGTGAAATTTCCCTGGTAAAATGTTATTCCTTTTAAAGAGCTTTTGTTCCTTGATGATTTACGTTTGCTTAATCACTTCTAAGAATAGTTTTAAGCATACTTTAATTATGTTTTCTTCTTATAGATTTCCAATAAAAATGGCAAAATTTTCATCACTGGAAACAAAGGTTACTCAGTTGCTGCCGGCATATATCATTACCTGAAAATCTACTGTGGGTGTCATATATCATGGTCTGGTTATCAGCTGAATGTCCCTGAATACCTACCAAGGCCACCTGATTCACAAAAAGTCATTTTCAATGATAAGTAAGTTATATAAGTAAAATTTATTATTACTGCAATGCATTAATAAAATACTAAACGATAATAATTTGTAAGGACTTTTATTTTTACTGTACTGCGCGTTAAATAGTTCATTAGAAATGTGTATGCTTCTCTGTAAAAAGAGAAAGTAAAAATAGATTAATTCGATAGCGATAAAAATATTAAAACTGTAAAGCTGGAAACATGGTCCCGTTTTTTAAAAATACCGAGTGTTGGACTTTATAGAACTTTTTATCTCCAAAATATTTTTTATATCCAAACCCTGAAAAGTAATATTAAATAAAAATGATGATATTATGCTTAAAAAAATTATTTTTAATGCACCTGATAAAGTTCTTTTTCCATAACAATTAAATTGCAGTGTAATACGGATTACATTTTTACTATAGTAAAATGTTTAGTTAATATTTACTTCAAATCATTTTATATGCAGAAGTGTTACTCATACCAGAGGTATACAGTTTAAAGTCGTAAATGAAAGATTTCGACCGACATTATGCTTGAAGTGACTGGCAATCTGCAGACTTATAATCTGGTATTCACTTGGTAAATTTTACGGCGGATTATGTTGGCAAATTATTTTCCTCGCAGTATCATTTAAATGAAAAAATAAAAGCTTTATATTGTTTCAAAATACCACAAAATGCAAAAACCGAAATAAAAATTTTTTGAGTTATATTCATACAATAAAATATGAAGGTAAAAATTTTGTTGAGAAGTGAATCAAATAAAGGGCAGAAGTCAGATAAGTGTAAAATATTTTTGAAAATAATATATATATTCTGAATAAGTTAATCGATATGTATTCTAGAAGAATGTCTTTTGCGACACATACAGGGTGTGTCACAATTCCCTCCCGGGTTGGGAAGGCTTATAAAAAATATATATATTTCCAATACAGCAACAAAGTTGACTTTATAGGAAAAGAAATCTTTCAAGTTTTATTTCACAAAAGTCCAATATGTGGAACTTTCGTGATAGCCAAGGAATTTTGTCAGGGGTTGGGGTGGGGGGACGGCAGTTAGTTTCTCTGTGGGGGCGGTTAGCTAGAAGATTGACATATGCATCCATTTTATGGAAGTAAAATAGGATATTTAACATTAATTTCTTTTTTTCTGAATTGGGGCGGTAGCCCCCTCCGTTTCCCTCCCATAATCCGTCCTTATTTCGTGATGCGGTAGACATTAAGTCTAAAGTCAAATTCTTCCCACACTCACACACTCTTTTCAACATGGTAACAAGTGTAGTTGTGATCCTTTGGGGTAAATTTTGTCTTTGGCACGAACACGCGATCTTTTATGTAACCCCATAAAAAATCTCCTGGGATTAGGTCCGGTGAGCGAGGTGGCCGCGGAAGAAGACGATTGTCGTCAGCAGAGCGTCGTCCAATCTAACGACGAGGAAGCCCGTTATTTGTGAAACAAAACTTGCAATGTTTCTTTCTTGGAGAAGACTTTACCGGAGAAAGAAACATTGCAAGTGTTCGCTTTCTTGGAGAAAAAACTAGCTGCCATCCTCCCACCCCTACCACCGACAAAATTGCATTAATCCGTCGCTGACACGAAAGGTTCCCGTATTGCACTTTTGTGAAATAAAACTTGTAACATTTCTTTCTCCAATAAAGTCAACTTAGTGGCTGTATTGGTAATATATATATATTTATAAACCTTCCAAATCCGGGAGGGAATTATGACACACCCTGTATTTTAACATTTAACCAACCGTAGTCAGAAGTTTGACTAAGAGTTCTATAGTTTTTTGTGTAAGGATTATTAACTAGTTTATGAAAAGAACACTTGTGAGCCTATGTGATTTCTTTCTCTTTGCAAGTATCCAACACGAGTTCTAGTATATTCTGCGTAAATCGGGACATCTTTATGGCAAAAATAGTAAACATGATTTTTTGCAGGTACCGATATTACCAGAATGTCTGTACGTCTAGTTACTCATTTGTTTGGTGGACTTGGAGAAGATGGGAACAAGAAATTGATTGGATGGCTCTCAATGGCATAAATCTTGCTTTAGCCTTTAATGCACAAGAAGCAATAACAGCAAAGGTTATTTTTAATTTATTAGATTCATAGACTCAATCATGAACACAGCTTCTCATAAAAGTTATGTTACGACAAAATTTATGCCTGTTACTGTGTATGGTTTTTGAAACAGGATTCAATAAATCATAATTAGAAGTTGTGTGGCTGAAACTAAAAGTTATAATTACGTAGCTTTGGTCTTATACATATTATTTTTAGATCACACAATAAAGAAATAATAATTTTAGAAGCTATGATTTTAAGTTAAGAATTTCTCTTTAATCTCACTTTTCATTGATTACTGCCTTGTAATCCATCCGCTACGAGTTGCAAATCAATAAAAATAAGTATTTACGCTGAGTTCAAATATAAATTTAAAACATACGGTTGTTATTGAATTATCGGAACTTAAGCTCTGGTTTGATATGTAGTTGACCCTCTTGACCAAAATTTACTAAACACAATAATAGCGAATACTTACTGGCGAAACCCCTTCTTTTTTTGTGTGTATGCAGTTATAATAAAAAATACTCACTGAGTACAGATCCCTCCCGCGCACTGAAATATTAAATGTAAGCATTCATAGCACAGACATTTAATCTATTCACTGAAACAGTACAATACAAACTAATAATGCATGCAATGCATATAAACTCGTTCAATTTAATTCAAATATGAATTCAAAATAAAGTTTGCATGACAAATAAAAAAGCCTCTAGTTTCTTGGAATGCTCAAGAATTAATTATAAGCTTTAATTTTTCTTGGGCAGCTTTCTCTTATAGTAAATTAAATTTTGTAAAAGCGTAGTTTAGAACTCATAAAGCAATGCTGAATATTTTTAGAAACCTTACTTAGGAATTCTAAATAATTATCCAGAGAAAATAGTTGGATGTTACTGCCTTTCTAATTTTTAATCGAACCTACGCTGCCCATTATTTATGTGAGACTTAAGGGCTTATCATGTAGCGGAAAGTAATTAGTTTTCGGATATTCTACAAAAATGTAAAGAATATAAATTTAATGAAGAAAATAATGAATATATATGTTATGAAAAATCTGAGCGGCCAAGTTTTTTTTAAGGTAGATTAACAAATTTACCTCTTTTGTTCTTAAAATAAGCTGTATATGAGAATAATAATTAATATCTGAGTAATTATTTATTGATATAAGAGAAAATTATAAACGATGCATTACTTTTTAAAAATAATTACAAGTAATTTTTCAGGTTTTCAAAACTCTAAATTTTACGCAGCATGATCTGAATATGTTTTTTACGGGTCCAGCTTTTCTAGCTTGGTAAGAATCCTTAATTTATTTTTGTAATTTTTTAAATACGTGTGTACAGGATTACTTGTGACTCAAAGCACAGACCTAGTATATTCCTAGTAAGTAGTGTATTTTCCTAGTAAGACGTGATAGAAGAGCCAAAATGCTACAGTTTTAACCCACATATGAATGGCCGAAAAATCTTTAGTTTTTGAGTAAATTGAATTTTAAACTTTTTTCTTGATAAACCAAAATTTGACATTCAAGTGCAAACTTAAAAACATCTACTAATCAAATGGATTTTATTTTAACTTATTTTCATAGCTTAAAATCTAAATAAGCTAACGTAACCATAAAAAATACTTCAAAATTTTAATTCACGCGCTTTACGTGTGTTTTTTTATTTACATTTTCCTTTCAAAAAATTTTGTTTATTTCAAAAAATAATATTGCAGAATGCGTACAAATTACAAATAAAATTTTCCCCATTAATCATCTATACAAAAACAAATTAATCTCCATCTAAAGACATGTAATTCGTAAAGGAGGGTGAGTTTCACTAAACGCAGGTAAAAAACGCGAAAGGATGCGGCTTCATTCATCGCTTAGGATCGTCGGTCAACTATTCAACGTCAATCAAGTTATCACTGCTTTTAAAGGCTTAAAATCTTGAGCAACATCATATTATGAGCTTCAAACTGGTGTGTGTTGTGTCATCGTGTTAGTTTCGAGTCTGCGTTGCGTAAGCATGTTTTATTGATTAGCCAGATAACAACAAAACGTGCTTACGCGACGCAGAGTCGAAACTAACTAACACGATGACACAGTACGTAGCTGGTTGAGATTCTAATCTGATGTGGTTAAGAATTTAAGCACGTAAAAACAGTGATAAATTGATCGGTTGACCGACGATCCTAAACAATGAAAATTGGTACCTCCTTTGGCGTTTTTACCTGCGCTAAGTAAAACTAACCTTTCTTTATGAATTACATGTCTTTAGAATGGCACTGATACGTTTTTAGATAGCTGATTAATGGAACAAATTTCATTTGTAATTTGTACGCTTACTGCAATAGTATTTTTTGATATGAACAATAATTTTTGAAAGAAAAATGTAAATAAATAAATAAAAAATACATGCGAAGTGTGTGAATCAAAATTTTGAAGTACTTTTGTACTTTTTCATGATTACTTTAGCTTAGTAAGAGTGTCAGCTATGTAAGTAAATTTAGAAAACGGTGATAACTTGAAAGGTTGACCAACGATCCTGAAGAATGTACGGGCTTGCATCCTTTGGCATTTTTACCTGCTCTAAGTAAAGCTCACTTTACTTTATGAATTACATGTCTTTAAATTGACATTAATACATTTTTCGGATAGCTGATTAATGGGAGAAATTTTATTTGTCGTTTGTAAGCTTACTGCCACCGTAATTTTTAAATAAATAACTTCTTTTGAAAGGAAACATGTGAATTAAAAAATAAAAATATACTTGTGATGGCTCGTGAATTGAAATTTTAAAGTAGTTCTGTACTTTTTATGATTATGTTAGCTTAGTTACGAGTTTCAGCTATGAAAATAAATTTAAATGAAACCCATTTAAGGAGTATTTTTATAAGTTGGCAATTGAACGCCAAATTTTGCGTTAATCAACAAAAAAGTTTAAAATTTAATTGTCTCGAAAACTATTGATTTTAGGTGGTACGTATAGGGGTTAAAATTTTAGCATTTTGTCTTCCCTATCATGTCTTGCCAGGAATACGTCCAGTTACCAGTAACCCTGTATAATTTTTCATATGCATGTATAAGGTAACTTACTTATGATTTTACTGATGTCAGATGGTAATTAGGTAGGGCCTTATCAGTAGTTTTAAATTTTTTTTAATATCTACTTTTAGTCTTTATGTTTTATTCAAGATTGTTTATTAGAATCCTGATTTATATTATGTTATAGTGACATCGTGTTCTCTGCAGATGTATGTTTTTTATTTCACTTGATGCTTGCTGTTAAAACGCTATCAAAACGTATGGAACACTGAATTTATTTCTTTACTTATTTTTAGATCGCAACCCAAATTTAGAGTATGCAATTGTACCACACGCTCTTTTCTTTAATGATCTGATATCAAAGCCAGGTGTAACTAAATTCAAGAGTTAATACTTGATTCCACAATCAGCCCTCCCACATGAGTGCGTTTTGTTTTGTAAAATATATTGTAACAAAAAAAAAAAAAAAAGAAAAAAAGAAAGAAAAAAAAAAAAAGAAAGAAGAAGAAATAAAGGAAAAACTTTACAATTTGCCTTATTGCTATCAGTTGAAAGGGTTACACTTTATTTAGATCCATTAATTCTAATAAAGGTGATTTAAGTGATATCCTAAGTATTTATGAATTGTAGGCGATTATGGTGGCGATATTTTCAGGAACAGAATGGGAAACATACAGTTCTGGGGAGGACCTTTAACAGACAACTGGCATGAATCTCAAATCATACTTCAGCATCGAATATTAGATAGAATGAGAGAATTTGGCATGACACCCGTATTGCCCGCATTTAGTGGAAGAGTGGTTCCAGCTTTTAATAGGTGAGTTACAAATGGATATTTTTGTAAAAAAATATTTAATGCATTAAAAAAACGGAGTACTAAAGGCATTTAAATAATAAAAAACTTTAATTCCTATAATTAATTAAAAATGAGAAAAAACATATTTGCGAAAAATAGCTCTGTTTCTCTGTCTCTCCATAAACCAGGTATGGGCAACCTTTGAAAAGTTGCGGGCCAAGTTTTACGATGTTAGTGTAGTCGCGGGCCAAACTCAGGATATTAGCGAAGTCACGGGCCTAACTTCAGGATGTTAGCGGAATCGCGGCCCTTATAATTGGGATTTATATGGCATTTTGAATGGTTTATATGAGTTTTATACAGGGTTTAATATGTTCCGCGGGACGGATCAAAAGCCGTGGCGGGCCACATCTGGCCCGCGAGCCGGCGGTTGCCCATTTGTGCCATAAACAAAGTGAAATTTATGCTTTCATTATGTATGGTAATTTCACTAATAAAACTACATTCACCCTAATGCTTATAATATATGTTACTTTACGTATAATCTAGAATAAGCCTATTTCGTTAATGCAATTTATGTACAAATCGAACGTGGCGAGAAAAAAATAAGTTTTAAATATAACAAACAAGTGTAAGAGCTTTTGATGACAATTTCAGTTCGACGAATAATATTTCTTTAAAAACTACCTAAAGTTACAGTAAATATTCAATGAAAAATTTTACAGTAGTTTAAAAGTAATGTTTTAAAATTTTTATCAAACTTCGAATTGCAAACTTTTTATAACTCGAATAAAAGAAATAATTTATTGTAAAAAAAATACACTAACAATTAATTTTATGGCAATTTTTTTTTCTTATAGAATATTTCCAAATGCATCAACAACGACTTTGAATAAAACTTGGAGTCACTTTCAGCCACCCATTGGATAGTAAGTATAAATGCTTCAAAAAAGCTTCCGTTAAAAGTGTTTTTACTTGTTACGGAAAGAATCAGGGTAATTATATTTATTATTAAAGAAAAACAGTACTGTAAAGGATATTCTCAAAAAAGCCTTAGCCATTTTCTTTCATTTCTTGAATACTCGCATGCTTTATTGTTAAAGAAAAAGCATCAAGTTACTGCTTTTAGATAATAAGAAAAGCATTAGTAGTGTTTGAAAAATGAGGATTCCAGACTTCGAAATGACTAAAATAGTCTGAAAGTTTTGCACAATTTGTTATTATATATTATATAAGTTTTATATATATATATATATATATATATATATATATATATATATTAGACACACTTTACTAAACTAACATTAATCATGAATGTTCTAAAAATTTGACTCCATTAAATTTGATATTACTGCCTTTTTAACAACTTTCATTTTTAACTAATTACAAACAAATAAAAAAAGAGATTTGATTCTTATAATAATTTAAATAAGTTTTTGTTTTCGATTATGGATAGCTCTGGCATCGATTCACCGAGCATTTAGTAAATACTTTTTTGGGGGGCTGCATTTTGAAATTAAGGCAATTAAGATTTTTTCGGATCATGTACCATGTAAAGAAAGCAATGTCGTCATGAAAAAGTGCAACTGTGGGGTTTTGATGTATTTAGACGTTTTGACGTCTTCTGAATTCATTTATGCTATTTTTACGATGATGCATACATGTTTGTGCATATTGTTGCAGAATAACTCTGCTAATTCCTGGGTTCGTCGTTCTAAAGTCCAGTTGGTGTAGAATGTTCTAGAAGAGTCCACTTGTCAGGATGGAAGACAAACTTTATTGCTTCTAGAACTTCGTCGAACAATCAGCTGAACAAAATTCCCAGGCACTAACGGCCAGTAGCTCGCTTATCACAGTCCACTCAGTACTGAAGCTTTCACAAATGTTGTAAGTCTCACACAAAATAAAACACTTCCACACGCATAATTCAGTGGAAATATACGACGGATAAAACTAACAGTCCCAAAAGACTCAGCAATGAAGAATTTACACACAACACTTAAAAATCAGCTTCGAAAAGCAAGCGGACATACCGCTTCTATAGCGTCAGTGCAAAGCGTAACAATGCAAACTCACTCGACGAGAGCTCAATGAACACTGACTCAAACTGGGGGAGCCTGCTGCTTTTATGGGCTTCGACGAACACCGTGGAAGGTTCTAGAGAGATCCATCCGCGGAATTTACTAGAACAGATTCGATTATGATTGCGTAATAGAAGAGAAATATTAAGCTATTATGCTTGCTAATGCAGAAAAACCACCTTTAACAGCCCCATTGGGAAAATCGTGCCAAATGACCAAAATATCGCCAAGCTTGGCGACTTTTGGCGAAAGATCGCCAAATTTGGAGCCAAAAATAAGTCTCCTAAAGTGAGGTTACCGAAGGCCTAGGATCAATATTTCTCGAGATTTCTAGAAAATGCTATTCAAACCAATACGGAAACCCAAAACTCCGTATCTCGCCTTCTAGCTGACCGATTTTGATGCAAAAAAAAAGCAAAATTCAACTATTTGACGCGTACAAAACGAATTTTAAACTATTTTAAACCCCAGTACAGCAGGTTACCCCCAAAATCGGTAACAATATGTACATAAGTGTATATGTTTGAGTCACTACTATTTACAAAAGGATCTCAACTGCATTCCTTGTAGTGGGCTTCAAAACCCAACACTAATCATGCGAATTGCCTTGGCAGGTGCTGCTATTTATGATTGCCTCTGAGAAATAATATGTGTCTGTACGTTTCCCTCACTAGCCACTCTCACAGAGCTGCGAACTGCTTTGCAGGAGGAATGACGATTACTGGACTTAGGGGCGGTTGGGGCTCATGGAGAACGTAGTCACCTGCGGTAAACTTCGTTAGAGAGTGGGATGTTCACGTACCCTATTAATGCCTGTTTTATTTGTTTGTTTCTATTCAAACATTGTTTTGTTAATGGCTATTTATGAAAATTAAATAATGTTTAAGTCTTTTCCGGACGAGCGC
Organism: Cheiracanthium punctorium; assembly: GCA_038373885.1. NCBI lineage: Eukaryota > Metazoa > Arthropoda > Arachnida > Araneae > Cheiracanthiidae > Cheiracanthium > Cheiracanthium punctorium. Next base: position 84,541 of record JAWZYV010005591.1, read on the forward strand.
CACACATACATGGCAACGCGAAATTTACGGAAAAGGGCGACGAACGCGCATTACATGGCGTCATCATACAGAAAATAGTTAGTGTGGAACGCAATATGATTTTAAGCCTTTCATGTAAATAAGCTTAAGGGTGTACACTCTCCAAAAAAAGTGTTCGAGCAAGAGAGAAATTTCCTACGTTGGTTTCGTATATTAAAAATTATTTATCAAAGAATATGAATTAGGCTATGTATAAATATGACTTTCTATATTTCTATCAAGTTGTGCGTTTTTCAAAAACACAATTATTATTCGCAAATCTAAAATAGGAAATTTCTCTCTTGCTCGAATACTTTTTTGGAGGGTGTATGTCGAAAAAAAGAACTCTGATTTTAGTCTTGGTACACAATTTGAAATAAACTAATAGCACCAGGGTCTCCAAAAAATTCCAGAGGGTTCTTCATAAGCTGCTTTACACTCTGCAATAAGCGAAAATGCTGTGGCGTTTGTGACATTTTCAGAAAAAATTCTTAAACATGGATCTGAGCTGCAAGATTTTTCGAAGAGTGACACACTTTGCGAAAATTTCCGATTTTTAAGAATTTTTTCTAAATGTTTTGAAACTGATACAGATGGATCGTTTATTACAATATGTAGTACAGCTTGTAAAGAGACAGTTTCAAAACTTTGAAGTGCCTGGCATAATTAGTTTATTTGTAATTATGTACCAAAATCACATGATTTTTTCGAATAACACTGTTAACATTGAAAATTTGCCGTCATCCCGGATAATTTGTGCAATAGCGGTTTTTGTACCTGCGGTAACTTCTGCAAAACTTGGCGGCCGTTCAGAAAGGATTAATCTTTGATTATAATTCCTTTCTTTGTTTCATTCCTCAAGATAGTTGCTACTTTCCTGCTGAATTTCGTGTCAATCAAAGTTGCACTTTTCGATTATTTCACATTCTACCGCTTCCTGCTTAACTTTTGACTGTATATAGAAGGAAGAAAATAGAATGAAACGGTTGTTGAAACATTAAAAAAAATCATTGATAGAGTTTTTGTTTAAAAACATAAAGATTTTATAACTTAATTTAATTACAAAATTCTTAAGCTTCTGTGCTAATTTTGGAGTCGTAATTATCATTTATAACCTTTTTTTTTTTTTTTTTTAGTGTAACCTTTCTTGAACCCACTGATCCTTTATTTCAAGAAATAGGAACCATGTTTCTTCGAAATGTGAGTATAACATAATTCAAATGACGTAAATTGCCTTTGTAAAATATCTGTATAATAATTCTTTGTTTTCAATGGAGAATTTATTCATAAGCTTTTGCTTTTCAGTTTAATGCGTGTTAGTTATAAATAAAGTTTATAATTTTTTTTATATCATTAATGTATTGCAATCATTTGAAGTAATTACATTTAACACTTTATTGACTAACTTTTTGAAAAAAAAATGTAGTTTTACTTTTCACTTTTTTTTTTTTAACAGTACATAGAAGAATTTGGAACAGATCATGTATATAATATAGATCTTTTCAATGAAATGCCTCCACCTTCAAAGTAAATAAATATTTTGTTATTTAATTTTTTAATTAAGTGTTTAGTACTTTTTACTTTTCAAAAATTTTCACATTTTTAAAAGCAAATTTACGATTATCTGATTCATATCTTTGTGAATCTAGGCTGAATTCATTTATGAATATTTCATTTTTACTTCGTAGTTTAATCTTTGTACATTATGCATGATTTTGTAGCATATTTTAAAGTCATTACATTTTCATATGGTGCAGTATAATAAATAAAATTCTGCGGAAGAAGAAGCTGATAGACTTGAAATTTTAAGTTACAGTATTTTAACCCTAATTTTGTTTAATAGATACTGTCATACAGGGCCGGATTTCCCATAAGGCCAACCTAGGCCATGGCCTAGGGCGCAGCGGTCTAAGGGCGCAGAACCAAGAACTCCCCTGCAGAAGAATCACGGATGAGGAAAAGGACTGGAAAGGAGAAACGAAAACGACTTACTTTAAGTGATTATTGCCCGAGAAAATTGCGTTTATGCAGGTGCGTAGCCAGAAATTTTTCATGGGGGGTGTTACGACTAATGTAACTCACATATATGCATACATGTGTGTGGTAAGGGAGTGAAGAATATACATTTTGTATGGCAAAAGTTCCTCATGGGGGGGTTATGACCCCCCTAACTCCTCCGCCCCCTTGGCTACGCTCCTGCGTTTATGACTTCCGAAAAATTCCTTTTTCCCCTAGTACAATTTCTTATCTATAGAAAACCCTTGTGTGGAGATCCATTACCCCCCCCCTCGCAGACACAAGATTGCTCGCAGAGCACCCCAACCCCCAGCACAGACCATGTCCAAGTCGACAACATGTGTCGCAGAACTAAGAGATCTGCTGCAGAACAATCACATTGAGGAAAGGAGGGGTACCGGAGAGAACAATTATTAAAAGTAAGTTATCATCGAAAAGGCGTCTGACCGTCTGTGTTCTTCCAATATCCCAACGTTCCCGAAAAAAGAACCACACCACACACACGCACTGAACGGTAAATATGTCTGCTCGAGAAAAAGTCTGTTGCTTTGAGTATAATGCGTCTATAATTTTAAAAAATTTGAAGACGCATTATCAACGCTTTCATCTAAAATCTATCGGTGAAACATCGCCCAATTAATGAGCATTTATTTTTAGTTTTTTACCAGAAATGCCTGAGCATTTCTGGTTTATTAGTTCCATCTAAAAGATTGCCAGAAAAAGTGCATTCTGATTCTGATATGTTACCCATAAAAATGCCGAGAACAGAAACTGATATCGAAATTTTCCGGAAAGTTAAACAAGATTTGACAAAATCAAAAGAACCTCTGCCCAATTGAGGGATTGCCCAATATAGGATTGAGGGGAGACCTAGTGTTGAGCTATGGCTTATTATTACTGTTTTTTTTTTAATAAGTGCAAGAGTTTATTCTGATTCATGGTAATTTATCTTGTTAGCTCTTTGGTTTTAAATAATAAATTTCAGAATAAGGAAGATTTATATTTACATATATTTATATGCAAATATTTTTATTTTTGAAAATATTCAATTTAAACATTGGATTCTTATTTTAAAGATGGCATTTTAAAAATTAAAGTATGGTAAAAACAATTACGTCAAAACATTTGACTCAATAATATTATTAAGTCAGAAACAATTTTTAAAAAATCTTGTTTAAATTAAATGTTAGTGTAATTGTAATGTTTTTAAACAAATTTTTAAATGCTGAAAAAAAAAAAACAGCAACACTTTTTAAAGGAAACTGGTTTAAAATGATTTAAAATTCATTTCTTAAAACGTAAAATATTGGCTATATATAACTGTGATTAAAATTAATAGTTAATTAGTTTTGTTAGAATAGTTTTAATAATTATGTTTACTATTTTTGATATTTAAAAGCTTATTGCCCCTCACAGACTTTGATAAAACATCTGTAGCCTTCTTATGAGAAAGCTTAAACTTTCTACATCACCTCATTAATGCAAGGGAGTATATTTTGCTTATTGCGAATTTCTGTAAGAAGGCTGTATAAAAAGTAAAAGTTTGTATTTATTTACATTTAATTTCCTGAAAATTTTATTCGACACTATAAAGTAACTTTGTAATTAATTATATATGTCTAATATTATATATTTAAAGAAGAAAATCCAAGAAAATAAGTGCTATTACAGTATTCACTTTATCTGCAAACAATCATCTGATCGCTCGTATTAACGATAACTCTTTGAGATTTAAACGAAGAGATTTTTCCTGTTTTTATATTCTGATCCAGTCTTTCGAATTTCTCTGTACCAACTTCGAAATGTTGGTGGTAAGGAATTACTGACGAGATCTGACGAGACGTCCTGGCGGTGGTCCCACAAAAATCGGCACGAAGTTTTACAATGCAGTCCTCTGTTTTGCGATGACTTTTCATAAGTTTCTCAACACTGAACTGTTTCGTGGCTTTAAATGGTAAAATTCAGGTTCTTCCTATCGAAATGATAATAGATAACGTAAATTATCTGACAATCTTTAAAAAAAACAAAACAAAAAAAAACCTGCACTTTATAAAACACTTTTTTACGTGACATATAATGCTGATGAGAAAAAACGAATTATTATGTATATTAAATTAGAATTATTGATCAATTTTTCGAGGGGGGGGGGCGCAATTATAGCCTTTGGCCTAGGGCGCAAAAATGTGTAAATCCGGCCCTGCTGTCATAAAATGTCTCGAACATAATTACTGCTTTAAGTATCGTATCTTTTTGTGCTCCGGTGATTCTGCAGTTATAACAAGAGCTTGAGAAGTGTTGGATGCGAACATTTAATAATTTATCCTTTCAAATTTATGTTAGATAATTCTTTATTTTTTCTTACTTTTATCCACTTTTAAACGAGCTAAGCTGATCAATGTCTGAAATCCAGTCAAAATAAGGTACATGCATTATTTCATGTTCTGCTTTTTAAGCAACCGATATAAATGTTCGCCAAAAACTTGTTTCTCTTATTTTAGCCAGAAGCTGTAAATGTCATGTTTCATGCTAACTTGTAAAGTTATATAAACTTTATAATGTACTTTATTAATTTTCTTTTATTTTCCCGAAAGCAAAGATTTCACGTGAGTTTTTTCATGCGTTAAATAAAGCCGCTTTGTATGTCGCATGCTATTTTCAGTAGTTGTTCATAATAATAATATTAGTTTTATGCTTAAACGCTAATCTGGAAATACACTGACGGAAAATGAAAAAAGAACACCAAGAAGGACTTAGCGGACGATCATAAAATTTGAACATAGAAATTGGATGGAGTGTACGTAAGTCTGGTGTTAGAGCTCAGCAACAATAGATGATCTATGGCCCCACCGTATGGGGTAGTATGAAAATTTAATTGTGGGGCATATTAAGGTGTAGGGTGAAGTGAATGTAATCACTGCCTGTATGACGGTCGAAATCCGCAAGAACTTTTCAGTACCGAGGTATGAAAAATGTAAAAAAAAAAAAAAAATGCAGACCATTTCCATCCTAGCAAATTACTGTGAGAATCAGGACTTGATGGCACATCTTCTTTTCGCTTCATGACCATTTCCTTTTTTTCTAAAGTATTTCTCTGCTGTGTCCTACTACTACTACACTTTAAAAAGCTATTAAATCCCAACAAAACTGCTCCAATGCTTTGTTTTTCACTCACAAAGGCACTTACTCAAAAATAAAAGGAGAAAATTTTGCCCCCCCCCCCCAATGTCTTTCTTTACTGTCACTTAACTGAATTGTGAAGTAGGTAGGGTGCCTAGGCGTCCTGGGAGAGTCCATATTCAGCAGTTATCGAATATTGCGGGAGGTTTAGTGCAGGGCCGTAACCAAGATGACATGCTAGGTAGGGCTTTGAATCTAGTTTAGGGGGCTGACTAAATATAAATATTAGTAGTTCGGGGAGGGGGGGGGTTCTTCCAATTTTTACATCTTCACCTAGAATTTTTATTTCACAAAATGCCATATTTTAAAATATTTACCATTCATTCCATTAACAATTTTTTCATCGAGATTTACTGCCAAATTCAGTCTAAGAAACGTGGGATAAGCGTGGCGGCAGTATCGAGGGGGTAGGGTTTTACCTTACCCCTCGGAATTCCTGCCCCGAGTAGCAAATTAAGGTGTAAGGAATAGCATAAGTTTTGTGCTTTTGTCCCGCTTTGTGATTCCACTAAACTTTTGTATTCGTCAGTGAAATCTTTGAAAATCTTAGGGGGGGGGCTGGGAGACTTTTAGGTAGGGCTCAGCCCCCGTAGCCCCCCATCTGGTTACGGCCCTAGTTTAGTGGGACTTCTCGATGCGGTAGTGCCATGCGGTTCGAATATTGCAGTGTTGTGCGTTATTGCAAAACAAATTGGAAGAGTAACTGGTACTAATTTGCTTATTACCCCGTGCGGAGCTCAACCAACGGTCTTGAAAATAGAATCACACAGCATGTACTTCCTTCAGTTAAAATATTCAAATTTCATGATCTTCCTCGAATTACTTCTTGGTGTTCCTTTTATCAATTTCCAGCAGTGTACATATAGTTTTTCAAGATGATAGTAATCATACATTATCCTTTCTTAATGTTATCATTATTATTATTATTATTATTATTATTATTATTATTAATTTTCTTCTAGTGACCCAACATATCTTCAAGCGTGCGCAAAAGCTGTTTACAAGAGCCTCATTTCTGTGGACCCTCAAGCTATTTGGTACATGATCTATATAACACGCAATGATAATAATAATAATAATAAACAATTAAAGCTTATTTTACTCTAAACAACTTTTTTTTAGTTTTAGTGTATAATTGGAAAAGTTGTTAGACTGTATTGAATTTCAATTTTAAATCAAAATAATTTGTAATATAAAATCTTTTTAAAGCTCGAGTAATGCTACTTTGTATTGTATCATCGTATTTAATATTAATACAATCTATATATCGCTGCATCTGCGCACTTACTGCTGTGTACTTTTACTATGTCTAGTTTCCCCCAATCAATAAATATTTATACTTATTTTTTTATTATTTCACTTGAAACGTCCTGCAATTTTTTACTGTATGGATATTATATTCTGTTTAAGGCATATCTATTGCCATACAGTGGGGTAGTTAGTTATGATCATAAAACTAAAAAAAAAAAAAAAATAACTATGCTAGAAAATGGTAAAAATATATTAACAGTTTTTAAATGCATTTCAAAAATACTTTTTAATATGAATTAGCTTGCCTAAAAAAATTTAGGTTTAGAATTGTTTGTGTCATAAAAGTACTTGAAATTTATGATATTAAATATCTATCATGAAAAATACATTATGAGTTTCATGCTAACTATTTTGACGAAACATTTTAAGAATTTTTATAACATTAAGAGAAGGTTAAAAAAAGAAAAATTCCGCTGGTCGTAAATACACCGCGGTCGTAATTACTCCCAACCTACCTGCTGCATGTGATCGGAATTGCACTTGTATGCAAAGTTTCAGCTCCATCGAACGATAGAGAGTGGGTTAAAATTCAATTACAAATCTGAATTCGGACAGTATAATAATAGAGAAAGCTAATAAAAATCTTAAGAGAAAAAAAAAAACAAACGAACAAAACAAAAACAACAACAACAACAAAAAAAAGAATCAGTTTTCCATGGAATCAAGTTACGAATTATGTAAATTATAGACACAGTTATTCTACTAGTAGTCGGTAGAATTCGAACCTATTCGGATAAAATACGATGGATTTCTACTCTAACAGTTTACCTACTCGATCACGGATACGCAATGGGGTAAACGTCGAAAATGTTTGATCGATTGCTCGGTAGATAAGAACTGATGTTTCATGAAAAGACATGAATATGATTTTTGGAACAAATAATTAAGGAAATAAAACACTAATGGAATATAATCGAATTGGAAAAGAGTATCGAAAAAAAATAGTAGTACTGAGTGTTATAGGAGTTGTACGTGTATGCAAAGTTTCTATTCAGCCAGATGATTTGAAAAAGGTGAAATAAATGCACAAATTTTTAACTGGAACGACGTAATAGCGAAGCAAGCATGAAACTTGAAGAAAAATGTCTTTCTCTTTGAAAGAACCAAATAAATAGTACTTTTCTAAATAGCTTTTGAAAAACAACCGGTTTAAGACTAACTTCTGGTGTTTACCTAAATAAAAAAGGAAATATATAGTAGCAATATTTATTAAATTTGTATAATGAAAAGAAACAATGCTGATTTAAAAATTCAGCTTTGATATATTGGTTTCAACTCCCCCCCCTTTCCCTCCTTCTTAAATTCCATTGAACGATGATGAAAAATATGAAAAAGAAAAGGGATCCTGTGCCTCCGAATAAATCTATTGTAGTTATATGTATGATATAGAAAAATGAAAATTGGAAGTGATTTTTGTGTGTATTATGAAGCATAAATGTTATAAAAATACACACGTATTTAGTACTTTAAAATCGTATGTTAAAGAAATATGTTTTTATGCACTAATTACTTCATGAAATTTTATAGGATGATACAAGGCTGGATGTTTTACTTTGATTCCGACATCTGGAAACCTGCACAGTCACGTGCATTTCTGAGAAGTGTTCCTCTGGTATTAGATTAACTTTATTAAATATTTCACAGGCAATGATATAACTTATATAGCTTATATTTAAAATCTACTAGTTATTGACAAATAACTCTCTTCAAAATTCGTTTTAAGTACTATTTCAAATGTATATATCAATGATTAGCTTAAATGAATCATTTTAAAAGTTATTTCTCTGACATATGTAATGGGTGGCCAGTCAAACAAGTTGCACATGAAGAAAGCAAAAGTATGCGACACATGTTCATAAATTTTTGTAATGTTTCTATAAGTCATTATTTTTTAGAGATAAAAAATATTAAATGTGATTCTTTTAAAATCATTTGTTAGAGGTACGCGTACGGGGTAGTAACTAGTAGCCAGTGCCGGATTAACAATATAGCAGAAGTAGCAAATGCTACGAGCCCCGCGCTTTTGGGGGCCCCGCGCCTTTACCTTGAAAGTTTTCGTTCTCTCCCCCCATGATCTATCTTTTTTAACACTTTCGAACAAGGTAGAAAAGTGTTTAAGATTTCGGTTTGTCTGTCTGTCCGTCCTTGATCTAACTCACGTAAATATGCATTGATTTCTACGAAATCTGGGAGCTTTAATGTTTTAAATCATCACAATCTGGACCCCATACATTCAAATAACTATATCTAAACTTTCATTTCGATTTGTTGAACGGTTCGGCCACTAGGGACTCTTATATAGTGGAAGTTTCTTTTAGACCACCATGCATATATTTAATGTGGCTGTTCCCTACTAGCAATTTTGCTCGGGCTACCACCGGCCACGTAGCCAGCCGATGATAGCCCGAGCAAAATTGCTAGTAGGGGCATGCCTGCATTATTTAGTCAACTCATTAAGTAGACGAAACTGAATGAGTATTCTAAAGTCATCAATAGGGACACACACAAGAGTATACTCAACAATACTGTGGAACAAATAATTCAGTACTCAGAAAAAAATTTCAGGGATCGTTCAAAAGGTGGGAAAGGCGGAATGTTAAATAAAAGAAAGACAGAAAGAAAGGATCTATCATTATCTTTTTGTTGACTAAAAGCGAAGCTCTGACAAACGGAGGAGGGGGGTCTCCAGATCCTTCCACCACCCACCTATGGCCTTTAGAAAATGTATTCCTTACCAGTAATGTTACATGTTTGTCTTTATTTGAAGAATGAATCCAGAAATAAACAAAATATTGAAAGAAAACTAAGTGCCTAAACAAAAGAACAGACTCAGGGTGTGATTAGGGAATGCAATCCTGCTTTTGCGAGATTACTATATCATGGCTATAATTTTCATTTTTATGTAAGGTATTGTTTTAATTATTATTTAAGATAAAGTATTAAACCTGATAGTGCTTACAAACTTACTTTTCCCCAATTTCCCCTATTAAAATTAATTTTTATTTGAATGAAATGTCAATCCCGCGGGATCCCGCAATCTCACGCAGGATTGATATTTCATTTAAATAAAAATTAATTTTAATAGAGAAAAGTAGGGAAAAAGTAAGTTTGTAAGCACTATCAGGTTTAATACTTTACCTTAATTCATAATTAAAACATTACCTTATATAAAAATGAAAATTACAGTCATGGTATAGTAATCCCGCAAAATCGGGATTGCATTCCCTAGCTGTGATCAAGTGCGGATTAAAGGGAGGGGGTCGTAGGAGGCGACCGCACCTCCCCAGAAAAAATGAAATTAATGCAAACAATCCCAACTTACTTCTATAAAATGGATATGTATGTGAATATTCCATCCAAGCCTCCACCCACAAAATTGTATTAATCCGTCAGGGAGCTGGATTATTCATTAGGCTGTAGCCGATCTGTCCTGATCATTTCAGGGACTTTTCAGTAACCGAATGAATTTTTGAATGAAGTTGTAATCAAACTTTTCAGAATCACTCAATAGAACGGAAATATTTGGGCTATTTCTGAAGATGTTCTGTGAAAAGCGAGTTGACCTTTTGCAATTCCCAGAGCTGAGATCCATGCTATTTTGGGGATGCTATTTTAATCAGATGTTGGGCAGCCCCTAAGTTCTTTTGTTTTAGAGTAAAGGCGAGTGGCTTTGGCGAAATTCGAAGGTGTACAGGGTAGGGTGTAAGCCATCTGAGAAGGCTTTTGGTAGTTGGCTTCCTTTGTTTTATTTAATTATTTATTTTACATTTTACAATATTTAAACAAAGGCGAATTATTTTTTGGAACAATAATAATGTATAGAATGTAAGTCATTTTTTTATAATTGGAGAATCTACAATTACGGTAAATTATTTTATTAATCACGGAAGTTAACCACGTTAAATATAAAGGAATTGATTTTGGCCGGTCGAAACCACAGGTCAAGGGCACGAATGCCAGTACGTTCGTTCAAATAAAATAATTAGAACTGAGAGGATCTTCGCACAAAAGCAAGACAGTCGGGGTATCCGAGAAGCCATAACCCCAGGCAAACTGAAAACAAAGAGAATTTTCGGATATTCTTGATCCACAAAGAAACTCACAAATTACTTGATCACATTTAAGATTATTATATCTTGCAAAAACATTTGAACGTAATACGATAATGAATCTTTTATCCTATTTTTTTAATTATTCATTATATAGATTGTTCTATTTAGAAAAGATACAATCCTCTTATTAAGATTTTTTTAAACAAAATAATTTATATTATTTTAACGAGGATAAGTTGAAAAGTAATGCACATATGCTTGTAGAACACGAACCAAATGACCTTTAGAAGTGTTCCAAGTGGTATGTGGAAGTAACAATCCCCCTGTACACGCATGTGCAGTTCAAATGCCTTCCGTTCATGCAGTGTATTTTGAGTAGTGGAGGTATTATTGTGCAAGATCTTGTTGGGTATTTTTCGGACGTTGAATCGCCAGAAACCAGAAACTACCAAGAACCATCCACGGAGCAGAAATTCCCGGAGTGAACGACTGCTACGTATAAAAGAAGGACGTTGGACTCAAGGGGGGCAACGAACAAGAAGCGAGGTATCGCTGGTGGATGAGTGTCGTGCTGTATGTAGCAAGTAGCTACCTATTTAATTTAATGCTAATTTACAAAATTATTTACTTTTAATTTTACTTAAGTCTGTTTTCTTCTGCCCAAACATTTCATTAGATCTATCTACACTCAGTTTGATTTCTTATGAATTAACCTATTAAATAAATTAACAAAAGTTAAAAATAAGTAAGAATAATTTTACAAGCATGCATTTTTACAGGGAAAAAAATTGTGTTTAAAGACACAGTTTAAAATACATCTTGTTTTCAAAGGTTCTAAAAATTTTACAGAAACAATTATTATTTTATGAGTGTAAACTTCTGTAGTTATATGTTTGCATATGGGAAAGGTGGGAAGCGTTAGAAATTCCAAATTTACTATATCCATGTACATTAACATTCATTAAAAATACCTGAGTATGAGTTGTAGGTATAAATAACTTTAAATATCGTCAGTCTCACTATCTATTTAGCCCCCCCCTCTCCCACCACCATAAAAAAACCTTTATTTTAATGGGCATTTTTTCCGCGCACCAATTAGAAATTGATTTGTCTAGTGTTAACTCAAATTTTCTCATTTTGAATCAAGAAAATTCGTAAAAGTTGTGTTTTATTTTATTATCGCGCAAAACCTAGAGATTAGCTCACCCAAGGTGGAGGAAGGGCTGGGATAAACCTCTTCCGAATACAACACGTGGGACCTTTTAGTTTTGTTTACATCTAATTAACTTCAGTAATCCCATTAACTAATTAATTAGCACTAAACATAAATTATTAAATAATTAGCACTATTTAATTTCTCATTTAATTTATCTCTACTATTTAAATGTGAGTGTGAACTCCTTCCCCTCAATATATATATATATATATATATATATATATAAAATATGGGAGCGTCACTGAACAGGGGGCCCCTTGGTAATATTTGCTACGGGCCCCGCGCTGTCTTAATCCGGCACTGCTAGTAGCCACAGTTCTGGTGGACGTATTTTGATGAAACTTGGTAAATGGCTTTTATAGACCATAGGGAAAATAAATCGGAAATAAAAAATAGTTCAAATTTCGACTTATAGATGGCATGCTTGATGTAGAAAGCATGTATATTTTATGAAAATTTGGAGCGTTTTAAAAAGACTAATAGTCAATGCCGTCTTCTTCACCATGCCACTCACCTACTGCGAGAACTATCGACATTTTGGAAGCTTACAGAATGGACCTATGCAAATATGAAGATTTTTGAAAAGGCTAGTGGTCAATGCCGTATAACGATCCATATTTAAAAAAAATCAGAACTGCAATAAATTGTAAATCGCACTGCGAGAATACCGACTCTTGAAAGACACATGTCCTTTTTGTAAGCGTTTAGGCGTCAGTATTCTGGAAATGCTAGGGACAAATGATTGCAAGTCTCTTAAAAATAGAAAGAAAAAGAAAAAAAAAACTTGAAGCATTTTCTATCGGTCGAAATTTGAACAATTTTTTAAACTGCAGATTTCATTTTCCCCAGGTTCCATAGTTTTCACCAAGTTTCAACGAAATACGTTTACAAAAACGTAGGTCTAAACAATGTAGGGGAGACTAGGGGCTAATGGGAGGCAGGTTTAATGGGAAAAAACAGTTTGTGCGCAAAATAAAATATTTCTATGAAAAGTTTGTATACCGCAGAATGGCTACAGTAATACTACATCTTTGAACAACAATAGGTCAACCATTGCAGTTAAGTACTAAGCCTGAGAAATCATTGTTGTTTCTAGCACATCAAAGTAAATTTTAATTTTTTATATTTAATTGTATTTTTTAATCATTTAGAATAACTTTTAATGAATGGAAAGATTCTTAAGATAGCAGATATCATACAGATTATGATAATATCAATCACGCATTGTGTGATAGAACATGTGGTTTTCTGTTCTTGAAATTTTGGATTCTTACATTGTGGGGTCTAATGGGACTATTGATATGGGCCACTAATTGGACAGCTGAGCAGACAGTAAGCCAGTTATTATTTTATAAAATATCCTGTTTTAGATGTAAATCATGACTAACAGTTGTTGAAAATTAATTAGACGTATAATTTAATTAACTTAGGGCTAATAAAAATTAATTAGCCTAACAATATGAACTGCGTACAATTTCAGACAGTTTTGTAGACAGTAGCATGTCTTTACAGAACTCATCCACTGAGTTTAATGGTGCAATATCCAAGAGAAGTTTAAAAAAAATAAATATAAGTGACTTTGTTTTAGTTAAATTTTCAGAAAAAGGAAAGGTGTTCCATTACATCAGTATCATTAGTATAAGATTAGCAATGATGAAATTCTTGTAAAGCTACCTAAGGAAAAAAACTGACTGTTTTAAATTCATATATCCAGCAAAAGAAGATAAGCATTGGCCTGATATTGCTAAAATAGTGTCGAAATTGCCACTACCTAAAATTGACAGACAAACTATGCGATCATCTACAATTTTGAGGTTTTTTTTCCCTCTCTGTATGACCTTAAATATTACTTTATAGGTAAAAAAATTATGAAAGAGCATTGGTATTAATATTTCGTAATAGCTTCACATACATAATTTAGTTTCTATTTATTGATTGATTTAGTTTAAAATTTATTTATTTATTATATTTTTCCCATTAGCCCTGCATATGGGGGCTAGTGGGACAATGATACAATTTCAGAAATGGATTTTTAAAACTCTTATTAAGTATTTAAAAAACACATTAAGCGTTTTTTGGTAATCACATGTGCACGCTTTAATTTAGTATAATTTATTTTTTAATATCTGCATATTTAACTGCAATACAGCTTAAAAAAGCGTCCTATTAGCCTCCGCTCTCCCCTAACATTAACTTTAACCACCCTGTGGAAGTGAAGAATATTTTATTTGAAAATGTAAGTATTGAAGATACAGTACTTAGAACAGGGATGGAAGGAAGTTAACCTTTATTTTCCCCTCTCATTAGGGCAAAATGATTGTTCTAGATTTACAATCTGAATTGTATCCACAGTATAAACGTCTTAACTCTTACTACGGACAACCTTTCATCTGGTGTATGCTTCACAATTATGGAGGTGTCACCGGGTTATATGCCTCTTTAGAACAAGTTAATAAAGTAAGTATGTGCATTGTTTGAATTATGAATATCTTAGTTTTGTAAACTGCCTTTATATAGCGAGAGAAATAATTGTAAGGTAATTCAGGATAAGTCGTTACATTCTAGGATTTTTTTTTTTTGGTAACTAATTTCCTAGTATTTACACGATTAAGACTTTACTGTTAAATAAAGTCATGTAATTGTGACGCCTTTCCTCATATACACAAGGAAGATGCCACCAACTATAGGGTAAGGTATACACCTCAGAAAATAAGAACAGTAAGGCAAATATTGAAATATTTACCTGTGAGTTAGTAATAACTGTGAAGAAATAAGAAAATCGTGAAATGAAAATTTGTTTCATAATTAGTTTGCTAAAAATAATGTGTGCAATCAGTTATAGTGTTAGCCTGAACAACTTTTCACAGTTTCTTAACAACAGTTAAAAAGACAAAATAAGTGTTAATTATCAAGATTTCAATCAGCGAGTAAACATTTCTTGAATTTGATAAAATTTATGCTGTCAAACTTGAGACCCTTTTTAGTTGAAAAAATATTTTTACACACAGCACAAAAATCCTCATCCTTGCCATCATGGAGCTGTCACCACTGGTTTCCGGAGGAATTTCTTTATTTGAGGAGATAGTTAGCAATATTTAGTCTTAAAACTATGTAAAAGTGAGTTGCAAATAAAGAGAAAAAATATGTGACTCCTTCTTATGCCTATTTGAACCAAGCCTAATGCTAAAATCCTAAGCCTAACGAATAAAGTGTAAGTTGTGTGATAAAATGTCAGTTTCTAACTACGTAACATTTATGTATTGGGTTGGCAATGCTTTCGCCGCTTTATTAATTGCTCCATGCTTCCAAATCTTCCCCATCGAGTGAAGATGCTTCTCTATAGCAGCGTGGGAGCATTCTATTTTCTTTGAAAGACCCCTTGCCATTTGACTCGAATTTTCGTGTAAAAGTTGGTTAATTGCTCTTCATTGAACTCAACTGGGCGGCCAGAACGAGGTGCGTTTTAGAAGTTAAATTTTCCATTTATGAATTTGGCATACCAATCATGAGCGGTACTTTCAGCTACAGCACCTTCTCCATACACAGCGGAGATGTCAGGAGCAGCTTTTGCAGCCTTAGAACCTTGATTAAAAATAAAAAGAAGGTGGTGTAGAAAATGTTCGTTTTTCTAAACTTGACATTTCATTTGAATGATCTGAAAACTAACATAAGTTAATTCGAACAAGAAAATAAAACATCCTCTTTCGTTAACGATTTAAAACGTTTATTGTTATGCGGAATGTTAAATTAAAAAAAACTGCGAGAAGTTAGTTGGTAACACAATAATAAAATTTCTTTCACCTTAATTCAAAATGGCCGACATATGGCAGCATGGTCGGAGAGTATATAAATCCCTTACCGTCCAATGTGTCAAAATTCTTCTTAATTTTCAGCTTTGAGTTTTAACAATATAAGATTTTCCAGTCTATGACATAATTTGTTTTTAAAACTTTTTAAGAGCCACGTGGCGAATTGTTTTCGTTTTCTCTTTAGCCTTTACAATAGACTTCATGTGCATGTTTTAAATTTGTACTTAGGGGCCATTTGAAGGAAGAAATTTTGATGGCAGTACAATGATTGGAACCGGCTTGACACCCGAAGGAATTGAAACCAACGACATTGTTTATGAATTAATGAATGAAATGGCATGGAGAAACGAATCAGCTGATTTGAATAGTTGGTATATAAAAATTTTAATTAGTAATTTTCAATGCGTCTCTTAAAATTATTTGAAAATTGTTTACATATGGGATATTCTTGTTTGAGTTTCGTATTAACCATACTTCCAATCAGTCGTGGCGTGAGGCGTCGGCGACGACCTCGTGCCTAAAGAGGCCCGCGAAGGAGTGTTACAAGTCATTAACAGTTTATTCGCATTTATTTCCGTGCGCGTGTTTGCTTATGATATATGCAACAACTTTTCCACAACAACCAAATCATTTTTCGTCTTTACGGAAAAAATACTCAAAATACTGGTGTTAAACGTTAAAATAAATAAAAACCTTGTGAAAAAAAAACACACATAAAATGTTACTTATAACAGAAATTCCTGTTATAAGTGACACTTTATGTGTGTTTATTTTTCGGCTGTATCAATAAAATCCATGTGCTCTTTTCAAAACCAAGCAAGTGTGTGGATCCTGTAAAAACTAAATTGAAACTGACATTAAAATCTCTGGAACACGATGGGAAAGTAGAATGTGAGCAGTAAAAGCTATTATTTTGCAATTTGATGATTGAATGCGTGTACACTGCAAAAAAAGTCTGTCAAATTTACAGAAAAAAACTGTCAGCCAGGACGCCAGTTTATTTCCGTTTTTTTACAGACGTTTTCCATAAATTTTACTGATTCTCAGTTTATTTTACAGAAATCTTCCGTATAAGGAAAAAAATACCGAAGATTTCTGTAAAATATACGGAAATAAACTGGCGACCTGGCTGACAGCTTTTTTCTGTCAGTTTAACAAACTTTTTGTTTTTTGCAGTGTATGACATGAAAAATAAAACTCATGATTCCGAAACTCTAAGCGTATAGGAAGCCGTCTTGAACGAAATATTAATTTTTAAGTTCACTGTCGCACTACACGTGTATAAGAGATTTTGCTACGTGTGAACAATATAAGTAAACTAAACCAATCATTTCAATGGAATATGAAATTCGCTATTGATACTTTACGTTCATTTTATAGCTGGATTCAAGAACTCCGTAATACATGATTTGAAAAAACCGCTGCGGAAGCTCGATCTTTTGTAGAAAAATGTAGTTAAGAAATTACGTTTCAGTTTAAAGAAAAAATAATAGCCAAGAAAAAGTGAATGCTTGGTTATGAACTTATTGATGAATCTATACAATTTGTTGAAATGTAATACAGAGTTTTTTTTAACCCAATGATAGATGCTATCACAGTCGACACCGAATGGCGATTCAGAGCGCTCAATGAATATTTTGAACGATTTGGTTTTATTTGGGATATCAGTTATTTGAAATTTATAGCAAAAGAGGACATTCTCAAAATGATTTTGGTACAATATTTCGGAAAGGCGAAAACAGCAACAAACAGCCTTTCAAACTATATGAATATCTCCAGCCTTTAAAATGCATTTCACTATACCCTATCCATTACGTAAAATCTTATCTAGTGAATTTTAGGAAATAATTTGGAAGAATTATATCCAAATATTCATATAACAATCAGATTCATGCTCACAGTTCCAGCCAGTATACAGCTTCTGCTGAGAGAAGCTTTTCGAAATTAAAATTAATTAATTTTTGTAATCACTACTTTAGCGACTTAACCCTTTGCGTACAGATTTATTTGAGAAAATATGTGCATGTGGAACGGATATAATTTTTGGTTGCTTGGAGTAGTGTGTAAAAGCAGTACATTTTACGTAAGAATTTATTTATTTCTAAAAGATTGGTGGCATATGTAGTATTAAGATGTCTTCAAGAATTAGAATTGCAAAACAAAAATAAATTAATAACAACAAAATAAAACTAAATGAAATAAATGAAAGCTATAACAAAAAACCAATTACTAATAATTATGCACAGTGTGATATTTTTCAAAGCAAGTTTGGTACCAAGCGTGGTCATCCGCTCCTAGGGAAAACAAGTGAATGACGCCTCTCAGACGTCAAATGTACCCAAGGTGTTAATTTTTGCCATCATTTCGTTATCAATAATACTTTTATTCATTATTGTATAATTCAGCTCATTTAATTTAACGCTTTAATTTCTGATTGGAAAATTAAAAGACCTCGCAAAGCTGCTCTCGCCGACGCCTACATTTTGGTCTAGAGCCACCACTGCTTGCGATCTACAAAAATTGCTTTAAATGAGCAGCTACAATAATACAGTCGAACTCGGTTATAACGCCTTTGGAGGGACATATTTTTTCTGACACTGTAACCGAGTGCCGTAAAAAACGAGTTTAGGTAATAGTGTCTAGCGATGAACGACTGAACTCTACACAATATTTGACATTGTAAGATAATTGTCATTTTGAAAGAGGTCCCTATAACCCTGTTCAGCAAATATACATTATTATCTTATTGTTGCAAGTTGTGATTTGCTACAAAATCATATTGCTGACTATGTAAAAAAATGGTTGCCTCCCTTTTTTTTTAAATTATATACTCAACATCGAAATAAGGACTCAAGGAATGTGCACGGATTTATCTCTAATTTGAAACACGCATTAAAGCTATTTAATGTTTTTTTTTGTGTACTTGAAAGTTAATGTACATTTAGAAATTATTTTACTTGAGATCAGAAACTTTTCTTTTCCTTGTTTGAGTTCATACTGACAGATGAAACCATTTTGCACGTTACAAAGCTAATATACAGAATAAAGAAAGGGCTTTACTTGATTATTACGATCATTTCATTGCTAAACAATTGCATTATGTAATTTATAAAATAAATAAGAAAATTTGTAAAGTATAAAACAAGAAAATAAACAAATAGGAGTTTCCCTTTTCTGTCCATCATGATGGTTGTTCGTTTGGTACTTAATTCATTAGATATACCAAATCAGAGCATGCTAGAATTTGATTTATTTCTTTAGTATTTTAAAAGTTAAAATATAATATAAAATGAAGTATATACCAGATGCCAAAGAGTGTATTATAGAATTTTTATATTTCTTTATTAGGCTAGCCGATTACTCTATTCGTCGGTACGGAAAATTTTCACGAAAAATTTCAGATGCCTTAAGACTTCTAAAAGTAAGATAATATTTGTTAAACTCTTAAATATGCTTCAGCTAACTTTGCTTTAGGATTTGATTTTATTATTTATTTATCTGAATAAGCTGCTTTATTAAACCCCAAAGCAAATCAAGTATTTAAAAAAATTAATACAATGTCTGTGAATTAGAAAATATTTATTCAAGAATATTTTCTGATATGTTTTCGCATCGATAGGAATCGATTGATAAAGTTATAAAAGTAGGTAAAAATATATAAGCCATTTTTCTGTAGCATCTGGTTACCAGATGCTACAGATAGGTTTAATATTTAGGTTCAATATTTAGAAGACAGGTTCAATGTAATGCCCCATTTAAGACAGGTTCAATATAAAAAAAAGACGAACAGAGTTTACATTCTTTGTGACAAAAGTTGACAACTACCATCAAATTTCGGTGTTTCTTCGAGCTTAATGGGGCTCAAGGAAAGGACCAATACAGTGTGGTGAAAAGCACGGTATATGTGTGTTTGGAAGGAAGAGAAGCAATAATATTTTAAGAAAATCTGAACCCCGGGAAATCCCTCACTCGTAATTTTCATCGTCTACACCTCTTGTATGAGCAATTATCTTTGGTTTATCATTTTAAAGGTAAATTAATTAAAACTTGCGTGTCGTCGTCTCGAAAGACTTAAGCAGTCAAGGTTTGTGAAAGTCGTGAGGAATGCTTAGCTTTCAGGTCAATAAACAGCTAGGGTGCTTCAGAAGTCTATGGAAAAAAATAAACTTTGTATTTTTGTTGATCTCACCCTCTTATTCCATGCCACTATGTACAATGATAATGTGTGTAAAATTTTGGTAAAATATATTTATATTTAGAGGTCGCGCAGCCGTATTCAAATTTCGTAATATTGACAAAAAATGCGCACTAATGCATAATTAATAATAGTTATTTTATACCTTTTTTATATCTATGCAAATAGAAAATATTTAATTACAAAAATATCAAAAGCAAATTTAATAAAGGAAAACATAAAAAACAAATCAAATACAGAAAAATATGTAAAACAAATTAAATACGAAAAATACATAATAACTCACTCATTATGTCTGAAATTAATTTTTAAAGGTACTTTTTCTGCAACCACAGTACTTCTTTCGGTGTTCCTGAACCACCTGAAGAAGATACTGTTTCTGCTCCTCGTCCTTAGTAATAGTCTTAGCAAATGCTTGCATAAGGGCCACACCATGCTCCGCATTGTCGTTCACTACTCTCAGTTTCTTTGCTATTTCGAAGCCTCGCTGGTAACTATCTTATAGTTCCCAATGCTCAGGATCAATTTGCAAGAACTCCTTGTCGATGCATAGTAGGCTAAAAAACATGCCTGTGTTTTTCGTAACAAAACTGGACAATGTCTTAGTAACCAATTCGTCCATTTCTTTCTTTTGCTGTCTTGCTCGTTTCAGTGGTTCATCTTCAGCATTTCATTCATGAAGGCTTTACCATTTTTTGCTTTTCCTCCACTGAAACATTCAAATCAAAGAAAGCTAATGCTATGAGATGCTCGCTGAGGTACCAAAGATGTCGTGAGAGTTTGTCAACAGCCACAGCTGATATTTCTGGGTTTTCCTCTTTGTATTTTACAAGACGCTGAAGAAGTTTCAAATCATTTCTGGGTGCTTGCACAGGAAGAGGGGCTGTAAACCAAGCTATCAGATATTCTTTTACAGTGAAGATACATACATCATGAATACCTTTGCTTTCTCGTGCTGTAAGTTTAAACTGGTTGCGAAACATCCACAGCTTGAAGCTATAAGGAATCTTCGACATCCATCTGGCATGATGAAAAGCTCCTGGAGCATAAAAGCGTATACCACGAGAAGGTGTTCCTCCTAGAAAAATTATTACAAGCTCCAACATCTCCCTGTAGTCTTCTCTTGCATGTGGTATCAGAAGTTGGCTTTCCGCAAATTCCATTACTGATTGCCTATCGTTTTGAATGGCTGCCAAAACATCAGCGTCTGTCACTCCAGGCTCAAAATTTGAGTGGTCTATCGTTGACCATGACTCCTGAAATCGTTTAAAAAGCAGTACACTAGGTCCACTAGGCATGGATGGTCCCATGCATTGCATAAATACTGCAGAAAGCACAATTTCCAGAATGTGGTGTCGGCAAGCAAAATACAAAAGTTGTTTTCCTAGCTTTCGTTCCAGTGTCAAGCATGCTCAAATTTTAATACCAGTATTGCTCGATGTCGTATCAAAGCACATACCTCGTACGAGCTCAGTAAGTGCCCATCTATCTAACAGTTCTGAAACCGCATTTGCTATAACAATTCCTGTCCCTGACGACAGTTTGGGAACACCCAACAGTTGATCATCAATGTTTGGTCCTGATACTAATACTGGTAGACGATTCTCTTTTGCTTTTCCAGATAGAGCTTGCATGAGTTTTTCGTCCCAGTGCACTATCAAGGGGGCTATAGCCGTAGACTGAAAGTTTTTTGTGTATTAATGGCAAGTTCGGAACTTATAGATTGTCTTTGCTGCCTTATGGACGAGTGGCTAAGAATATAACAGTCTACATTTTTACCATACTTTCCACGGTAGCCGCTACAATCAAAGTGGCTTTTCTGTCACTGATATTGGTCCTATCGAGGGTTGAAGCTAGTTTTGGAGTGATAATTAACGGCATACTTTTAATGGTGGTCCTTTTCTCCTTTCAGAAAATCGTTGACAATTAACATAATCTTCACTATCGGCACTTTCTTCGTCAGATATGTCGCTAATTGTGGTTAAATTGTCTGCGAAATTAGATTCAAACATGGTACATGTACTCCCACTCGTGCTCACCCGATGCTTTTCCCGTTCGATTCTGGACATCTCTGCCTTCTTTCTTTTTTCAGCTCTGAGTTCTTTCTTAGCAAATGTTGTATCGAGTTCCATCATGCATCCTTGTCGATTTTTTTCTCGTTGTTTAAGAAAAAATTCTCTGTCCTCAGTAACTGTAATCATGCTCACAGCATCAGCATGTGCAATATCGAACAAGTCATTTAATTTATCTACGAATGCAATTTCATTAGAATGCTGAGTTTCAATCTTTCGTTTGCTACTTTTCTTTAGTCCGTTCCGCTTATAGAAAAGTTTCTCTATCTTGACAATTGAGTGTTGTTCATCACAAGTGGGAATGCGAGCCTTTGACCAAAATAATGTAACTTCTCTTATCACAGCTCGTGCACTCTTGCGGATAGTCTTTTTCAGTGTTTTATGGTGATGAAAAAATGTACTTAAAACTTGTCGATTAGATGGAAGCTTACTACCTTTAATTTCGCTTTCTGCTGATGTTCCTAGCAAGTATATCATGGTTCTGTTTCTTGTCTCTACACGGGCTGGAGTTGATGGAGATGTCATCTTTAAGCACAGTTTCAAAACAACGGAACATGTAACATATAACGATTTTAACAAATAATGATAGCTGATTAACTCCTACATCGCAAACAAAAGAAAAGAGAGCATATAACTTCGACCAACTTCGCAGCTGTTTTTTACCTGAAAATGACTGGAGTGGGTGATGCAACTACACGGCGGGGAGGATGGGCACCACCTGGCTGCGATTGAGATTGCGCTGCACACACGGTTGCAAACAAAGCCAGGACAAGCGGGAAAATTGCGTTCCTTTAACTGATCGGACATTACTTACCTAGCAGAGTCGTTGACCATTTGAAATTATGCTATTTTGAATGTACTATTATTTCGGGTAATGGTATTGCACGCTTGTGTTCGCCTGTCTATTTTGACAATTTTCAACAGAATTAAATTGCGTTGCACAACCTCTAAATATTATTTGATTGAACTGAAATTTTGCATACATCATATTTATGAAGAGTGTAAAAAAATGGCAGGGTGAGAACAGAGAAATTTTTAAAAAAGTTTTTTTGAAGCACCCTAACATGTACCCCAAAACACCAAAAAATTTTTGGTGTCTCCAAAACTCCCGAGTTAGTAAAATGTACCATATACAACAATTAAGGGATGTATAAACTTTAAGATTTTTATCATAAAAAGAGATAAATCATAAAAAGTCTCAGATAATTTAAACTTAAACGTTTATAACTAGTGGGTAAACGATTGCTTTCTTCGTAATTTCTGTACAAACACTGCAATATGACGTGATTGTTTTCAATTCAAGATCCATTGAAAAGTGATTTAAGAGGGCATATATTTATTTTCATATCTGAAACTTTTCAGGATAAAATGAAAAAACATTTTGTACATCACCTTTATAAGGTAAGGGACACATTTTCCTAATTGGATTTTTTTTATGGGGCCGTATAAAAATTTAAATTTTGTATTTACTCAATCACTGAAAACTTAAATCAATTTCATCAATTTATTTTTTTTTTCACGTAACTTTGTAATTTATTATATATGTTTAGGATCAATATTTAAGGAATAAAACCAATGTTTTTGGAACAACTGTATATGTCATCGAACTAAAATTAACATTTCAAGGCTAGTTATAAAGGTTTATACAATATTAAAACAGACCGGAAAAATATATAACATTAACAAAATAAAATTAACTTTATTTTTATCAGACTAATTAAGATTCACTTACTTAAAATTTTAGTTGAAAAGAAATATCGCAAAAACACCCTTTGCCGAAGGGTATGCTGACAGTTTTACAATAAGTAAATATTTGTATACTGAATCAAGGTACGGAAGTGGTAATAGAAGATAGCAGGTAGAGTGTCTGCTCGGGAGGGAACATTTTAACCATGATGCTTGTTTAAAATGTCGTACATGAGAAACTGCACTTTGTAAAATTTTGGCATTAAAGTGAATAAGAACTAATGAGGATCTCTCTAAAAGGACATATAAATTAAAAAGAAATGTGAATGATGCTCTGCAGCTGAGCTGGCCGCTGATGGCAATAAAATAAAAACACTTAAAGATGCTCCTCCGTACTCTTAAGCATTTACAAATATATATATCAAGGTAAATTTATTAAAAAATGTAACATTTGTGTTCTTTCATGTTCCACAATACTGCCAAAGTTAAGATTTTCTTTGATAACGCAAAGGTATAATTGAAGATTTTCATTCGAAAATTTAACGACTCAAAATTTTATTTATCTTAAATATTCAATTTATAGCTTAAATTATGCAATGTATATTTTTTGTTTAAATAGAGAAGTGTTTATAATGCCACCGATCCCTACAGAAACCATGGAAAATACATTCTTGTGAAGAGGCCTTCCTTGAGATTAAAGCCATATGTAAGTGTTTTTTTATGCAACATGCCTTATCTACAGCGCTTTAAAAATTAATTTGAAACATGTTGCAAATTAAACATGTTTCAAATTAATTTGAAAGCTACATCATAGGAAGCTAAGATTTCCTATGATGTAGCTTCAATCACTGCTTTCAAAATATTTTTCATTCAGATACGTATTTCAGACAGTCATGTCTGAATTATGCAAGCACTACTCACATAAATTTTATTCGAAACTTCAACTGTTACCGCTGTGAATTTTTTTATTTTAGATTACTGCATTTAATACAGAATTAACGCAGGAAAAACCCTTTCTGAACAAAATATGTTTCAATATGATATGACATACCTTCTCTTAAAAATTGCATGCATAAAAAGGATTAAAAATCATGTGAAATAATTTTTATTTATGTTTTATTGAATCTGAAATTGAGAGTTTTATTTTAATTTGCCAAAATATTTATTTCATGTCAATTTAAGAGAACCACGTTCAGTACTAAAATAGATGATCGCATTATGGAAACACACACACGTACACATTCATTCTAAACCTAAAATACAGCAGAACCTCGATTATCCGAGCCCCCCGTATGTAATATTCCGTGTTAACTAAGATCTAAACTCAACCAAGCTGTTCGCTTTAACTGAGGCACACCTCTATTGATGCAGAATAACTCAGATACAAACTCAAAACAATTCGAACTAGTTAAAACATGTTAGATTATAACAAGTCAGTATTACCGTATTCCTAATTAAATTATTTAAACTAATTTTATTTTTGATTACAAACGCTTAAAAATATTTAATTACAAATAATGTAATAAATCTTCTGTTAAAACATACTTTATATCTTAATTTTCACAAAAATACATAATATAAGATAAAAAAAAAAATTTGATTAATGATTGTTCCTGTTATCCGAGGTTTTCTCGGTTCCGACCACTTCGAATAATCGGGGATCTATTGTATCAGTAATATTCAATAGGGGGAAAAAAATCTAAAATGAGAATTGCATTAATGTCACACTAACAACAATAATGTCTAGACAGATAGTGACATCAGTGTCTAGACTAGACTTTAAAAAAAAGGAAACATCTTGCACAAAACAACACGATTGTAAATGCTAGGAAAAAGAACGTTTTACCCAATGTTAAACACAAGGTTATACAGTTTTGGTTTCAGCGGTATACCACAGCAAATAGGAGGTAATTAAAATGCCCATGCTTATATGCAGAGCTGAAGGTAAGGATTATGCGAAAGAATCATTGCCTGAGGAGAAATGAATATTGATAATAACGGGAGAATTAAAATTATAGTATTTTATTACAATTTTCATTCTCACGTTGAATTAAAATTCTAGTGTTTCACTTCCAAGGATCGAATTGTCCTACCGGAGTAAGTGTTAAATAAATGTTGTAGTAAAGAGTAAGATAATCGTGATTTATCAAACAATTTTGCAGAATATCTCATTTTCTTAAAAATAAAAAATCTGCTTGGATTGCCGCAGTTTAACTGTATAAGCTAATGTAACCTTGGCAAGTATAGATTCTTAGGCTCTTAAACGTACATTTTGGTTACTCTTAAGTGGAATCAATTTTCTAGCTACAGAATTAAATTGTTTTAAATAATTAAAGTATCACTGTGTACAGCAAATATTTTTAACTGTGAACATTCAGAATATACAAGGGAACAGTCCGGTAAGTTGAGGAACCCGGGCTAGAACGGAATACCAAATTGAAAGTATATTATAAGCACACAAAAAGGCTAATTAAGAGTGCTACAAATGTTTCTATGAAAACATTAAAATTTAGTAATTACAAAAATTCTATAATATTGTAAAAAAACAAATGAATATATATATATATTGAAAAACAGAAAATTATGTAATTTGCTCGTTTCTGCCCCGACCATTGAGCAGAACGGGTTCGTAAGGACAAACAGTTATAAAAATATTTAAAACTAGGGGAATGAAAAATAAAGTTTACTCTCTATTTATTTAGTTTTAAGTGACTATGAAGTTTACATTTACGTAGAGCTGCTTTATTAATGTTGTATTGTATTGTGGGATTAAGGATAATTATCTACACGAGGGATCTAGGCCTAAGCTTCTTTATTAAAGCTCATGGCTCTTGCTACTGATGTTGTTTCGGGTTCGCGAATAGATAAAGTATGATGTTACGAGAAATCCATCATCTAATCATGTTTATTCGTTTTTAGAGTGATCTCGAACAATTTGAGATCGGAAAAAAAGTGGGGGCTTACTAAAAACGATCTCTTAGTTTAAAACATTGTGGGGTTCTTCTCTCCGCTGCAGGGACACTATTCCGTTTAAAAAAGGTACGGCCACCCAAGAAAAATATATAAACAAACGCTTAACTACACGAAACTAAAGGCTAAAGGACACACTTCAAGCCTGTATTATCTATAGTTGTGTATAAACAAGTATGTGTATCTTACCGTGGATACACAAGCCTCAGAAGTTACATTACAAGACTAATGAAATATACAACGAAAATATGCCGCAGTTTTCTATTATGTTAGAAGGAAACAAATGTAAGAAACTTAAATTTGTTTCTTATTACATATTGAGCCTACTTTATTTCAGTATTGCGAATTTCATTTCAATCTTTTTGACTTGTAAATACTCAAACATATGAGTAAATCATAAATTTTGGGCTTCGAATGAAATAAAGAAGCCATAGAACTTATCCTCCTGTACTTTTTTACCTAGTACTTTTCTAAACTTTTTAAAAGGATAAAATGCACTAATATGTAATCTTGAAATTCAGCTACTTAATAAACATTTAATGTTGAGTTTTTTCAAAGTTAAAATTTCCTTTTATTAAAATAGAAATGAATATAAATGTCATTTTTAAAATTTGTTAATTATAATTAACATTTCATGTAATATTAGTAAGTAACAGATTAATGAATCTATATGAACAGGTTTGGTATAATCCCAGAGATGTATTTGATGCTTGGAAATTATTTTTGAATGCTACTAAAGATCATTCTATAGCGAACTCACAGCTGTTTTTGTAAGTATAAATGTGATGCATTTAATAATTAAAGTCGAAATATTTGTCTATTCTTTTCAAATATCTTTTTTATAGATGATGATGATACCGCATCTCAGGGAAACAAACCTTGAAATAATTCCTTAGATTATTTTATATAAAAAATTAAAATGACAGAAACAATGATTAAACAGGAGAAAACAACTGGTATTCGGGGAAAAAAGGAACAATAAATGAACAATCTTTTTGTCTACATCTTTTTGAAGAGGACTATTAAAAAAATACTGGGTGGTCACAATGGAATTCCTTGATTACTAAACATTGTTTAAAAACTACTATAATTTCTCTCATGGTTGTTACGAAATATTGTAAATACATAGCTTTTAATAAAACCCCTTACGACAGTAAATTTAAATAGCCCAAAGACTGCCAAAAGTGTATTTGAATTTTCATCACAGCTATCGTGTCTCGCCTGGTACACTAGACACAGTATCTGTAACCCGAACTTTGAGTATATCAGTATTTCCAACAGGTGTTGCAAACCCTCCGAGCTCCATGTAATCCCTTAGAGCAGCGGTTCCCAAAACGGTGGAGTGCTAGAAAAACAGGTAAAGAGAATGTGATAATGCATGTTTTAAAAAATCATCTTATTTATTCTTATTTTTACTCCAAAACATATCTATGTTCGCTTCAAATATTTATTGAGACTTTATCAATAACATTACAGTAGAACCTCGATTATCCGAACCTCGATTAACCGAAACTCTCCGTTAACCGAAGTCGGTTTCTTCACTTTTTTTTTTTTTTCATCAGATTACTTTTTGAAAGAGATTCTGAATCTGTTTCAGTTTCAATAATTGAGTTTGGGAAAATCGTCAATATCCAAGGCTGCATTTATATGATCGGTGACGCGTGGGAATCTATGCCGCAATCAACACTAAGTCGAAGTTGTCGAAAACGTTTGCCGAATTTTTCAACTGGCTCAGATGAAAATGCTACAGACATTGTGAAGACAGTGTTACTGAGTTTTCAAGCCTTTTTAGAAGAAATCCCAGATTGGTTGAATTGTGGCGTGGAAGATGCAGGCTTCCAGTTGCTCAATGATGAGGAATTAATAGCAGAAGTCCGAAAATCCAAAAGAAGAAGATGATGAAGAGGAGAATGATTCTGGAGTCAATAAGATCAGTAACAATGGTGCTTTTGAGTGTTTCTAAAAAGGCCTTCTTTGGTTGGAACAACAGGAGCAGTGTGATTCCTCTGAAATCATGCTTTTAAAAAAATTTCGGGATAGAGCTGCACGGCAAAGGATGGCCAGATACACCGGATGAAGCTTCCATCTAAACATTGTAAGTTTTTGTTTCAGAAATAAATTTATTTTCATTTATAATTTTAATTTATTTAACAGTGAAAATAGTCATAGCAACAGTTCAATGGCGATACTACATATTAAACTAGATGATTATTGATGAATTCTCGATTATCCGAAGTAGGTTTGGTCCCAATTACTTATGAGAATCTAGGTTCTACTGCATTTTGCAGAAAAGGCGACTCAATGTTTACTGTTGAAGAATAAAAAACTGTATGTATGCTGCGTAATGTGAGGTTGGGTTCCTGCAATGTTAAAATGTTGGGAACCACTGCCTTAGAGGAGTAATATCACGTGATTTCAAAGACCGTTGTGATGTTCCATTACTTCCAATTTCCCGTTTGGAAATTTGTCGTCCAGGAATTCATCAACGGTGGTACCACAGTGAAGTGGTTCTTCGCCTTGATGATAAATTACACGCATTGATTTTTTTTCTTCGCCAATGCTATCTTTATACCACTTGAATATACAGGGGTTGGACAAAAATATGGAAACACCTAAAAAAAACATGTTTCTTTGCCTAATAGGGTGTAGGAAACCCGTTGGCATTCAAAACAGCTGACAGTCTTCTCGGAAGGGATAAATATAGTTCCTGTATACTTGCCAAGGGAATCTGGTGCCCTTCTTCCTGCAAAACGATGGCGAGTTCAGATAACGATGTTGGCGGTGGATAGCGAACACGCACTTTCCTCTCCAATGTAGATCCCAAAGGCTCCATAATATTGAGGTCCGGTGACTGTGGTGGTCAGGGAAGATGTGACAATTCATCCTCGTGCTCAGAAAACCGGTCCTGGACAATGTGAGCTGTGTGAACAGGGGCTTTTTCGTCTTAGAAGACACCATCAGCATTGGGGAACAAAGTTTGTACCATGGGATGGACTTGATCGCCCAAAACTTTATGTATTTTTATTGTGTTTCAGATAAAACTGTAAGATGTATGTATATTTTTAAGAGATATTATTACCGTTTTGTAATTTATAGTCTTGTATTGTTATTGTTATTCACATTTAGTTTGCTTGAAAAAAAACCAAAACATGAGTACAATTACAATGCGTAGTACGGCATAAGCGCTGCGTTTTGAAGTTTTATGACTATATGTTCTGTATTATCTGTTTTGTTTTTTTAATGCTCGCTTAAGCAATCAAATACTTTGTACATTTGTTTCATAAGTGATATAGTGACATCTATGTTTTCTTTTAAATTTGAATACCAATTAAAACCCTTTCTTTTTATTCTACAGGCATGATCTTGTTGATTTAACGAGGCAGTCTCTGCAACTTGCTATGGATGTGCAGTATGCTTTGTATATAAAAGCTTACCGTCAGAAAAAAATCAACGTTACAAAGTAAGCCGGTAGAATCATCCTTACAGTACTAATGAATTTTTTATAGTAACAGAAACAGACTCTAAAATGTTATACATGAAGAAAAATAGTTAACAAAGAAAATGTTTGTATCCAAATAACGTTAAATCAGATAAACTGTTGTCGGTCTTTTTTTTTTTAAAAGTATAGTACAGCGAATGTCATTTTGTTTACCACCAATATATGAAATAGAACTTCTAAAGTAACAATTTTAGTCAAGTACTGTCAGCGAAAAATAGATTAATTTTTCATGAACCACATTGTCAGAAAGTTGACTTTTACCTCAACACTTTTGCCAAACAGGCGCATGGAAAGACGGCGTTAGCGAATCCCAATTGCTAAATAATTTTGATTCTTCCTAGAAGTTTCCGTGCGTCTGGTAGAACTCACATATATCTGGTAATAGGGTTAATTTTTTATTCAAGGATCACATAAACATAAAGACTGAAGCATGTAGTTTGTAAAACTTAAATCTTGTTTACGACCTTTGAGCACTAAGCAAAATAAACCATTTTCGTCAGGGGCTCGAAAAAAATTAGACTGCTTTTTCACAAGTTGCACTACATACTGTAATAAGAGAAATATCTATGCCTTTAATGCAATTTTTAAGAAACAATCCTTACAACTCGAATATTTTGCAAAATGTGACACGGTTTGAAAAATTTTGCGGTTATTCCATTTTTAAGAATTTTTTTTGAAAATTGAATTAAACGCACAAGCTATGAAACTTTCAGAAAAAAAATTTCTCTGTTATTTTACTTTTAAGAATTTTTTTCTGAAAATTACTCTAGAGGCATAGAAATTTATGAAACTTTTAGGCAAAAATTCTCGAGTATTTTGCAAAATGTGACTTGCTTTGAAAAGTTTTACTATGTTGTTCCATTTCTAAGAATTTTTTCTGAAAGTTTTATAACTCATACATGCTTTTGTCAGCTTATAAAGAGACATCCTAAAATTTTTCAAGTCCCTGATGTAATTAGTTTATTTGTGTTTATATTATAAATCACATGATTTTTTCAAACCACACTTTGAATAGAATGCAATTAACCGAATACGCATTATTCTCTTCTCTAGAGACATCGCTGACAATATCCTACAGCTGTTCAATGACATGGATGAACTATTACTCTCAGATGATCATTTCCTCCTCGGGAAATGGCTTTACAATGCCAAGACCTTAGCTCTGACACCAATGGTAAGAGTTTCGATTGTACAAATAACCTTCTTTCTAACCAAAATAGTCTTAGAACATTCTAATCTTTTATTAGGAAAGAAGAAATAATGAATTTAATGCCAGAAATCAAATTACACTTTGGGGGCCTGTTGGAGAAGTAAGTTAACTTTAAGTAAAACTTTGTACTTTTATATTAAACCACACAACCTGTAAAACCTTATTGCCGATGTACCACATATCGATGCTTGAGACAAACCATGAGTATTCTTGTTTGACCTCTGGTAATTTTTGAATTAATACACATTTTGCACAATACCTCACAATAGGGCCGGATTTAAGGGAGGGCACCCGGGAATGTACTTCCACAAGAGAAGGACCCTACAATGGACATTTTTATGTAAAATTTTCCACCGAATGCTGTAGGATTAAAAAATAATATCACGACCTTCATCCCCGAAGGGGTCAGGTGAAATGTTGCTGCATCTTTGCAGCCATTTCGCATACTCTTTGGCACTACGCGATCGGTTGTGAGCCAAATCGACGTTACATTAAGAATACAACACAAGACAAAAAGTAGACATTACTTTTTGTGTAAATAAAGTCTATTTCTATCAGGAATTGATCTCAGGAGCGCTAGGTTATAAGTTAACTCTGAAACCCACTTCGCCCCATAGGTCGTCGAAATTTTTTTAAAAACTTGTTTGAAAAAATATAATTAGGGCCACCATACCTCTAAATCCCGCAGTTCTCCCAAAACATTTAATATTTTCCTTATTTCATAATTAATTATCGGCCAAAGATATCTATACATTTCAAGATTGTGTTTTTTCACTCCAATATTTGATTTAGGGATTTTTAACTGTAGAATATCCATACTTATCCATACTTTTTATTTGTTATAAAGTTATAATAAATGTTATTTAATTTTTTTGATTACTATAAATTATTTGTCTTTTGAAGTATTAGATGTTCAAATACCACAATTGATTATTTTTCATTAAATTTGTAAGTCGACTGCTCGAACAGAAGTGAAAGTTCTGCTTAAAACATACTTTTAATAATAAATCAAAGGAAGGTTCCTTGTTCCGGAGCTTTTAAATAAACAGTGCGTTGGTTAAATTTCACTCTCATTTTTCTTTTACGTAGTGATCATCAAATACTGGATTTTGTATTATTTAAACCAAGCACGACTTGCTGGCACCCAGTGTTCGTTATTCAATTGAAATTCCACTCACAGGAAAATATCGATTTTTTTAAACACTTGCATCAGAAGTTTTCATATCTTAGATGTTTCTACAGCGATCAACATTATTTTCTTCAATCGAGCACTTTCTACTGAAAATTCTCCAGTCAGAAAGCACGGACCACATTTTTATATTTAGATACCGATGCTTTTTTGCCAAGAACTGCGTTGTTGATCATCCCGAAAAACTGTCAGGCCTGGTCACACCCTGCGTTCACCCTACAGAAATCTGGAACTAACAATGGATTGTCAGTAAGATCCTTCTCCTGAAGGTCAAAGGGAGCTTGTTTGGTAGTATACTTGACTGTAGTCAAAGACTGAAGTACCGATGGTAGCTGTAGGCGTTAACTGGTCATAATGGCTTTACTTCTAGACCCAACCAGAAGTAAACTCCCTACTTACTTCACAAATTCCGCCGAAGAACGCTTCCTCACCGCGAAACTTATTACTAAGATTCATTGAAATATACATAATCACTACCAGTGTTCTTAATATTACTTGATGTAAGTTGTCAATCTCTGACTCAGCCAAAACGCGTATTTGAAACGAGGAGATAACACCTTATGTGTTTCCATTTTTCAACATTGCAATAACACTGCAGATATAAACTTATTTCATTTTATTCAAATTAGGTACGAATAAAAATGTTGAGAAAACAATGATTAAATTAAACGCAGATCAAGAAAAAATTTCCTATATAGCTTGTTAATACAGGGTGTTTCAAAAATCTGTTGACATTTCCCTGAAAAGTGTTTTTATTAAAGAACTTCTTCGATCAGATAAGTACCAGGTATAATCAATGCATTTCAAAATGGTTGACCTGCAAGTTTAAGCATAGGCTCAACCTTTCTTGGGTGGCACGAAAGGCATCTTCAAGAATAGGTGTCGTTATTTGAGCTGCTGCATCAGTAATTTGTCGTTTGAGTTGCTCCATTATAAGGATCTTCATTGCGTGCACCTTCTATTTCATGAACCACCACACAAAAAGTATAGGGGTACTAAGTCCAAAGAACCCAGTCTACGTGAGCCACCACCAATCCGCCAATCTGGAAATTGTTCATCAAGGTAATCCGGAACAATTCATGCAAAATGGGGTGGTGCACCGTCATGCTGGAAAAAAGAATTGTGCTTTGTATCCACGTGTTTCTATTTGTGACTGCAAATGAATTATTTCTTATGTTTTAAAAATTTCCTAAGTAATCTGGAAAATAAAGGAATCATTATTACTACAAAAACAGTATGGGAATACATTAATCTAATCGTTATGTTATTATTTGTACCACACATTCTAAAGAGAAAACTTTATGAAAATGTCACGAGATTTTTGTAACACCCGGCATATTTTATTCCATTTCATGATAAACAAATACCGAATATTTTCAGTTATTTAATTCTTATAAATACCCTTCTAAATGGCAAAGTTTATCTGCAATACTGGGTGTTTCTAAATGAATATCGGGGATTTAATGCTTTGCAGTATTTATTACGTAAAAATTAAAATTATAATTAGTATATGAAAGAGCAACTGAAACAGTTATACGTAAAAGCTTACAAGTGTTCAATGTGAGCACCTTTCGTCACACAGCACACATCAAGTCGATAGCCCAGTTCTTCCCAAACGTTGTTTAGTGTTTGTGGTGTAACTGTTGCAACAGCTGCCTCAAACCTGTTTCTTAGGTCGGGTAGGTCAGCTGGTAGTGGAGGGACATACACACGATCCTTTATGAACCCCCACAGGTAGAAATCACATAGCGTGAGATCGGGTGAGAGTGGAGGCCATGCGAAACAAGCTGTGTTATTGGGCCCTTTGCGGCCAATCCAGCGTTCGGGTAGAGTGACGTTCAACCAATCACGCACGTTGTTATGCCAGTGAGGTGGTGCACCATCTTGCTGGCAAATGAAGTTTTGGTTCGTCTTATACCAATTGGGGAATTAGCCATACCTGTAGAGCATCAAGATAAGAAGTACCAGTTATAGTTGCTTTCCCGAAAAAAGGCCCTTTCCACCGAGATATGGCACAAAAAACATTCAATTTTGGAGAGTCTTGCTGCAATTGTACCCTCTCGTGAGGATTTTCTGAGCCCCAGATGCGCACATTATGAATGCTCATATGTCCACTGATGTAAAATGTCAATTGATCACTGAAAGCAACACGATGCAGAAAATCGTTGTGCAACTACATTTCATGAGCAAAGTTGGCACGTAAACCATGGTCTGTAGGCTTTAGAGCCAGTAATAACTGCAAACGATAAGTACGTAGTTGTAAGCGTTTCCGTAAAACTTTCCAAACAGTCGTTACCGGAATTGCTCAGTCACGACTAGCCTTCCGAACGAATTTAGTCGGGCTACGCGTGAAAGACACTCTCACTCCCTCAAGACTCTTTTCAGAAACCCTTTGTCATCCCGTACTCTTCCCTTTTCAAAGACAGTTCGTATTTCAAACTTATGATACCCGTCTACGGATGGGCGGATCACATATCTGAGCTTAATCTGGAAGGTACGCTGCACAGTAACTACAGATTCGGTCTTTGCAAACTGCAGAACACAAAAAGCTTTCTGTTCACTAGTCGCCATTTTTCCCTACTAGCACTTTCTAGCGCATGTGCAGAGGCACTAGAGCACAGGCTTTCTATTACTAGCGCATGCTCGTAGCAGCAAACAGAGCTGTTTGGGTTGCTCTTTCATTTCATGTATTAATTATGATTTTAAGCTTCACGTTATAAATATTATAAAGCGTTAAAACCCCGATATTCTTTTAGAAGCACTGTATATAATATTTGGATTTCGCAAATTTTGTCATCTGCTAACTCTTATATTATATTCAGTGAAAAGCTGACAAAGTAGCTCAGAACTGCAGAAAAATATTCATAATTTATCAAAGGAATTACATATAACGCATTTATCGTAATTAGTATGCTCATTTTAACAAAGGCTTCAGCAGTAATTTCTCGCTTGAAAGAACATGGCTTAAAATTCTTATAATAACTTCCGACAAGCTTTATAAGGCGTGAGTTACTGCGATAGTAAAATTATACGGCGCTAAGATAATCATGAATATTAAATTTTGCAGCAAAACAATTGAGAATAAGCCCCCAATTTCTGGGGACTGGTATGAACATTATTGGTTTAAATAATTCCCGTAAAGTAATCTTTTTGAAACTTTTATGTATTCTATAGCATTTATACTTTGCAACAGTTTATGCATATCCATTAAAACGTTTATCCTCTCACTCTTTTAGCAGACAAAATTTTAAAATAACAATTCCTGATAATAATGAATTTTAGTATGATGTAATTTATTATGTTCATCAAATCTTTAAAAGCTATCGTATTCGGAATAGTTTCTTCAGAATCCTGTTACTTTATTATTGTGCATTACTTATATGTATTCTATTCAGTAACGCAATACATTTTTGAGTGTAAGCCTGTTTCCTTATTTTCTTTTCGCGAATAAGTAATTTGCTTTTTCAAAAGAACACAATGTCCTAAAAGTTAGAAATCAAATATTGTGCCATAATTGTTTCTTTTTCTGTAGAGATAAAATCATTATTTGTGAAAATCGAAACAAGAAACTTAGCCATGTGAGGGAGATTAGTAGAGAGTCTTCCTCCTCAAAAAATAAGTATAAATGTCAACAAATATAAGCACTAAGTCTCTTTGACAAAGATTTTTTTTTCAATTCTTGAGCCACAGGGATGTTTTTCTGGCTACGTCTCTGAATCGAAATAAAATAAGATTTACAGTTTTTAATATTTTAATTTTTTTTACACTGGTGGTATATTTAACTGAGCGTTATTATTAATTGTTGCAAGAATGCCCTATGTTCGATTATTTTTCTATGTTAAAATGAACTTTCTATATTTCTCTCTTTTCTCAGATTGTGGATTACGCAAATAAACAGTGGTCTGGGCTAATGACCGAGTGAGTAATGAGAACTTTTGTTTTATTGTTAATTTGTTAAAGCCATATATTCATAAACATGGTTCCCGGATAAGTCTTTTCCAGGAACCGGATCTAGTCTTTGTATCCATCCAAAATAGGTGCATACTTCTAATTGAAAATATGTTTCAAATATGAAATAATAATCATTTTACAAAACATTTTAAATGAAATAATGTTTTGAGAATTCTGTCTCTCGGTTGAAATTGCTCTAGTTAGTATAAGTTTGTTCTTACAAGTAACGTATAAAACAAAACTTTCTTCTCTGTGAGACAAACACTGACAAGGACATCTTATTTCAAAGTTTGTTATTAGCATTGCTTGTTCATTTACTTTTCCGCCAAAGAAAATCTTTTTTTTTCTCCCCTGAGGTGAAATACATAAATGAGCTTTATTGATTCCAGTTTGAATTCCCCTTTAATGTGAACATTATTTCACTGACTGTAGTATGAAATATTTTAATTCATAGTTAAATTAATTTTTATAAAAGAATAAATAAAATCAATCTGCTCACAGGTAATTCACGATTTCCTAGACATAATCATTAATAATCCATAATCATTTTAATTTTCTAAAATTATTAAATTTTCAAGCAATAAAAATAGGTTTATAATTGCCACACATTGAGACAAGAAATCCCTAAAACAATAGCCTGTGGGAGACTCTTAAAAGTATTTTGTACTGAGCAAGACAAAATGTAAATCTAAGTATTCAAACAAGCCAAATATTTTTCTCTTCAATGCGGTGTTGCTATAGGGTTCTTAAGTAGCGGGCATTAAATGTCTTTTGAAAAGGAACTTCAAATTTCGCAAATCTTTATGGCATGTATTTCAATCAAAATCACTTCCCGTAATATAAAAGGTACATCCTCTCAAAAAAGTATTCGAATGCAAATCAATTTTCCTACATCGGTTCCATTATAAAGTGTTGCTCTTTATAAAAAGTAGATTGTGTAGTATGTAATAACATTTTCTAATATTTATTCTAAGCTGAATGCTTTTTTTGAAAAATTAATCAGTTACTCACAAAATTTATATAGAAAATTCCTCTCATGCTGGAATACTTTTTTGAGTGGGTCTAATAAGAACACTTGTCATTCTGTTTAACATAGGTCCCACCATGGCCGAGTGGATAAGACACTCAAAAAAGTAGACAGCTGATGTGTGAAGGTCCAGCTGTCTGGCCTGGCCTATCGTGCGTCTGACGATCTAACGGGCTGGAGTTTTGGTCGATTTCTTCCAGATGTGATGTGAATACGCGTTAGATCCTCTTAAAAAGTCTTCCGGCCAAGGCACCCCCTATCCTTGACCGATAGCCCTTGGTTAGTTTCGCTTTAGCACAACACAAATATGTCTTTAACCCTTTAACGCGCAGTGTTCCCGTTCTGGGAACACCAAACTCTGACGTTTTGACTGTTGCCAGTCACGAAGAATAGCTTTAATTTCTATAAAAATAGTTGAGGGTGACATCGCTCCACGAGAATCCTTTACTTTTTAGCACGTCCTTTCCCGTAAAAAATAGTCATGATTATTTTTAAACAGCACCGACATCTGCTGAAAAATGGAAGAATGCGAGAACAGCTGTATAGATTGCTCAATGCTGAAAAAAGGGCAGCCGTCGTCATCGCTCGACTTAACTACCAGCAAGATGGCGGGCACAGCCAGCTGTCGTCAAAAAAGGGTCTCTAGATCTGTGCCTCGCGATGAACGTTTCGATCGTCCGCCATCTTGCTGATAGTTAAGTCGAGCGATGGCAACGGCTGCCCTTTTTTCAGATTGGGAAAGGGTTGCGCCTCAGAGGGTTAACAGAGTCACAGTGGAGTCACAGGAGTTTGCGGGTGTGAACGAAATGTTTAAATAATTATGTCTGGTTGGGACAGTTAGTGATAATGCCTTCTCTTTTACTCGAGTAACATTTTATGTGTGTAGTGCCCCAGAGCCAAGGTTTCCTGTATGTGGGATGCTGTTTTTACCGGCTGGTGAATAATGGGTGGTTTATCCACCAGCCTGTGATGCCCACCGTTGGGCCGCTACAGGTTATGGAAATACATACACTCATGTACTTATGGAAATATTAGGTTGTAACGAAAGTTTCCTGCCACCTCGGATATGATCTCAGCAAACAGTTCGCATTCGCCTGTTTCCTCCTATTTTGTCAAACGATTTTTGGCATTTGAAAATTATGTTTTTGGTCTCTTGCCCCCCATGTTACTTGGCCGAAGGCTTTGAAAAACTACCAAAACGTTGGTAGAAAATTATAGATGTGGGTGGTGATTACTATCCGCATTAAAGGTACTCCTTTCAGGTTCTTTTTCTAACTTTGTTTGGAACTTTTTGTTGGCGGAAAACTTTCGTTACAACCGGATACATATATACTCGTACTCAGACACTCGTGTAGCATATTACTATATACGCTCATGTTTTAGTGAAAGCTGTAACCGGTAGCACCTAAACACTTTTTTGCAAGTGTTGAGTTTCTTTTAAATTTATTTTTAGTTATTATAAGCAACGTTGGAAATTATTTTTTGAAGATTTGAATGACTGCCTTACCAACAATGAAACTTTCGTCCAAAGTCGTTTCAATCAGAGAGTTTTGGATACAGTCGAAATGGACTTCACTTTACAAACCGATGTTTACCCGAAGACTAGTCAAGGTTAGTGCTGCATATATTATAAATTTATGAATGCCATACTTTATTTTCATTTTATTTTTACACGGAGTTATTAGACAACTGTAGTGTTTTTAAATTATATAAATGCGTGTTTTAAATTTGTCATCTATTATATAAATGTGAAAGTTTGTTTGTTTGTTCGTCCGGGAACTCCTCCTACACCGTTGGACCGATCGACTTGAAATTTTGCACATATATGTAAAAGGACATAGAATAGTCCCAAGTCAACTTTGAAATTCTGAAAACTCAATCGTTCCACGATTTTTTTTCGATTTTTTGATAATTTTCACCTTCAGAAAGCGTTTCCAGTTTCCGATTGTCAAAATAGTGATCATGTAATATACCATCTATATGCTGGCGATAGACATAACTGTAAAAAAAAGTAGCATATCATAATTGAAATGACGTCATTTTGATGTCACGGATTTAAAAATGCACTAGAAATTTTAATACATGTGTGAAATAGTGATCACGTGACATACCACCTATATGCTGGAGATAGACATAACTGTAAAGAAAGTGGGATATCATAAATGAAATCAACGGCATTTTGATGCCACGAGTTTAAAAATGCATTAGAAATCCTAATTTGGTTACTAAGTTTTGACAAAATATTACACCACTAATAAATACATAAACTCTTAGATTATTATGTGCTGTAGAAAAGTAAAATAACCTGAGATTTTTTTTTTTGTTGTTGTTTCACTAATTCATGTTAGATATCGCAACTGAGAATGACGCCATTTTGACGTAATGCGTTAAAAAGCAGTTAGAAATCTAAAAGTTTACTATTATAAAAATTCAAAGTATTTTGCGAAGTGTGCGAGCTACCCTTGGCGATTTTTGATGATTTTTCAGAAACCATAATAACGAAAGGAAACTTGCATTTCTTAAAATCGTGGGAAATTCAGAAGTCGCCACAAAGTAGAAAATACTAATTAGCGTAATACATAGTTCTCTATAGGTTTGATGGCGGTAGTCGTATTTATTCCCAAAAATCGCGCAAAATGTCACTAAGTTTTGATGACTTTTGGCGGTATATATATCTATATTAGATATACTTTTTTTCCATTGAATTCAAAGCTACGTCATTAGCCAAACAGCTCCGAAAAGTGTTTGAAATACCGATTAGCTAGGAATAACCGCAATATCTAAAATTAACTTTAATAAGATATCTGATGCAAGTGAGAGCAAAATGAGCAAACTAATATTTAAATATGTGCTCTTCTAATTAGCTTGATTACATAGATTGCCCCCTTATTAAAAAAATTTTGGTAGGTTACTTGTCCAAATCGCGAGATCAACGTTATTGTTAAACAAATGAGCTGAAATCTTACACAGTGAAATCAATAATATATCACCATAAAATTTAGGATATGCATCGTGTACGAAAATGATATTGCGATTACAATGTGAAATAATTCGCTCTTTCCATGGCATTTGCACTATCTTTCCAAATAATGGACTCAGATGTGCTTTAGAACACTCCACAAGAGATGAATTCTGCTAAAGTTCTATTTATTTTATATTCATATATTTTCAATTTAAGAGACCAAGATCTCTAGACCCGACTTCAGATTTTGTTGAAACATTGAATATAGCACTATGGCAACTATTGTGTCAAAAATTGTATATGGAATTGGTCTTTTATTTTGAGTGCAAATCGCAAATGAGATCGACGTTAGTTTTATGTAACGAGTGCAATCTTTTGTTCGAGTGTAAGAAGAAAGAAAGAAACAAGTGTAATACTGCATTAGGAGTTCAGTACAGGTCATTTCAGTAACAGATCTTTACATCACGAACGTTTACATTTACAAAAATGCCACGATCGTCAAGGAAGCATAGTGGCATCAAAGCGTACATTGTCCATCCAATATTTTACATAGGCTTTCTATATTCAGGATATCAAGAATATTGTGAGAGTTTTTGTTAGATAAAATTTCAGTAAGGTCTTCTGCATCATGACTACGCTAATGCTGCATCTGTTTACACTTTAGGAACTGCATGATAAAAAAAAGTTGCCCACATCATGTAATGTTATTTCTGATGTATATATTAAAGCTATAATTTAAACCTAAAAAACAGTATTATATGATGTAAGAATAAGGCTTTTTTGAAAATGAAGAGTTTCGTCTGCATACAGTTAAGTTCTTCCTCTTTCGGTCACAAAAGTGACACTAACGCAAGTTTTTGTGACATTATACTGCTATTATCTCGTATTTGTACATAGGACGTTAATTTTTGGTCGCAATTCAAATATTTTTTCACTTTTTGAGATTCTGCATCACTGGACTTAACTCGCATGTGTAAAAAACATTCGTTTCTTGCCGTGCAGAGAACGGGAACGCAGCTAGTCTCTAAATAAATAAATTTGTTCTACAGATTTCTATTGTCATTTTCATTTTATTGTATGAAAAATATTATTTGATCATTATCTATTCCAGCATCTAAAATGTGTGTGTGGGTGAATGGTCTTATATCTTATAAGATATTAAATAAAATACTTGAGATGTATTATATATTTTCTTGTTATAACTCTATACTATTGCTTTATAGGGAATTCTCTCGAAATATCCGAACGGCTGTACAAGAAATATGGTCCTATAAAACATTTATTTGGTAGACATTCCATTAAAAAGTTCTTTGCTCATAATCGCAGAATATAATCTTCAGAAAATATATAAGTATAGACTACACTTTTATTTATGTTTAACATATACTATAGCGATTTTTCAGAACTTTCAATTATTCTCAGAGCATGTATGACAGGTCCAATCACCAGAAAGCTTTCGAAAAGGAAAATTAATGTAATGTTATTGGAAAAATCCCAATAAACTACAGAAGTGGTTTGTTATGTAGAGAAATTATATTGAAATAAATATATTTTATAGTAAATTTGTGTTTCAATTTATTTAAGTACAACTGCTCTAAAGTCTTCGAAAGTTGTTCGAATTCATTGTTTGATTGTCTACATATTGTTTTGGGAGATTTTTATTTCTAGAATAAATTACCCCAATAACATAAACACTGCCAGTTGAAATCCGTTGGTTTTCCTGTTCAGAATATTTTTCCATCCACAGTCGTTCTCTAGACATCCGATCACGACATCATTTTTACAAGATGCTTACATGTCTTTCTTTAGATCCAGTGGACAGTCTACAAATGTGATGCCCACCTTTGAGCCGCTACAGGACCGTTGGGACGATCGTAGGACCTTTTTAGAATATTACCAGTATGACCACTGGTTGTCTAGAGGTCGGATTTTATCCGATGGATGATCTACAAATATGCTACAGGATGGCAATTGGACTTGTATAGAGCATTGCCAAACTAACCACTGGATTTAAAATGTAGAAATCTCATGGAAAATTTATAGGATCAATTTACAACATTTATAAGTTATTCAATTATGCTTGTAATGCATAAAATAAGAAATGCTATCGGTAAGAGTTATATTTTTTCTCTTTCAAACCTTAGAGTACAGAATAAACTTTACTTCCAGGAAATTTTTGGTAGCCTGCGACTAAAAATAAGCTAAACTAAGTCCAGGAATGTGTGTGTGTAACTTACCTTTTATGTTCTACAGGTTACTGTAAAAATTTTGGTAGAAAATTGCATTTTTGCTGGTTACGAACCTTACACATACTATTTTCCTAGAAGATATGTGTACTTGCACACTTGCATCTAAATCACAATTAAATTTCCTTTGAATCCGATAACATTTCCAACTTTTTATGTAATTCAGAAATTAAAATTCCAATTTATCTTACAGTTGTATAATAATCCTAAAACTGCCCATGGAAAGTTTTCTGTAAACAAATTATTAAAAATACGAAATACATGCTATATAAAATGTCTCACAATATTTAAGAAGTTTACAATCATTTAACAGTCATATTTAGATAGGAAATCAAAGATGGAAAAGTTAGATAATACTTCAATTAAGGAAGGGGGTCTTCTGAAGCTGATTACCCGATGACTAAATCTGAAATACTGCACGTTAGAGTACTGTATGACAAAGAAAAAGGCAGTTGATTCCCCCAGTTCAGTATGATGTAATAATCTATGATTTAACAAATACATCTATAACAGTGATATCATCAACTAATTTTCAAAATAATTACTGTTATTACTGAGATTCTTGAAATAGGGTACTGAATAGAAACTACATCAATCAATGTAATATGGAACTTCTTCTTATATAAATGAAATGTCGAAAATAAGGCCCCCTTATCCTATCCTCGTGTAAAGAGTCTTAGTTGAAATCTCAGTTGAAGTCTTTGCAACTTCCACAGTACCTTCTGCCGTCTTGTTTGATGGTAGGACAATAAAATGAGTATAATTCCTTTGTATAGGAATTTATTTTTTTCACCAAGATGGCTTGCTAACGTAATGACGTATACAGGGTGTATCATAAAAATTGGGACAAAACTTAAGGGGAGGTTGGGCACGTAATAAGTATTCCGAATCGCATACAAATGTGGGGTCCAAAACGTCTTTTTCAGTTTTCATATAGTTGTTAATAATCACTTTCGAACATGCGCTAAGATATTAGTGAACTTTCCGACCATTGTTTGACGAAAACTAACGTATCTTTCACAGGAAACATGTAACTAAAATTAACTATTCAAAAATTCCGTCTCATTTCACTCATAAAAAATTTTTGAGAAAACCCCATTTCTTATAAATCTTTTTTATAAATAGAAATTAGACGAACGCTTCCACACTTTCTGCAAAGTGATTATTACCAGGTAAGTGATAACGTCGTTTTTGAATCACATTGCTATGTGATTATGATTCTTTATTATGTGCCCTGGCTCTCCTTTAAGTTTGTCCTAATCAACATGGGAGACAGTGTATTGTGTAATCTCTCGTTTACACTCAGCCCACTTCCGTGGCAATGAGCAGGAGAAATGGAAGTAACAAGAATCTGAACACCTCACTTGTCCTGCTCATGCCATAATCTTTCTTGCTGCCCATGCTCATTCCTGAAGGGATTTTGAAGGCAGTGAGAATAGGGAAGTACAACAAAATGTAAAACCCTCACTACTTTTGGAGCTGTCGCAAGAGTATTTCCTGGAAAAAAAAGCAGCAGCGGGAAGAGAAGTGGGAATGGCTGCATGTAAATGGTATATATAGGTTATCATTTTGGAGGATCAGGTATTTCAAATCTTAATCCTACTCGAGTTAATATAAATGTTTTGAAATAGCTCTTTTTGTAATTGTTTTACATTTTCGGAGGGCCCCTCGCCCTTCCTTAAATCCTCCACTG
This sequence comes from Cheiracanthium punctorium, assembly GCA_038373885.1. Taxonomy (NCBI): domain Eukaryota; kingdom Metazoa; phylum Arthropoda; class Arachnida; order Araneae; family Cheiracanthiidae; genus Cheiracanthium; species Cheiracanthium punctorium. Next base: position 128,840 of record JAWZYV010005591.1, read on the forward strand.
TGCTTGGAATTTCATGCATAATTTTGGATACAATGTTCCTCTTTTTTTTATTGGCAAAACTACTTGCTTAATATTTTCACAATAGCTATATTCTTTATGTAGTAAAATTCCATGGTCAATAACATAGGAGTTTTCTCATTCATCTGCCTATTTAAAATATTTCTTTAAGCGTTTCATCATTTTTCAGAAGTTTACTGAATTTTAGATCTATCTCTTCTATTGTATGATCACCTTTTATGTTTTTTAGAAAGTTCTTTCCGCTCGGTGTTCGCGATGTATTTTGAAAAAAATTACGTGATTTTAGTACACAAATACAAAAATATAATTGTGTCATGCACTTCAAAATATTTAGAATGCCTCTTTACAAGTTGTGCCATACACTGAAACAAACGATAAACTTGTATCAGTTAGAGCACATTTTTGAACCATATTTCCTTTAATATTTTATTATTTTTAAAGTTTATAGCCATTTTTATATGATTAATAACTTAAGTAATTTTATAAAATTTCCTAGATTCACAAAGAAATATTTATGTTTTAAACCCTTTTTTAATTTTTTTTCCCATGTTCACTGGAACCTCTGTTACTGAATCTTATTAAATGAAATTAAAACACTTCAAAATCCAACGCCAGGGGTCATTATCAGCTTATATGACAGGCAAAGATAATCACAAGAGAACCTAGGTGCCATTTTGAATTTTTTCGTCACAAATGCTGGTTCAAAGGCAAAAGGTGAGCGTGTTTTCTAGCTTTATAATTAATTATTGTTTTAAAAGGTTAAATTTCTTATTTTATGTATAGATTAAGAGAAAGTGTATTAAAAGAGCAATTTTTCTTTGTTTTTGTAGAATAACTGATAGTATTATTTATTTTTTCATTTTTAATGTAACTTCTGTTACTGGTAACCTCTGTTACTCTTAGTTTGTAACAGAGGTTGCACATAAGTTACACTTTTCGAAAACTTTGTGTGCTGTTGGGTAACTTTTCGGCTAATGATTACACTTTTCGGTAGTAACTGGTTTATATTATTTTGAAATGCTTTAGAAGTTGAATTTTAGATATGTACATGTTGACTATGTTACTAAGATGTGTGATAAACTGCAATTTTAAAATTTTATTCTATCTTAGCACAGATAGTTAATTTCAGGTACATTAATATGTAAAAAAAAAACTATGCTAGGTATGTCATAATATAAACAAAAAACGCAAGAATACCATTATATTGGTCTGATGATAGTTGATAATTTTTTGGTGAAACACAAATAACCAGGTCTGCAACCAAAAAACTGCCTAGGATTTTTTGGTTGTTTCTTATAGATTTCAACTCAGTAAAACCGGTAAAAATATTTAAAAAATTCAATCACGGCAGGCTTTCTTGCAAAACTGCAGTTTAATTAAGCGTAAAATTTCCTTTTTCAAACTGAAATTCGGTATCCTGCTCGAGTCAAAAGAACTATATCCAATAATTAGGAACGAGTAAAGATGGCTGAAATCAGATTTGTTTCTGTTTCAGAATGCTAAATATGTTCAAGATTTTATTTGCTGTACGCATACACTGGTTGCTCTGTTACTTGTCGTAGGTCCCAGGAAAGGTGATTCAAGTCTAAACACTCATTTTACATCCAGCATTTAACCATGACTGTGTATGTATTTTGTTCTGTATTATGGATCCAAGAGGTTCTGTAATTTCGACAGATAACTTTTGTTTTATTTGTGGTGAATACACCGCTAAAAATCAACAAAGGAGCACAAGCAATTTTGTGAAGAAAGTTCGTATTTTGATTATTTCAAGTTGGAACTTGGGGATCAAGACAAACTATGGGCTCTTCACAAGGTTTGCAGAAGATGTGCTGAAGATCTTCGTTTGTTGTTTAAGGGTAAGAAAATCTCATTTCGTTTTGGCATTCCAGTGGTTTGGAGTAAACAATAAAAAACTGAAAAGATTTCACTGTCACCTCTTCGTATAAAATTAGGGCTTATGAATCAGTTTATTAATCATTGCCTAAAGATGGGGAATGCTTCAGAAATGTGTGCTCCAAGTCCCCAAAATTGTCAGAAGCCAAGTTCAAAGAGTCGGGGGGAGTTTTTACTGCCCCCCGACATACGAAAACTGTTATCCGATCCCCTCTTTTCAAAAACAATGGAAGAAAAAGAAAAGAAAGCATGGTGCTCTTTTAAGGTTGTAGTGCACAGGTTTTAGGGGTATACTATTAAAGACCCTCTCTAAAAACCATTGTACAGCGCATGTTCGCTGCATCTGAAGCTCAAGATGCGAGATGAGTTCATTTTCTACACTTCCATTTTCCCCAAATATTTAGGTGCATGTAGTGAAGAGAAAGGTAAAAGATTTCATCAGGATGTCCGTGATATCTAGAGACGATACCAAGGAAGATAAGACGTCAGCATGCTTTGCTAGCAGAGTACTGCTGGATGTTCAGGCGGTCAAAAGGAAGAGGGAAAGAGAAAACGTGTTCGAAGGGGCATAAAAGAGAATAAGAAAAGGTTTTACAGACAAAATTAGTAAATATGTAGTATTAAATGTATCATAAATGAAGTTTTTGCTTCTTTTTATCAATTATAAGAAAATATATGCAGTTAATTGTAAAACAGCATTGATTTTTTTCATCGCTCTTGCGCATTTTGAATGCTAACTCTCTGCGTTTTTGCACAAAAACTGTACGTAATGGTGGAAAACGGGGGTCATTTCTGGATTCAGCACCCCCAAAAAACATACAATTTATGTCACATGCAGCTGATTTTTTTTTTTTTTTTTTTTTTTTTTTTGTGCAGACCTGTGTAATACTTTCAGGGGAGAATGACGAATGCTGAGAAAATTCGACCTGTAAACTTCACATGCAGATAAAAATCCGAAAGTAGAAAAAAAACTAGCCAACGAATTGAACATATAAATCAACCTGGACCTGCTCTTTGCAGTTAATAATATGAGAGAAGTCACAATAAACAAAATACAGAAAGAAACATTTTTTTTTAAATTAACATATGAAAATTTTTTTTTACGAAATTTCGTTATGTTGCAGTAGCACAGGATGATCTAAAAGATGATGGTGAAGTACGAGTGATGTTCTTGATAGTCTGTGATAAAACAGGAACCTCTTATTTAAAGCTGATGATACGGACATTGCCTATGTTAAAATCGAAAAAATAAAAAAAATGTTCCACCAATACCAACAATAGTTCAAAAGGGAGATAAATTCTTTAGCAAGTTTCCATATTCAATTGCAGTGTTTGAAAATTAAATAAGTTACTTTATTTGATGTGTCGTAATTAATTATTTGAAATGCATTAAATTTCTCTTACTGCACGTAACCTCTGTTACCCAGTATAACTTTCGTTACAAATGACTTTCTTTTTGTAAAAATACGTACTTTTGTAAAAATACGTACCTTTTGTAAAAACACAAATTTGCCCATATTTGTTTGCACACAATCAAACTCTGATTTTTTACAGATGTATTATTTGTCTATATTACACACACATGAATATAATAATTTCAGAACTTGGTAAAAACTGCATCATAAAATTTTAAATTATTATTATTATTATTATTATTATTATTATTATTATTGAAAAGCGTGCTTTTTTGTTTCATCCAAGTGACAAACAGAACGGATATTTTCTGGCAACTTTGCTGCCAGTCCTTTTCCCGATAATTTGGAAATCTACACTGGTGTACAAAACTTAAGCAACAATGTAAAATTTAATCAAATAGCCATGAAATTACAGAAAAGGGGTTCTGGCGATCCCTACAATGAATACACAATTCCGTAGAGAGTTCATACTTATGCAAATGTCAGGAACAAAACGTCGCAGGCCACGTGAGCGTACGCAAAACACGTGCGGTTGGCACGCGCAACTCAAGAGTACAATAAAAGGAAAGACGAAGACGCAATTAAAGACATTCGCTGCAAGTACAAGTGAGTTCTTTCATGAAATATGGCTAGAAGAAATCACCTAGACGATTTCACTCGTGGAAGAATGATCGGAAAGCTGTCTCTCATTTCTGAAATGCTGTTCTAATACAAAATGCTGTCTCTCATTTCTGAATTTCATATTTTTCAGATGATTTTTCGTGGAGTTATGGCAAAAAGAACACATGTTGTTCTTTAAGTTTTGCAGACCAGCGTATTTTAATCAACGTAAAAAATGAGTCTTCAAATTGTTGCACATTCTCTCCAAGCCTAGAGTTCAGTTTAGATGTTTCACTGTTGATTACAGTGGCTTTAGCCGATTTTCTCATTATAAGTAACATCCAATAACGCACAGTAAGGATATTTTCCAGTGTTATTTCCATGAGCTGCATGCCCATTACTTTGTGATTTAGAAATAAAAAGATATATTATTGCTAATTTTTAATTTGAATAAACAAATTTATACATATATATGATTAATAGTTTGAAACAGTTTTTAATATCCATGTCTTAAAATGCGGTACTGAAGTATAAATTCCAGGTTGCGAAGGAGCAGCGCAGCTACTGCCTGTAGATACCAAGCCGATTACGTACCATCGACTTCGTCTCATTACCACCAGAGGACCTCCGCTGTCCCCCTAAAATGATAAAAAGAATTCTTAGAAGTTGGAAAATTATGCTGCTGGTGTGCATATTTAATGTATAAGGAAATGTCCTGAGAGTTAACCTTTTTTGGCTTTTGCTCATGCATACCTTTCGTTTAAGAAAAATTCACTTAATCCCATCATTGAGAAGATCTGGGGGGAAAAGGGGGAATGGGATACGTGCGAAACAGGCGGATACACAGACAAAATTTCCCCCAAAGTATAGGCTGAATTTTTTTTTTTTAATCCCATCGTAATTTTTTTTATTCTTTGTAAATCATGGTCCCTATAAGCAATATCTAAATAAATCTAGAAAATTACCTCACCCCTTTTTTATGTGTGCTGAGCTCTCCATTTCCTGCATTCTGTTAGAACTAAGTTTCCAATTTCCCCAACTTTCCAATCCCTAATTCCCCTCCCTTCCCTAACTTTCCAATTCAAAATCAATTCCTATTCAGAACCTATCAAGTTGGTCCTCTTACATATGAACCAAACCAAACCTTTTACGAAAAATTATGGAATGTACATACATCCTATCTAGAGTAAAATCAGTATCAGTTTCATAATCTTACAAATACAGACATTTCATTCTTGGATAATGATACTCTTTAGCCCAATTTTCACCTGTTATAAAATTCCCGTTCTACTACTTGACATTTAATGCTGCAGATTACTTTTCCTCCTTTTAAGCTATACTATTTAACAGTTACACTACAATAATTACAATTTAATTCTTAACCAAAAGCATAAAAAATAAAATCGCATGTGACGTCATTAATTTTCTTTCGCATTTATCTCGAAAGCTATGGGTCGTACAGATATAATTCTTGGAAAGTTTTGCGTACTCCAAGCGAAGAATCTGGTGGTGCAGACTTCACGTAATTTTGTTGGGATACTCTGTATAGATGGCAAATGGAAAAACATTGCTTACTTTACAAGAATCATGTCCACCAGCATTATAACCTGCACAAATCATGTCGTCCGTTATATTTGTTATCTTTTCATATGATTTACTACAAGGCATTTTCGACACAATAGGTATTGCTGCTTGTTTAAGCACGTCATAGTTTCCAGTCCCTAAATAAAGAAGGAAAAATTGTTTAAACAGATTTTTACATACCTAAAAACTGAAATCATTAATCATTGCTACAATAAATGGGCTTTTCTAGATCTAAAATACGTCGCTTTTGAAACGAAAAAATTGCTGATTATTCTTCCTCGAATTTATTATAAAAAAACTGTCATTATATTTGTATGAGAATATGATCATAAACTCAAAAATAATGCATTTATTTTTCAAAGGCATTTCACTTTTTACAAGACAGATTATCATTTCTATTAAATGCTGTCAAAGGATTTTTTTATTTTTATTTTGAGAATTTAAGAGTTTGTCCTCCTTACTGCACATGAATATCTATTAACTGAAATAATTCACTCTTCCGATTTCAGTTTAAGTTGTTGAGTTGAAGATTCTTCAAGTTGAAGAATAAATTATTGTCTTTTGTTTTATGCTATATATAATTTTTAATTATAAATTATATTTAATATTTTAGGCCACACTGTAAAAAATGAGGTACTTAGAAATAAGCAAAATGTACTTATTTCCGAGTACTTTGCTGTATTGTAATAGCTTCTCGTAATTTATTCTTAAACTTAAGCAACAGATATATACTCAATTTTTGAATAGTAATTTATACTATTTAAACACTTCATACTCTTATTTATGCAAATGTCCTTAAAAAGTAAGAGTACATTAAAGTATTTCATTTATTTTTTAAGCATATTTTTTACAGTGCATTAAAATGGAATGTTAAATTGGAAAAAGTGCATATGCGATATCTGCTGTATTTCCCTCTTAACCAGGATGTGAGGGAAAGAACAAAGCCATTTATTTTTTATATTGTTATTTCGCACTTCTTGCTAAAATTGTCATAGAACAAATACGATTTCATGCAAAATCCGCAAATTATTTTACTTCAAAGCATGTATATTAGTCATATAAAGGAAGTAAGAACCTAGGGTTTCTCCCCATCCAGTAACGTATGCAATAGTTCCAGAATCTATGTTCGCTCTCCAAGGAGGTAAACATATAGGTTGAACAAAATCTGTCATGGTCACCGGTGCATTCATTTTCACTAAAGCTATGTCATATTCTTTAGATTCAAGCAAAACCTAACCGAAGAGAAAATAAACTTGAAATAAAATTTAACTTAAAGTAACTCTTAAATGCATTTTAAAATCATATATTAAATATTAAATTGTTAAACAGGAACCACTACTGTTTAGATTTCTAAAGTCATTCTAGATACAGTGGGCAAGTTTAAGAACAAAATAGTAAATCATCAAGCATATATTGGTAGGTATTTTGGATGTAAAAATGTGCATTGTACATGCATATATATAAATGTGTGTGTGAATGGGTAATGAAAATGAAATAATTAAAGTATTAGATATAATTAACTTAGTGGGGTTTCGTACAGTAGACCCCCCCTCCTTCCTGTAACATGTTCTCTCGGGTCCGTATAAAACACTGAAATACACTCGTATAACACGGTAAAAGAACGAGAGATGCTCACAGACGCTGACGCTAGAAACGAGGGACGGCTGGCATATGGGCTGTAGACGAACTGTGATCAAGGAAGTTTTTAAAAATGTGTAGTTCAAAAAATGTCCACTAGGTGTCGCTTTGCAGCGTGAAATAAGTTCAAAAATGGCCCAGTTCAGTTAATAAATGCTCAAAAACTATTGAATAAATGTTGAAATTGTTTGTATACTTCGAATGAGCTATTTTCATTGTTAATTTTTCTGTTTTTATATGCAAAGCGCCACCCAGTGGACATTTTTCGAACTAATTTTTTTTCCCGAAATTCCTTGAGCGCATCTCATTTATAGTCTATATTCCAAATTGAGTTGCAATTCGTTCACGCGTTTTAGCTGTAGAACCCTGCTTATAGGGGAAGTTTAATTGTAACCCCCTGTGTAATCTTTTTTGCTTCATTCCGCAGCGAAGAAGTTAACCTACACTTTGGAACTGGAGAAAATCAAATTAAAAATCGTCCTTAACACATAAAACAGATACACCACAAGCAATTGGTTGAAGAAAACATCATTAAATGCAAGCAAAATAAAGTTATCTTTATGAATTGGTTTGAAATATAATTGACAGGGAAAAAATATATTAATTTGCTTAGGGCACAGTATTTAGGGCACAGGATAAAAATGGCAAATAAGTTTTAGGTTATGAAGTTTATGAAAATTTTTAATCATAAGCCCTTGCAGAAACAAAAAATAATAATTGACTTCTATTGGGAAAAGTAACTTCGATGTCATTCGTTAAACAATAAAAAGTATGAATCATTTTACATGAAAGTTTTCTTTACAGATTTCGGAGAATGTTGTTAATCCATACGTGACTCAAATTAGTAGTTATGGAGCCAGATGTGCTTTTTATTTCATTCTGAAAATATGTGAATATGTGCGACAATAGTTATTATTAGTTATTTAAAACGAAATATAATATTTTTGGCTCACTTCCTGTTCAACAAATCTAAACTATGTTGGAATAAAAAGTATATGTAAAGATTTTTGCATAAAACTTTATGAAAATAAACTTAATACTTTTTCAGAAAAATGCATAACTGTGAAGAGACTGTACTTGCCACCATAAGATAGTATTATAACTTGAATTTTAAAAGACCCTTAAAACGAGTGGTATGTAAGTCAGCGATAATACCTAAAAATTTGTGCCTTTTAGTGAAAATTAGTTACCAGAAGTATAGAGTTGCATTTCAGATATATATATATTCCTCTTCAATTGGCAACAGCTACATGGTTGAGCCATGTTTTTAGGCTTAATGCTTTCGGTCTCTTCATCTCCATTTTTTCTTCATAATTACTTTTAAAAAAAGTATCTGGGTATGTCTTTATGATTACTTTTTACTTCATAACAGGATAGCCCTCTGTAGTTACAGATTTAGCATTTTTTGTGCTAAGTAACTGCATTGAAATCCTGTTATTTTGTTTTTTATCTTGGTAGCAAGTATTCGGTTAGTGGGGCCTGACGAGTATAGCCGATGCTTGCTACCCATTGTTTTACTCCATCCAATTACGTCTTCATTTTCTGATTTACCATTGATTAGATTTCTATCTGCTGAATGTGTCTGCTCATTCCTGTTTTTACATAAGATTTTAAGTTCATTGTTTTGCTTATATATCATTCGTAGGGATGGACGCGAGACGTGCGAGACGAGAATCGGGGCTGTCTCGTCTCGTCTCGCAGTGGTAAACCTCTGTCTCGTCTCGTCTCGCAAACACTGTGTCTCGTCTCGCGTCTCGCAAAGAAATTGCTGTCTCGTCTCGCGCGAGACGCGAGACGTCTCACGAGTCTCGCAAAATTAAGGACTGCGATTTCGTTACTATTTTATACTAACTTATTATTGGGATTTTATTGAAAATTAATATTAATAATAACAATTACTTACATATAGCCACATTAGTAGATATATTAATAACTATATCAGCATATATCGGCATTTGAAGTAAAAGAAATTGAGATTTAATCCGTATATATAATGTCACACCGAAAATATAGTATTTATTTTTATTTACTAGCTGCGTGCCCGTTCTTCGCACTGTAGTAAACGAAAATTTTCCTAACATGAGTAATTTCAATTAATTCCAGTGATGTGGAATCTAAAATAAAAGCAAAATTATTTGACTCTTGATGTAAAGTTTGCCTCATGAGTATTAACCTGGCATCATTGCAATATAATGACTCAAAAAACTACGTCAGTGTCATTCGCGATCAGAAAAGTAAAAAGCTTAGCGGTTTGCCGAGAACTCCCGACTTTCAAAATGTGTTATTTCTACATCATACTGTAGTTCTACATCATGCTGTTCAAGTTGTAGCTTTAAATACCTCAGACACTACATGAAATGGACAACCGTTTGTTTTAAAATAGCTGCGCACCCGCTCTTCATACGAGAAGTAGCGAATATTTTACTAAAATCATATCTGCATGAGACAAAACAGATTTTTTTTTAAGTTCAAGTAATCTCCTCTGTTGAAATTACTGCGGGATATATTAACACAAATTAGAATTACTTATCGTTCGATTGGTTGTAAGATAACCCTTGAAAAATTATAAACAGAACACTTTTAGTCTTTATTAAATCTCTACTATTTACTTTAACGTCAATTTCAAGTCTCTAAAATATGTGTAATTTTTATATTAATGAAAACAATATTATATTAACGATAATTATAATTATTTGCCTAATATTTCCAATAACATTACCGTGTGTGCATTTTTAGATTTCATTATAGTAGCTCAGTTGGTTAATAGACGTCTTATTTTTTTATATTTTAAATTACGGAACAGTTAATTTGTTGACGACTATCCGTTTGTACTTTTCCACAATAAATTTTAGCGATAGTACTACAGTCGTTATGGTCGCCCTCTTTACAGAAAAATTAAACCATAATCCCCCTAATGTATATCCAGTGTGGATTTTTTTAAAAAATGAAAAGACATCTAACAGGCGAAGATAATTTTAGAATAGGAACCCAACTGCAAGATAAAATGATGGGGAGGAAAAAAATTTATAAAAGTTTTGCAAGCCGAAGGAAGGGAAAACATGATAATATAAACGAAAAGAGAAATAGTTTTTAAAAAAATTGCTTGCATTTCTTTCCGTCCGATATTAATATATAAGAATAAAAAATGTCATTTTAATCTCTTTAAAATAGGCCAACAATAGGGATTTAACCGCCCCTAGAAAGTTGTTACCAGGGTGGGCGCCCCCCCCCCCCTACGCACGCCTCAACGTGCGGGAAAGTTTGAGGATAATATCGGTACAAGGATATTTCAACCAAGAATATTCAACCATATTTCAACCTACTCAGACTAAGCATCAATGCGAATGCAAGTTGCTCTACTTCTAATCTCTCTCTGATATACCCGAAACCCGATTATCACAGGGGCAAGGGGGGGTGGTAGTCCGGTGCCCCTGAAGAAAAAGGGGGCCCATATACATCCCGATTATCTAAATTATAAATTCATATGTACTGAAATAGTAATTGTGGGGAAAAAACTGAATTTCCTCTATAATATAGGTATTACCTAATTGTCTATCACTAGATCAAGTTAGAGATATTTTTTGGGGTGATAAATACGATTTGATTCAAGTACAAAAACTACAGTTAACTGAAATGCAATTTTCGAGTACAACAGCGGTCAAAACTGGGTTAAAATGCTTAAAAAAGGGGGGCTCATTAAAGGGGCTTAATGCGTAAAAAAGGGGATAGTAAGGGGGGCCCCAAACTTAATGCCCCGGGCCCCGTCTAAAAGTGGTCAGATTTGAACATACCGTACCGCCTTTCGTATTTACTTATTATTTTTCTTTCAACTCTTCTCTGTTTTCTTTTTTTTCCCGTCTCTTTCTTTAACCTCTCCTTTGTGTGTTTTGTATATCTCTCGTCTGTTCTAATTTTAAATGTTACGTGTTTGTGCGTATTGTAAAGTGCTGATAGTATACCAGGACCGAAAACGAAGGAGACGCAAGTTAAACGGTAGAGGCTTCAGGCAAATTGTCGCTTTTCAGATCGTATTTATGCGAGACGGAAAAAAATGCGAGAATTCTCGCGAGAAATCTCGCGCGAGACAAGACTCTGTCTCGTCTCGCGTCTCGTCCCGCAAAATATTTTCTTTCTCGTCTCGCGTCTCGTCTCGCAAAAAAAATGCCTGTCTCGTCTCGCGTCTCGTCTCGCGAGACAATGCGAGAACGCGAGACAATGCGAGAATTCTCGCGTCTCGCGTCCATCCCTAATCATTCCATGGATATTTAGAATTTTGTATTTGCCAAGTGGATGCTACGTTGATTCGTAAGTTATGCCTTTTACTATATATATTGCAACTTTTTAAAATTATCAGTCAGTTTAATTTGGTCACTTGAAATTTCATCTTCTCGTTGTTTGAATATTAGTAATGCTTTACAATTATTTAGTCAAATAACAAATGGGTCATAAAATGGTTCATTAATGTAAACATAAAATATCAAAGTTAAATAATTCTATACAATGGTCATCAAAATTAAAAGATAATGAGAAAAAACATGCTCAATAAGTTGATGTTACAGCCAATGCCCAATGCTGCAATTGTTTCTGATGAAATACAGTTGAACAAAACATTGCACTTCTGCGCATTCATTAGCGCCGATAACATGCAAATTCAGTGACTGCCAATATGATACACAAGGGACGCTTGTAAGAATTTCGGTCTCTATTGTTCAAAGTGAATGTGGTCTCTGAGAGTTATCAGTATTCTTTAGTTACGGTAGTGGTAAGTAATGTTCAAAGGCATTATTTAAGTGAAGGTCAAAATTAGCTAATAGTTGGTCGAATCGAATAAGGTCATGCACAAATGGAGGCCATCCAAAATTTGAATATCCCTCGAATTATCAAGAGTTTGCAGCTGTTTTTTAAGCACTGGCCCAGTTGATAGACAGCCTGGCCAAGGGCGATTAAGAGCAACAACTGCATCTTAAGACCGATTTCTATCACTTCGAGATATTCACTTTCAAACCTTTAGGCTGCCACAGGAACTCTAATTAGCTGTTCTACAGATGCCCGGAATCTTAACGAGATTGGACCGTATGCGAGTAAAACCAATGATTTGTGCCCCACTCATTCCAGCTTCCATAAGGGTCCGCTTAAATGAATGCTGTTGTCATGGTCAATGGAGCCAAGAAGACTGGGCCCAAGTATTGTTGACTGACGAGTCCAGATTTAGTCTGAACACTGATTCTGGACGTGTTTTAATTGGAGAGAGGAATGAACATGTAACTTGCTTTCCCTTGTCCATGAAATGTCCCGTTTCCGCGACAGTGGTTTAATGGTTTGGGGAAGGAATCATGACAAATGACGTACCGAACAGCACGTCATTCAAGGAGGTTCTGTAACCACTCGAAGATATGTGGACGAGGTATATAACCATAAAGAACAACGCGCATTTGAGTAGGTTTGTCATACGCTCCAGGTGATGAGGGGAGTTTTTAATGGTCACTTTGCACGTGCAGGCTATTGTGGGTCGAATTATTTGTGGGATTTCATTGACCAGTCGGGATCCACGACAAAAGCTAACCCGTGAAACCACAAAACCACGACCCAAACATAATGGGAAGACTTTTCTTCGCAATTCGGGAAGAAGATACTGAAAAATACATTGAATTGGCATTCTAGCGTATGAGAACAGACTCACATAAGAGTTGGCCTTAAGTCAAACTGTTTAGGGGTGCAGTTGGCTCAGAGTTTTTGTTAATGTATTCAATGCTCGACCATTTAGAGCATATGTGGTGTAAGAATACTTTTAAACAGACGGTATCACTGCAAAGCATTAGAAGCATTACTCATCCGACTAGAACCCGATTGAGCATGAGTGAGATACCATAGAACACCGAATTTCAGCTCTCCAAGTTCTTTGCTGTACTCCCTAGGAGCTGAAAAATGCATTTTTAGAAGAGTGTCGGGAGATTCCACTAGATTGGATCGACATTTTGATACAGTCTGTGGAATCAAGATGTGAAGTATGCAAATTCATGTCTGTGCAAGGTGATTATACACCCTATTAGAGAAAAGATTATTCCAGAATAGGTAATTTTTCCACAATTTTCCATGCATTTGGTTTAAATTTCAATTTTGAGAGTAATCAACAGATAAACCTTGTAATTTGTTAACTAGTGGTTTTGTAAAAATGTCTATCAATAATTTTTTCATTAAGTATCAGCTACGTTTTATTTCTGTCATTATCCTTTAATTTTCATGACTGGTGTACGTACTTACATTATTTGAGCGTTCAAATTTATATCTTGGATGTATAAATAAATATTTTATGTATCTAACTTGCTCTGTCTTCTCTGTTTTCTCCTTAAAGTATTTTCCAAGATGAACAGTCCACTGATCAGCTTTTCGTAATCTGTAAAAAATTATTATTAAAAAAATAACAAACAAAACAATTTGTAAAAATGACATTTCTATACATTTTAGCAACCAAGTATGCTGTACTATACATTTTATTAAAATATTCTATGGCAGATTCATTAATATAGCTGTAATAATCTATAGAATCCGTTGAAATAAGCTATACCAATACGAAAATAACAGCACGTGCGTGAATGCTTGAAAGTGCAGATTGCCTAGAAAGTTCCAAGAGCCTGTCAAGCGTGCCGCAATCCACAGGATGACTCAATTTTGAAATGCACATAAGCACATGATTTTTATTTTAAAATGAAGTAAAAAATATTTTTTATAGAAAATTTAAGAAAAGATGAAATATATAGAACTTTAAAATTTGATTTCAAATTAAAATTCGAGGCATATTCCCTTATGCAGATAGCCTTCTTGTAGGTTAGCCTTAACCCCAACAACAAGCAATCTAATTAAAATTGAAAAGAAATCACCCCCTACCCCATTTTTGTTAAATTTTCTAAAAATTTTTCTCATTCAAACTTAATATTAATTCATCTTATTGATTCTGTCACCGATTGCAACTACGAAAATTTTCAAGAAGATATGACGGATAGCAGTTTTTTTATCTCGTAGTCATTTCATAAAACGCAGTTTAAGTCAAGTAATTGTTTTTAGACACAAAACACTAGATAATCAATTTAATAACAGGCTTAATTTGTTGGTGTTCCATCTTCGTTTCATAACAACCTATTTTTTATTTTAAGCTGGAAAATTATTTATAATGTGAGTGTTTTTTATTTAACAAAAGCTGGTATATTTCAGCTAAAATTGGCAGTCAGTGAACGAAATGTAACATCTCAGCCGAATAGAGGGTGAACTCTGAATGAAATATTACAGACAAAAATATCCTTTGTATTACTTACTGTCTAAAGCAGTGGGCAGCTGTTAAAATCCACTGTTCATTGATTAATGTAGCTCCACATAAGTGCCCAAAGAGTGGATTTCCTTTCTTTCGGAGAGAGCATTGCCATGGCCAACTTCCTGGAATAGATCTGCTGCCTCCAACGATTCGGTCTTCACTCTGCAAGTTTGGCGAAATCGGAGTGGATCCACATGGGATGCTTTGATAAACTAAATCAGCTGAAAGTGGTTTTTAAAATTTTAACATGCTGACCTGAAAATCGTTTGTTTTCACTTGCTTGATTAAATGAGATAATGAAAACATTTTACGTATAAAACTTTAGGATCTTCGTCTAAAAATGAACGTATAAAAATAAATGAATAAAAATGACCTAAAATGAACGTATAAATTAATATAATGAAATAAAGATGAATAAAATAAGTAAAAAGGAACGTATTTGCATAAATGTGTGCATACAAAATATTTTTATATTCAACGTTCAATCCTAAACAACTCAACTGAAATTGTATACAGATACGGAGAAAAAGTGACAATATAGGCTACATTAAAAATCTGAAAGTTCACCTGCTCCCGTTTTCTAACAATTTTTAGTAATTTTTAGCTCCAAAAAGATTCTTTAATAACCAATAGAGTAAGAAAGTTGGATATCGTAAGTAAGATGGACGTAATTTTGATATCACGGGTTTAAAAATGCATTAGAAATCCAATTATGGTTGCAGGCTCTATTATGTAAAAATAATGCCACTGATGAAACAAGTAAAAAAAATCCCCCGTGATCTACGAATTTTCATTTCAGAGTTGTAAATTTTCGATGTGAAAAAAGCCTCAAGAATAGTTATTCTCTCCGCAGTTAAGAGTATCTTCAGCAGGAAACCAAATGCTAAAAATTTTACGCTTTATTTTCTACTATGGGACTCTATTTTTTTTTGTTTTAATTTGGCACCTGAAAAATTCTTAGCGTGTTCGTGTGAAACCATGCCAGGGGCGGCTCCTCCATTTGAGCACATGAGCACGTGAACCCCCAAAGGAGAAACTAAAGAATAAACGCATTAAAAGATTAAATTTAAAACAAATATTAAGTACACTTCTAGATTTTTGTGAATTGAAAGCGTGAGTTTTAGTCTCTGTCCCGTCCCCCCACTATTATTAAATACGCTTATTATAATTAACGCACTGTAGTGTAGGTTACTACAGCATAGCAGTGCCGGATTAACAATATAGCAGAAGTAGCAAATGCTACGGGCCCCGCGCCTTTACCTTGAAAGTTTTCGTTCTCTCCCCCGATGATCTATCTTTTTTAACACTTTCGAACAAGGTAGAAAAGTGTTTAAGATTTCGGTTTGTCTGTCCGTCCGTCCTTGATCTAACTCACGTAAATATGCATTGATTTCTACGAAATTTGCATGTTATTCTTATCTACAGTACTATGTACCCTATTGTAAATGACCTATGTAGCCTTTATAGTTTTCCTACAAGAGCATTCAAAATATTCCCAATACATTGCGCTCTATGGAAAGTTATTCTTTAAAGCGTATCATCCTGCTATATGGTTGCGCTGAACCCTGACTTCAAGATAAAACTTTTTTCGCCATTACTGCAAAAAGATTACAAAGTCAAGGACAAAAAGCCTTGTAACTTCTACACCGTTTGTAGAAGTTATTAGGCTTTTTGTCCTTTTGTTAAAAGTCTTTTCCCCTCTCCTCTCTTTTGTTATCATTGGTTCTTTACGATGCTCTTCCTTTCAAATGTTTTACGCCTCCAATTTACGTCATAGGTGTCTCATTCCAACACCATTTAAGGTTTTTCCATGTTCCGATCTATTGGCGCACGAAAAAAGTGGGTGATGCTATTCGAAAATTTCGAAATATTTTCACTGTAACCGTAACTCTGAGAGCTTTATTGTTTTAAATCATCACAATCTGGACCCCATACATTCAAATAACTATATCTAAACTTTCATTTCGATTTGTTGAACGGTTCGGCCACTAGGGACTCTTATATAGTGGAAGTTTCTTTTAGACCACCATGTATATATTTAATGTGGCTGTTGCATGCCTGCATTATTTAGTCAACTCATTAAGTAGGCGAAACTGAATGAGTATTCTAAAGTCATCAATAGGGACACACACAAGAGTATACTCAACAATACTGTGGAACAAATAATTCAGTACTCAGAAAAAAATTTCAGGGATCGTCCAAAAGGTGGGAAAGGCGGAATGTTAAATAAAAGAAAGACAGAAAGAAAGGATCTATCATTATCTTTTTGTTGACTAAAAGCGAAGCTCGGACAAACGGAGGAGGGGGTATCCAGATCCTTCCACCACCCACCTATGGCCTTTAGAAAATGTATTCCTTACCAGTAATGTTACATGTTTGTCTTTATTTGAAGAATGAATCCAGAAATAAACAAAATATTGAAAGAAAACTAAGTGCCAAAACAAAAGAACAGACTCAGGGGGTGATTAGGGAATGCAATCCTGCTTTTGCGAGATTACTATATCATGGCTATAATTTTCATTTTTATGTAAGGTATTGTTTTAATTATTAATTAAGATAAAGTATTAAACCTGATAGTGCTTACAAACTTACTTTTCCCCAATTTCCCCTATTAAAATTAATTTTTATTTGAATGAAATGTCAATCCCGCGGGATCCCGCAATCTCACGCAGGATTGATATTTCATTCAAATAAAAATTAATTTTAATAGAGAAAAGTAGGGAAAAATTAAGTTTGTAAGCACTATCAGGTTTAATACTTTACCTTAATTCATAATTAAAACATTACCTTATATAAAAATGAAAATTACAGTCATGATATAGTAATCCCGCAAAATCGGGATTGCATTCCCTAGCTGTGATCAAGGGCGGATTAAAGGGAGGGGGTCGTAGGAGGCAACCGCCCCTCCCGAGAAAAAATGAAATTGATGCAAACAATCCCGACTTACTTCTATAAAATGGATATGTATGTGAATCTTCCATCCAAGCCCCCACCCACAAAATTGTATTAATCCGTCAGGGAGCTGGATTATTCATTAGGCTGTAGCCTATCTGTCCTGATCATTTCAGGGACTTTTCAGTAACCGAATGAATTTTTTAATGAAGTTGTAATCAAACTTTTCAGAATGACTCAATAGAACGGAAATATTTGTGGCTATTTCTGAAAATGTTCTGTGAAAAGCGAGTTGACCTTTTGCAATTCCCAGAGCTGAGATCCATAGAATTAGGATTGTAGGAAAAACGCGCCCCATAATAATGATATTC
The DNA here is from genome assembly GCA_038373885.1 of Cheiracanthium punctorium. Classification (NCBI taxonomy): domain Eukaryota; kingdom Metazoa; phylum Arthropoda; class Arachnida; order Araneae; family Cheiracanthiidae; genus Cheiracanthium; species Cheiracanthium punctorium. The sequence continues at coordinate 146,560 of JAWZYV010005591.1, forward strand.
CGCGACGAAACAATAATTTTTATTTAAACATTGGACATAAAATTATTTTGTTTTGCAGTAAATATGAGGATGCTATTTTAATCAGATGTTGGGCAGCCCCTAAGTTCTTTTGTTTTAGAGTAAAGGCGAGTGGCTTTGGCGAAATTCGAAGGTGTACAGGGTAGGGTGTAAGCCATCTGAGAAGGCTTTTGGTAGTTGGCTTCCTTTGTTTTATTTAATTATTTATTTTACATTTTACAATATTTAAACAAAGGCGAATTATTTTTTGGAACAATAATAATGTATAGAATGTAAGTCATTTTTTTATAATTGGAGAATCTACAATTACGGTAAATTATTTTATTAATCACGGAAGTTAACCACGTTAAATATAAAAGAATTGATTTTGGCCGGTCGAAACCACAGGTCAAGGGCACGAATGCCAGTACGTTCGTTCAAATAAAATAATTAGAACTGAGAGGATCTTCGCACAAAAGCAAGACAGTCGGGGTATCCGAGAAGCCATAACCCCAGGCAAACTGAAAACAAAGAGAATTTTCGGATACTCTTGATCCACAAAGAAACTCACAAATTACTTGATCACATTTAAGATTATTATATCTTGCAAAAACATTTGAACGTAATACGATAATGAATCTTTTATCCGATTTTTTAATTATTCATTATATAGATTGTTCTATTTAGAAAAGATACAATCCGCTTATTAAGATTTTTTTAAACAAAATAATTTATATTATTTTAACGAGGATAAGTTGAAAAGTAATGCACATATGCTTGTAGAACACGAACCAAATGACCTTTAGAAGTGTTCCAAGTGATATGTGGAAGTAACAATCCCCCTGTACACACATGTGCAGTTCAAATGCCTTCCCTTCATGCAGTGTATTTTGAGTAGCGGAGGTATTATTGTGCAAGATCTTGTTGGGTATTTTTCGGACGTTGAATCGCCAGAAACCAGAAACTACCAAGATACCAGATCACACGGAGCAGAAATTCCCGGAGTGAACGACTGCTACGTATAAAAGAAGGATGTTGGACTCAAGGGGAGCAACGAACAAGAAGCGAGGTATCGCTGGTGGATGAGTGTCGTGCTGTATGTAGCAAGTAGCTACCTATTTAATTTAATGCTAATTTACAAAATAAATTACTTTTAATTTTACTTAAGTCTGTTTTCTTCTGCCCAAACATTCCATTAGATCTATCTAAACTCAGTTCGATTTCTTATGAATTAACCCATTAAATAAATTAACAAAAGTTAAAAATATGTAACCTATTATTAATAAAGACCGTCCAGATAAGGGAATAATTTTACAAGCATGCATTTTTACAGGGGAAAAAATTGTGTTTAAAGGCACAGTTTAAAATACATATTGTTTTCGAAGGTTCTAAAAATTTTACAGAAACAATTATTATTTTATGAGTGTAAACTTCTCTAGTTATATGTTTGCATATGGGAAAGGTGGGAAGTGTTAGAAATTCCAAATTTACTATATCCATGTACATTAACATTCATTAAAAATACCTGAGTATGAGTTGTAGGTATAAATAACTTTAAATATCGTCAGTCTCACTATCTATTTAGCCCCCCCCCTCTCCCACCACCCCAAAAAAACCTTTATTTTAATGGGCATTTTTTCCGCGCACCAATTTACACGGAGAAATTTATTTGTCTAGTGTTAACTCAAATTTGCTCATTTTGAATCAAGAAAATTCGTAAAAGTTGTGTTTTATTTTATTATCGCGCAAAACCTAGAGATTAGCTCACCCAAGGTGGAGGAAGGGCTGGGATAAACCTCTTCCGAATACAACACGTGGGACCTTTTAGTTTTGTTTACATCTAATTAGCTTTAGTAATCCCATTAACTAATTAATTAGCACTAAACATAAATTATAATATAATTAGCACTATTTAATTTCTCATTTAATTTATCTCTACTATTTAAATGTGAGTGTGAACTCCTCCCCCTCAATATATATATATATATATATATATATATATATAATATGGGAGCGTCACTGAACAGGGGGCCCCTTGGTAATATTTGCTACGGGCCCCGCGCTGGCTTAATCCGGCACTGCAGCATAGTCTTTAATCCATCGCGCGTGCGAACGGAAAATTTTCCTTCTGAACCGCTCTCTGGGAACAGAAACGGAGACAGTTGCGAAGAAGTACGGCGCTGCTGATATCATTGCGTTCGCACATTTTCAGTGTGCACACAGGGTCATTTTTTTGCAGTATCTCTTCCGGATTTCCCCTTGGTTTGTTACTTTCGGTTAGTTAATTAATTTTTATTTCATTCTCTTATTATTTTCTTTATTTCTATCATTTTTTACTACATTATTTTTTTACAAACTAGTGTAAATGATTAAGATGGTAGTAAAAGAAGTGTTTCGGAGCTAAAGAAATGACAATTTTCAATATTATCCTTTGAAAAAAATTGAAATAAATTGAATCAAAACAACACCTTTGCTAAAACTTATCTTGGAGACGAAATGTAAGACAAAATGTGACCTGTTTTCTTTCATTTGCGTGCATTGTTTTCCATTAACTGCTGGAAACGCAAATATATTTTAATATGTAAGCTCCTTCGTATCTGCATATTTAATTTTCGGAGTTTGTTTTGTGAACCACCATTTAAATAACCCATGAGCCGCCACTGAACCATGCTTTAATAGTTAAGAATAGGCATCACCTACGCCACCACCTATCATTTACGACAAGGGTGGCCAAATCGTGGCACATTGGATGATTTCACGAGGCGCATCTCATTCTTATGCCTACTTATTGTTTTGAGACAGACTGAAGACTTTCTTAATAATTTCTTTCATGAAAATATTTTATTTCTTATAATTTGATACTACTTCTAAAGGAAGCATTTGTGTATTCCAAAATACACAGTCACCAAAGATAAAACAATCTCTGATCCTCTATTAAATATCCGAAAAGTCAATTCTAGAGTTCTCTTTCTCAGAACAAGAATTTCAGCAGCCCGGATGGTGAAGTGGCTAGAGAACTTTTCTATCACACCTTGGGTTCGATTCCCGGCTAGGGCTTGGGTGTTAAACTGTCCGCACTTCATACGGGGTAACGTTGGTTCCCCACTGGTTGCCTCCATAATAAAATAGTCAATAATGCGGGTATCTGTAGTGACAAATGATTGATGAGCAAATACTCTCCCTTGGAGGGGGGCAAAACACAACAACAATTTCAATCTCATGCTCACACGATATTCGTATTTATTTTTTCCATCTCTACCCGTGAACGTAATTAAGTAAAAAGGTGCTTGAGTTGTATGGCTCATCTGAAGTTCTCAGAGAAAAAGAAATTGGTGCATTGAATGCAAAAGGTTTGACACTGATTTACGGTATTGTCGTTCTGTCGCTGTTCCCGCCGTGTGCAACCAAAAAGTGTTGGTTATGCCTTTTGTAAAGCGAAACTTCGTCGTCTGATAAGATCTTTAGATAGATATAACAGAAGTTTTCTTACTACATGATTCTTCATCAGTTCCATCTCCACAGTCGTCCATTCGGTTACACATTAGACTTTTGCTGACGCATTTTTTATTGTGACAAGTGACTTCATCTAAGCCGCAAGATACTGTAGGGAAACAATTTTCAGAGAAAGTATAAATTTTTCAGTCATTTAAACCCTAGCATATACACACATATATCACCTTTTCTATAAGTTATTTATTTTTTATATTTGCATTACACCATTGAAAATACGTATGTTTGACAGTAATACACAGTGGATTTATTTTAAACTATGTATTATTTTTTTCCTTAATTTCAAATTTTAAATTATCCATTTAAACACTCATTTTTTATTGTGACAAGTGACTTCATCTAAGCCGCAAGATACTGTAGGAAACAATTTTCAGAGAAAGTATAAATTTTTCAGTCATTTAAACCCTAGCATATACACACATATATCACCTTTCCGATAAGTTATTTATTTATTTTTATTTTTTTTTATATTTATATTACACCATTGAAAATGCGTATGTTTGACAGTAATACACAGTGGATTTATTTTAAACTATGTATTATTTTTTTCATTAATTTCAAATTTTAAATTATCCATTTAAACACTCATTATTTTTATTAGCAAGATTATACATTTTGGGATTTATCGCGCAACATAAAGTACTAATAGTTATTATATTATTTACAAATTTGGATTTAATTTGTAAAATTTTTATCTTACAAATATTTAAAAAAATCATTTATTGCAGAACTGACTACCTTATATGCAACTTATAGAACTCGCCTTGATTAATTACCTAAAATTTGGTTATTTATAGATTGATTTTAATTTCTCTAGTGGTTCAGCAATAATTTAACCCTCTCGTCACCGAATTATGAAAAATCAGAGAAAAAAAAATCTGTCTAGCATTTAACGCATCTGAAATACTATTATAAATCATGCAAAAATAGTTTTTTCTAATGTCGATTAACATTAGATTTTTCTAATATTAATTTCTGCATTTTCGAAGCATTTTGTTATGCTAAAATTAATTTAAAAGGATGCACATATTAGGTAAAGGTTGAGGAATAACAAAAAAAACTATACTTACCTTAAAAATAAAAAAAAAACTGTAAAAAAGCAGCGTAAATATTTTCTTAATTTTAATCCTGAAACAATGAAGCGAAAACTGTAAAAAATGATCTAAATTGACTAGTACTGCAATCTAGGCACGATTTATGCATCTAGTTAAGAGCCTCATATTCTTTCTACATGAATTAATGATATTGATATCACTGAAAGAAAAAAATACTCAATTCAATTGTTTTCTCTCTAAATATTGCTATTTGAAGTAGGAGCCTCCTATGAGGTTCAGGGTGACGAGAGGGTTAAAATCTTCAAAAAGAGTATGAATTGCCACTTCCAACAATCTTACAGGTTAGTTTAATGATATTCATTAAGTTTTAGGGGCAATCTCTTTTGCATCCTTATTATCCAAATTTCTAAATCCATTCCAGTTTGTTCATCATGTTTTATAAACAACACTTAACTGAGATACTTGTTAAATAAGTGTAATAGACAAATAAATCGCAATTTAGTGATTAAAACTATTAAAATTATGGGAATATTTATAAAAAGGTGTAGACATTGGGAAAGCTATAGCATTCGCATGGGAGGGACCAAGCTAAGGGGTAAGGGCCATTCTTACTATAAAATTTGTTTGACAGTAAAATTTGCTACCAATTTTAGGTAAAACTTTTCAATAGCACAAAAAAAAATTAAATTTTTTATAGTAAATCACGTGTATTATACACTGAATTACAATATTTACACAATTAATATGATTTTTTGAAATTTTAGTATAAAACTTTTTATTTTTTTTAACCTTATACTGTTTTAAACAATGAATTCAAAAGGTGAATATTTTGCTGTAATAAGTATTTGTGCATAGACTAAGTGTGTGTGTGTGTAGGGGGGGGGGGATCCAGATTCCCTAAAACTCACTCCCTTATATACACATCCGTGAGTGTAGATATAATACTTTATTTCTATTTTATTTGTATGACGGAAATGGACATAACATACTTATTATAAACGAAGAGCAACTTTTTATTATGAAATTATTTAATATGGACAATGTTTTATTTTCTTAACAGAAGATGGCAGCACCAAAGATGTTTCATAAAATCCTATCTTATTCTGGACACTCGATTATAGGATAATTACATTTTACAGTTGTTTATTATTTATTGTAATTTTAAAATTCATGTGATTTACATCTACCAATGTGTAGCACAGTGGTTAAAGCCACTGACATTGGGAGATGGCTCAAGTGGAGGAACAGGGTTCTGTCCTCTCGCGGGGCCGTCGGTCTAGCGGTCTGGAGTTTTGGGCGGTTTTCTCCAGATGTAACGTGAATACGCGCTAGATACCCAGAAAAGTCCTCCCCCAAGGCATTTGGCCCCCCCCTTGTGTTTGTCCTTTCTTTGACGTGGATTTATAAGCGGTTCCTCGTGTACAAGCACACAAATCCGAATACATGTTCCAATAACAACAACAACAACAACGATTTACATCTGCATTTTAAACTATGTTATCAGGCGGGACCCTAAAGAATAGGGGGGGGATAGCATCAATATATAATTGAAAATTTGATGTTTAATATAAAAATAGTAAAGCATATTCCATTTGATTTTGAATAATAAAAGTAATAAATGTGGTGTATCAAGGAGGACACTTTGAAAATAAATGACTCAGAAATGAAGATATATACACTCTCTAAAAAAAGTATTCTAGCAAAAGATAAATTTCCTACGTTGGTTTCGTATATTAAAAATTATTTATCAAAGAATATGAATTCGGCTATGTATAAATATGACTTTCTATATTTCTATCAAGTTGTGGGTTTTTCAAAAACTCAATTATTATTCGCAAATCTAAAATAGGAAATTTCTCTCTTGCTCGAATTCCTTTTTTGGAGGGTGTACAATCATAGAACCAGTTGCATCTTTATTATGAAAAAAAAATGACGTAAAAATCTGATACAGACACCTCTAAGTGTTAGTTACAAATCGCGCCAGCGATGCCATTGCATGCACCATCAACCATGAGAAGGCTGCATATTCTGTGTAGAGCAAAGTTCAATGCAAGCCCTACTTACATCACATAAAAACCAAATCAAAATGTGCACTTTACACACAACACAGGCCGCAAGCTTACGATGAAATTGTCAACCATTCTTTGAGGTTTGTCATTGGAAACTAAACTAACTCACAAAAACTTAAAAATAGCCTGTTCTTGCTCGTCGAGTGTTAAATGATTGTTGCGGTAAACAATATCCTTCAGTATGCCTCCACGGAATGTAGTCAAAGGGAAGGAGTTCAGGTAAATACGGAGGCCAGTCCATGCTTTTCCTTCATTCCTGAATAGTTCAACGTTATTACTTTATTCAGTGGCATATTTAGGAGGGATATAAAGGGCCAGGCCCCGCGAAAATGTAAAGAAATTATTAAAAAACAGCTGCTTTAAAACATTTTTATTAACTATAGTAACAACACAGTTTTAAAGTACCGGATTTTCCCCCCGGAACGGAAACCTATATACACTACTGACTTTATTGGCCCAGAAAGTCGTAAACCGATTTGTATAAGATGCGGGCGAGCACCATCTTGCATGAACCATGCCGTGTCTGATCGATAGGCAACGCTTGATGAGTGACAACAACTTGTTTAAACAAGACAGTATACTGGTCTGTCATACTGGTCAGACAGAAATTGCAGCCCAAACGTAAAATTTTGGACAACAGTGGCGAGGGATTTTGGTTTCCGAAAATCACCAATTGTGTCCATTAGCGACAACATTCAGATAAAACTGAGCCTCGTCTGAAAACCACATTCGGCCGACATTGAAACCAGAACTATCAACTATGTCGAGCATCTTTTAGCGAAATCCTCTCAGTGTTATTCAGTTCGAACTGGTATGGCATGCCGCCATACCAGTTCGAAATGATTCTCGAGGAGAATCATTTCGAAAATAGGAAAGAACTCTTATCTTGTAAGTTCATTGGGGACGTTTAGTAATATAAAAGATCTAATTTTAATAACAAGATATAAACATAACGACTTGCTCTTTCGAAGCCACACATACAACTACTAGAAAAGAAAACGCAAAAATTAAAGTACACAACCTATCTCGAAAGGTTAGGCGGGAAAAACAGTTTCGATTTTCACACAGGAACCGAAATGACTTGGAGATGCTGCATGTTCATGATACGCTGCTACTCTTTTCACAGAGATATTATTTGGCAGATTTACTGCAAATATTATTTATAATATATTTTATCAGGCAAATCAAGACAGAAAGTAATGGTATTACAATAATCATTAATTTAGAGTATATTTTCCAGAAATCGATGAAAATAAAAATTGAAAATTTCCAGAAAATCTTAACTGCCATTGGATTATTTGGCTTCCTACTGCGAGTGGCGCTAGGGGCATGATAGAACCCCCTTGCCCCCACTACACTCTACGCCACAGGTTTTCTACGTTTGAGCACTTTTTTGAGTCATCCATGATTCCGTCTGCAGAAGCATCCATCCTCGCAATTTCTAACTACTAATTTGAGGCTCCTGTATCAGATTCTTACGACTTTTTTTTTTAATTTACTTAACATTCATCTGTCTCTCACAGTTTTCGAGTTAGTTATTTTCAAAGTTAAAGGTCCTTCGTAAAACACCCTGTATATGAGAAGATGAAATGTTAAATTACTTATTTACAGAAAAGTTACGCGTGATGCCGACGAAGCGAACAGAATGCAAGGAAATGTTATTGCACGAAATACTATCGAAATTTTCGGGTCATTTACAAAATCCTCTAAATGTTCCAAAGAATACGGAACAGAGAGGTAAATTTAGTTTATACGTTTTATCAGGAACTCGATGTTAACATGCAGTCGAGTTTCTGATAATACCCTCTTATTCCTAGAATGAGAAATTCCCAAGCAAAAAAATATTTTTTCGTTGAAATGGTGTTCTTTTAAGTCAAATAAAGTAAATATAATAAAAAATTGGGAACAAAGTTATTTTTTATATGTTTTTTTAATGATATAGACTATGATTTTAAAACACTTCTAAACATTATAAGTGAAAATTATTTTGTATTTGGTGAAAAAGCATATACTTTCTTACATATAAATGGCAATTATTAATTTTTCTTCATATTAAATATTATTAAAATAGTAGAAAAACTTGATAGTAGAACATGTTGCAAGTAGAGCAAAAGAGTATAAACATACTGCTTCTAAAATATTTTAATATTTTTCATCCACCAATGCTGGCATCTGTGGATCCAAACTACAAATATTATTAATAAAAGGTACAGTTAACGGTTTTATGAATTCAAAATTACATATCAGAACATTTTTCCTGTAAAAAAAAAAAATAGCGTTTAAAAGATGGTAGCATATTGCTACAATGGACATGAGAGAGTTAAAGCGAAAAATATATAGAGAGTGAGCGTGTAAAATCAACATATGACAATCTGTGTATGGATACATTTCTGGTTTCCATCTGGGTATAATAGAGCAAGACGAATAACGATCACAAATCAAAACTCTTTTAATTTATCAGAATAAATTAAATACTTAGAAAGATAATTTACCTGCAGGTTTAAGCTCTTGCACTGACAAACTGAAGCCTCTAAACTGCTGTGAAACGAAATCATTGCTGTAAAAAATCATATGAAGATAAGGTCCAGACGTTTCTACAGAATCAGAAGGTGTCCCTGAACAGTATCTTCCAATTACTGGAGCTTGGCTTGAATTGCCATCGAATAAAATAAGACCATCGAGTATGCAATTAAAAGAAGGCCAAATTGAAACAAGAAGAAATTCCACACGCAATCTCTGGAACAAGCAAATTAGTGGTTTACTTTTATTCTAGTAATATATAGTTCAAATATAAAATAATAAGGTCATATAGGGGATTTATGGACCCAAAACCAACACCATTTAATATTTTCTATGGTATGAAAGATAAAATGATTTAATTTTGCATGAAGTAAGCTTAAATAATTTAGAAATTATTCAAATAATCACTTTACCTGAAATTGAATTATTATTAATTTTATTTAAGTTATTGATTGGGAAATTATAGGTCAAATTTGGGCAAATATGGTTCACATGGGCCACCATATTTGCCCAAATTTGGCCAATTTTGGGCAAATATGGTTCCAAGGGGGATGGGGTGTATATGAGCCACCTCCTTTTTTTAGCAATTCATTTTAAATGTAAATAATACTCTAAATCGTCATTATTTAGCACACAGGCAAACTTTTTACTTCTCTAATGTGTTGTATTTAAGAAAAAAATTAAATAATAAAATTATTTTTGAAGAAAGAATTGGGGACAAATTAGCGTTGTGTCCCCGATTTTGAAACGAAATTTGGGGACATTTTATAAATTCAGTGCTCCTTTTAAAATGGCTTCTATTTATTCAGCTAGAGTATTATTAACATTCATAAAATAAAAGAAACACGATTGATTTCTTTTTAAATTGGGAAGAAATACCTGTTTTAATTAAAATTTTGTCTCCAATTGTTGTTTCACATTTTGGGGACAAACTGAAAAAAAAGTTTTGAAATTGGGGGCGTTGGGCCACTTTAATCATAATACACAGCAAAGTATTTTTGCTCTTCACTAACAGTATGAATTCCTTGTATCGCCTTAGAATCTTCTAAGGAGAAATCTTTTTGACCTCTATTAATACAGCTTCTTTAATCTTATTTTCATTGTCATTATACAGTCCTATCACTAAACAGTTTTAAATTAGCTCGTTTTGCATTTGGGGGATTTTCTATATCTCCCAGTTAAAGTATAGCAATTATAGTAAATTTTAATGTTATTCATACAAAATAAATAAAAAATGCACCTAAAATATCAAAAAATATCACTGACCAAGAATTACACCAGTGACCCAGAATTACCCCCAATAAACTTGGGGATAAATGAGCATACATTGAAATTGATTTTAAAAATAATGAAGAAAAAGTATTTGTACGTATGATAGCCTAGACTACCTGCAAGTAAAAAAACAGCAACAACAATATTGCTTTATCAAAAATGTTTCACTGTCATGAATTTAAAAACAATCATTATTTTCAGAGACAATCCATTTTGAAGATGTTTTTGTAGTAGTGTAAAAAGTACTTTTTTCTCTTATTTGAGTTATAGTTCCATTGTTTTTAAACTTATATAAGAAAAAAAGAATGTTTAAGCATGGCTTGTCATGATTCATCTTAACTCTTTAGATCATAGTGGTATGGAAAACATACCCCATATTTAAGCTTCTTTTAAGTCATTATATGCTAGTATCATTTGACTTTCAATTGTTATAAAACCACTTTACCACTGTATCGGTAATTACTAAAAAAAGTTTTGTTTTCATTTTCAATGGCATTCTTTGCTTTGTAAATTTAAATAATGTTGTGTTGTGTATAAAACAATGCTTTGTGCATGAAAGAATTAAAAAATAATAATACTATAAAGTGAATGACTATTATTTACTCGGAAACTGAGTGACCCGTATTTCCCCCCCCCCTTCATATGACCCTATAAAATTTGCATTAAAAAATTGCTTTTGATCATCATATCTGGCGTTTTTGATGTCTTTATATCATGAAATTAAATCCACGAATAATTTAGGCCGAAGAACCTCTAAAGGTTAAATATTAATTTGTTGGAATTTTATTTAAACAGTGACTTACTTTACAGAGCTTGTGTTGCAAACTTGTGTAAAAAGAAATTGACAATTGAAGTGTTTTGTCATTAATTTACACAGTTTCCAAAAGTTTTTCTTTCAATTTCATTTTTGTCGATGATTTCAAAGGATTTTTTTTTTAAACATAATATAGTATATGGTAAAAGCAAAACTTACATCGACCTCGTAAGACAGTGTAATGGCGGATTGGTTTAACTGATATTTAATTAAAAAAAATAATTAACAGTTTAGACACGCATATTAGATTTAAAATGTTATAGAAAGTTCTTGATGACTTTAAATAATATCTTAACTAAGTTTTGTGCATCTTTCCCCTTTGGACAAGTGAATTATACAAACTGATTTTATTAACACAGACAGTTTGGTTAGAGCAATAAATTGATTAAATACAAAGAATTTATATTCTATTATTTAAATTAATATTTTTATTTAAGAATTAATCGCTTTGTATTTTAAAAACTTTTTTAAAATTATAATGGATGGCTAATAAATCTAGTTCAGTGAATAATTCGACTTGGAGGGGGGACTCTCTATTTTTAAGCGCTTCAACTTAGAAAAGTGTCATTTTTACGATTTAACTTGCTTTATAAGTTTCGCCGATTATGGAATTTAAAATTTCAGTCTTTTCTCATTAAAACTTAGTTTCTTTAATAAGATATTTGACAAATCTTTATACAAATTAATATTGCATTTCTCACACACAATATTATTGGAAATAAACGTGGAATTCCATTCAGTAATTACCAGTTCTAAATTATTGGATCTGAAAGTCCTTTCTTCGAAATCTTTTGCAATTAACAAAGTTTATAGTTTGAGGGGGGGGGGATGTTCATTCTAAGATTTAATATAAAAGGATTCATCTTAGGGTATGTTATAAAAGGTAAGGTCTTCATATACGCACGCAGTGAAACCAGTTTGAAAAATGTAGAATATTTTACAAAGCTAAATAAACGACTTTTCTAATGTCAGAAAAAACACAATATTGTGCTGCAAAAAAACGTATAAACTGTTTTTTGGATATTCATCACTGTTCGGACACTCAGTAAAACTTAATTAAATAAATAAATAAACTATATATTTTTATGTTATATTTAAAGAGGTTAGTCTTCTTTTTGAAAGTGAACAATTGCACCTACAGTACATTTCATGTGAATGATATATGTCTTAATTGGAAAGAAGTAAATAAGTGAATGGTGTAAATTCATATTTACTGCTTTCGGGTTCGCTTCAACAGTCCAAAAGCACAATGAATTTGCAGGGTAATGAAATTTTTCAAATCCTGGACTTGAAATCTTTAATCGTCTGCCAGATTTTAATAAACATTCTTCTGATGAACAAACATCTGCTTCAGGATCTTCTGCAGACATTCCTGTAGTATAAAATCATCGTGTAAAACAGTCTGCAAACAAAATAATTTTGTCTTTCACAAACAATTTTACGCTTGTCATTATAATTTGAGATATTCAGCCAAATTACTGACATTGGTTTTACGCAAACACGCACACACACGCACACACACACGCACACACACACGCACACACACACGCACACATGTACGAGGGATTCAAAATAGATGTTAAAGCGATTATCTTTAAAACCGAAAGTGATCGAAACATACTTTCAAAGAGAAGTTCGTCCAATAAAGGGTAGCTTTCAGTTACCGCAATCTTTTTTATTAGGGACTGAATACATAAAAATACAAAAAATACAAAATTAAAATGCAATATTTAATTTTTATACGGTCACTCATTTCCTATCACTTATATTTAGAAAAATGCTGCTCTCTGTCTAAGAAAATTTACTCAAAAAGTACCCTACCTCTAAGTGAAATAGTTAGTGGGATATTTAATGTAAAAGATGACGACTTACATTACTTTACCTTCTGTGTCGGCATCCGTTTTCAGATGGAAAAAATCCGTACTTTATAGGACCAACTATGCGTTAAAAAAGTTCAATAATGATTCCCTTGTTGGAAAATGAGAATTGAATGCATTCAAACGTATGGAATTAACAGGTACGATTTACCTGAACTGATAGGTACTGTGTTATGACATTATCGATGTCATCCACTCATTACGTTATGCTTCTAGAGAAGGAATTTCAAAGTGTCATAAGAACTGACAAAGTAATGCGGTACGTTAACTTTCCGTAGAAACTGTCAAACGTTCATTATAGGAAAATTCTAGCTAAAATAGGATTTCCAGGAGTCAGATGTAGCTGTTGTCGAATGACCACTGACATAAATTAATGTCAGCTGAAAAGTAATTTTATTTTTCTCATAATTTCATGTCAACTTTTTTTAAGAACTGCCTTGAGCACATCTCCTGCACATTCCATATGCAGAAATGGGAGGCAAAATGCGCATCCGTTGCGGCTGGAGAATGTTGTTTATAGGGGATATATAGTCACCGTTTATGCATGAGATTTTTGCCTGAAGCAGCTCAGCAATCTATAAAGAATTATCCCTGAAACGGTTGTGAGTTTCTGGTTTCAGGTGACAGACTTTAGCTTGCCGGAACATGCCAACTCACTTCACTAAATCTATCGTTTAGAGCGACTAGAACATTTTCTAGTGCTTCCGGCCAAAATTTCGCTCCTCATCAGAAGGTGAAAGCCTGAATGTTTTCACACTTAGGAAATGTCTAGCGATTTCCGTGTGGACTTCTGTAACTACAGGCTTAACATTCACATATACTGCTGTTGATGTATTCAGTGGTAAGTAGGGAAGCGAACTCGCAACCATCCGGTTACTGGTAATCCAAGGTCTTTAACTTCTGTGTTACCACGGCCACTAGGTGTTGTTTTATTAAGGTCAATTCTGTACAAGGGGGAATAAACTAGGGGATGATATGCGAAATCACTTTCCAGGGAAACTACATCACGCCTGTTGCACTCGCAGAAACACTTTCGATAGACAATTTTAAACGTAGGTCTTGAACGCAGCTATTTATTATTCAATGATAGCAGTTAATGAAAAGCATTCAACTACTAATTACCGTTATCGGAGAATATTCATTAGTTATCAGTCTCGAGAAATCTTTAGTTTACACTCCAAATCCTTTGTAAATGAATGTAGAAGAACTGTCTTTTATTCAGGCCTTCATAAACATTGTTATAAACTAATCAAAGAAAAATAATTTTGAAATACTCATTGTTTCTGCCAATAATTGCAATCTCCCACGTAGATAACGGGTAAATTTATGTTTCTCCAATATATAAGTAACTAAATATTTATAATAGAAGTTCTCTCTTTTTTTTTTTTGCCAAGGGGTGAAGGGATGGACGTTGTTTCTGTATTCAATCAATTTCATTTCAGACAAGTCTTATGGATCTGCTGTTACTTCTTGAATTTTCTACCTCAGATTTACTTTCCTTCGTCATTTTATCACCTGTAAACAAAGTTGCTTGACAAGATCTATTGGAAGTGCACCATAAAATGTGCACATACGATGAGGCAAAAATCAGCCTGATTGTTGGTATAGTGTTATATGAACTATTAAAATCTCTGCTCATTGACTAAAACGCTTATCATGGAAAAGTTGGAATTTTTCAGATACTTGTTACGTTAGATGTTTGTAATCCCGTGTTTGAATACGCAGATATTTCAGAAAGTTGAAGCCTGTAACTCTACAAACTGCAAGCCATACTTCAGGATACAGGTCAACTCTAATAATTTTTCATAGCTGCGCTACTTTTGTCGATACTTCCACGTAATCTTCCACTGTTCCTCTAGTTCATTTTTCCATCTCTGTTATTTTACAGTGATTGCCTATTCCTTCACTACATTTTTTTTCAATATTACTGCAATTTTTTGTGATTAACTATTCCTTCTCTAGACACAACTAATAAAGTTTTAGTAGAAATGCTAGACGTTAAAACGGTCTTCAATATAATGACTAATCGAACTGTCTGGAATTTTGAGTTGTACCCTCTGGATAAACAATGCATACGAGTAAGAACTTTTTAAAAAGTGCCCTGTTAGGGAGGATCATTCGATTAAAGACATACCACCATATGAATGTAATACAGGCTAATGCACAGCGAGCATATCTGAGAAATGCTTTACACTGCCGAGCTCTTTACCTTTCAGGTTCACAGGATCTCAACAAGCAAGTGATTAAGCTGTACAATTTTAATCAATATCTAATTATATTTAATAAGTTTTACAAGAGAAAGTCTACAGAAGAATAATTCATACACCTTCTTGAGTTAAAAGTATTGCAAGCTTGATTATTCTAGCGAAAGTCTTATTGCTATGACGACTGTGTGATGTTTTTTTTTTTTATAGTAAGGCTAGCTCGAGTAGGAAGGAGTAAGGAAATGTTTCTGGATAATTACATAAAATTCTAATTAATTTAATTTATTCCTTCATAAAGAGTTAATTGTCTAACCAAATTTCACCCTGAAATAACCAAAAGAATTGTATCTTGTAACACACATTCATAGATGGTAAACTGCATCATATCTTGAGTTAACGACATAAGATATTTTATTTAGTCTGAATAATTAATTGCATATTAATAATTATATTAAATAATTCAAATCAATCAATAAAATGTATTGAACTTTTTATTCTACTTACCTAATTCAGTAAACAGGTTGCTAGCCAAAACCAATCCAATAATGAACTTAATCATTTCTATAGTATATTACTATATACTAGTTTTTTATTGCGAAAGAAAAAATTGCGAGGCACAAAAAGCAAATGATTACGCTATCCAGATATGACATTCACCTGAAAGACAGGAGTACATTTGTTTAAGCTTAGCAGAATTCGATAAAGAATTCTTTACAACTGATAAAAGTACGAGTAGGTTTTTCCTTATAAAATTTCTTTGTTTCTGAAATGAAATAGATATTTTAACCTGTAAATAAATACCAGTGTTATCGCTAAAATTTGTTAATTCCTTTAAAAAAATGTTATCAAAAGAGGCTGTTGTGACAGTTCCAATAAATGCTGCGCCTAAATATATAAATAAAAAATTACAGAATAGGTTCGTAAATTGTAAAAGTAGTTTATGTCCACGTTGCCTTTTCCATTTCATGAATGGAAATACACAGCGGATGAGGCCATTTTGAAATAAAAATGAGTGAAACTTTGATAGAAAATCATTAGTTTTCTTAACAGAATTGTTTTAAGACGTGTGTAAGGATTCTGTTAACATTAGTGTAGTTTATTATCTTTAAAGAAAAAGGCGGTGATCTAAAGTCCCAAGATCTTTGAATTCTACCCGGAATTAAAATTTCAGAACTTTAGCATCTTTATCTACCATAAATTATGATACTATTATAACATAGCGAGGCAGGAAACCGAGCCAATCGATCACAATCATCTGAATATTTACAAAACCTACCTAAAGAGAAAAGCTGTTTATTGAGATAGTTTTTACGCTCTTCGGTTCTTTCCCTTAACGTTCCCATCTAAGGAATATTTCTCGCTACTTGAAAATATTAACTAATTTTGCGTTAAAGAAGCTCTGTGCTTCTCCATTTATGCAGCATCGAAATCGCTCGTTGATGATGAATGGCCAAGTGGCTTGAAACAAGTCGGGGACGCATAGCAGAGATTCACTAGAAAAGTAAAATTCATTAAACAATGTAACATGCTTAACGAAATCCTTTTTCATTAGCAGTAGTTTCAAAAATCCTGCGACGCCAGAAGTGATTATGCAGTTTTCGACATTGGAAGTTCCCTCAAACAAGAGAAGTTAAAAAATATCCCAAAGTGTTATTTTTTTAAGGGCATGCACTGGATCAGTCATTTGCCACTACTAAGGCCCGAAGTATTAGCCATTTTATGATAGGTGCACCCAGTAGGCCACCGACGTTACCGTCTATGGACGGATAAAACAACATCCATGCCCAAGCCGGGAATCGAACCCAGGCCCAAGGTGTGATAGAATGGTTTGTTAGATAAAGCGTTAAAAGATGTGTTACGCCATCCTAATGAATATTTTATGAAGTTAAGAAAATTTTTGTATCAATACATTTTCCTTTCGATAGTTAAAATTTTCTTTTCTTTCCTTGTGTTGTGCAATTCAAATGATATTTGAAAATGCGAATAAAATTGTGCTTCGTACTCTTGAAGAATACTTCCTAAAATTATGAGTTATGTTAACACTTTCTGATTTTGAACTTTACTTGTCCTGCATTCAATAAAGAGTTTTGAGTTTAAAGACGGAACAATTTTTCAGTCTTTATTGCAAGTGCTACGAAGCATTTTGCCACCATACCATGCTTTTTTGTGCGTGCATAACGCGTCCGTTTGTTGTGATACACGTACCGTTCCAACGGTCTTAGTGTTTTAGGATGTGCTGATTATTTTGCGACGGAAAAAATAGATATTGCAGTTCGAAAATTTCGATTTTCTGTATCTATTACCGTATCCGTGAACAGCACTTTCTCGCCGTTTACATAATCTCAAGTCGATACCTCTGAATAACTGTCTCTGAAATGTCATATCGATCGGTTGAACAGACCGGTCCATAGAAGTCCATATATTGGCAAATTTTTTAGGGTCACCCCGTGTACTTGCATAATTGCGCAACGGTATTATTTTATTACCACATCCTATTTATAGCATAATTATTATTGTAATTAAATTAATAAATCGAATGTACAAACTTTTCTGTCAACACGTTTTCATTTAATAAAAATTAAAATGTGTCTGTGTAACAAGCAATTTAAGAAAATTTCATCGATTTAGTGAAACAGAGAATACGTGGACAACAAAAATTCTGAGAATTACCTACTGTTATTCTGACGTTTGTCTAGGCCTCCCCATGGCACAGTGGTTATGTCACTGAAAATGGTAGACGGCCGAAGTTGAAGGGTTCGGGTCCCATCGAGCGGCTGTCGGTCAAACGGTCTGGAGTTTTGGCAGGTTTTCTCCAGATGTAACGTAAATACGTGTTAGAACCCCTAGGAAGTCCTCCTACCACGGCACCCCCTATCCTTAGCGGATCGCCCTAGCCTAGAGTTGCCATTATCGCACAAACAAAAATCTGACATTTGCCTACAGAAGTGCTCTCCAACCTTTTTATCGCGGCGGTCAACGTTTAATCCTTTAACGCGCAGTGTTCCCGCTCAGGGAACACCAAACTCTGACGTTTTGACAGCCAGCTGTCGTCAAGAAAGGGTCTCTAGATCTATGGCACGTGATGAACGTTTCGATCATCGCGTGCCACAGATTCTTGCAGCTGTAGTCTTGCTGGTAGTTAAGTCGAGCGATGGCAACGGCTGCCCTTTTTTCAGCATTGGGAAAGGGTTGCGCCTCAGAGGGTTAAAAAAATGGTCGTTGGAGGAGGGGGTCACTTAATAGCGGTGGTCGCTCATAGAAGTTTCACCGTAGTTACAATTTTTTTTCTGTCACAAAGTATAAATAATCACAAACTCGACAAAGTCGAACCTCGAGAAAAATACGCTACAGTAAATAAAATGGAAATAATTTAATGTTCCGTGAGAGGCCTGGTACCATTTGATCCGCGGACCGGTACCGGTCCGCAGACCGAAGGTTGGGCACCACTGGTCTACAGTAACGGAGAACTACTGCCATCCATACAAATAGCAGTATTTGATCTTAAATAACGATGGGTATCGAAAATATACCAGCATAAAATGACCAGAAGAAGCTTAATAAGTAGTATGTTTTTCACGTGAATGTGTACCAAACAGTTAAAAAAATGTTTTCATAAACCCATTGAAATGGATAAGAAAAACGAAAACAAAAACAAAAACAAAAAATCTTCTGAATGGCTTATCCAAGGGCTTATGCAAGGCTTATGAATGGCTTATGCAAGAACGCACTTTGAGCTGTCTTTGCGTTAAATTTGGTTAAAATTGTAGGTGGGGCATTGCCCGTCAAAGTTAACTACTTTGTGCAGAAAAATGATAAGCATGTGCGGAAAACACTGTTATTGGAATAATAATACGAATTGCAGCTTAAATGAAATCTTATTGTCTTAGGAACAAAATAAAATAAAGTTCTATGATCATTTGAAAAGAAGTTACAGCCAATTAGATATCGTCCTGATTCCAAATGGCCGCTGAAAAAGGCTGACAGCTAATTTTTAAAAGCCCGTAAGTTTTAAACGTCGTGACCGATCTCAAAATTATTTATGGTTTCGCAATCAGCATTAAATCAAAAGTTATATAGGTGTGTAAAGTGTCATGAAAATCGGAGATGGTGGGTGCCATTTTCAAAAATTTCTAGATGCGGAATGATCCAAACTTGAATGATTTTGTATCCGAAGGAAACTGTTTTAAAACGGGGCACCGGATTTTCAAATCGCAAATGAAATCTACTTCTTTGTGACGTCATGTGTTTTAAAATGCATCAGAAACAAAATATATAATTCTAAGAACATTAAACAAACATTAAAAAAGTTCTCGTTTTGAAAATACGTGAAAATTCCGCCAAGAAAGAAATAATTTAGCAAAATCGAAGATCCCTTTGCATAGCTTTTGGTTTAATGGGACTGGTATGCTTGTGTACTTGGTGTCGTTGATGTGACGTCACACTGAGAGATGACACATTGTATCAAAATTGCCAAACCTGTCAAATCAACAATTTAATTCTTTCGTAAAATTCTAAAATTGGGTATCTTATGTAGTCTCGCAAGTCTAAAAATTTCTTAATTTGTTCGCGCAATTTTTTCCCCACGCAGACGATATTTTGACGAAAAAAATGACCATACAAATAAACCGAAGGAAGAAATTTACAATAATTACAATCATTTTAAGTGGCATTTTTGTCTTGCTTAGATTTAAGAATTTAAATGCATTAAAACAGTTGAAAACTTTCTTCGCTTTAAATGTTACTTCGCTTTAAAACGCGTTATATTAAAAATGTTCTATTTCATTCGTATAGATTTTCGTCATATAAATTGATGTAAAAGTGCGTTTAGCCCAACGAAAGTAAGTATATTTCACATGGAATGAAAAGATTATTCTAATTTGTAAATACTAGTGTAGATATTTGTTTTCGCATGTAAATAATTTTATTCTATATATATTAATGCATAATGTGTGTATAGCCTATTGACCGTTAACTTCAGTCTGGAAAAAGCCGCCAGGGTGGTGTTGTGATTAAGAAACCATTTTATCACACCTTGGGTCAGGATTGCATCGGGGCCTTCGCAATTAGTAACGGGCCTGCGCGTGTATTTTGATGAGCCATCCAAAGAGGCCTACGGATGCTAGAGTCTTCACGTATACATCAGGCATTTCTTAAGCTTCCCAGTGCTTTCAAACGTTATTTAATGTAGTTTTAAGTAGTAATTGTGTTACTAATTCAAGTACGAACTCATGATTAATTTGTTTGCTATGATACATATTGACATAAAGAAAATAGATGCATATAATTTGAAGGAAAAACAAAGTAGCGCTTACTCTCATGATTCACGATTGCTTATTTTAGTTTCACAAGTGGATATTTAATATACTTTAAAAGAACTAAATACACAAATGAGAAAGACATTTTTATAATGAATATTTCATGAACGTAGTTGTATTTCCTACGTTATTTTAAACAATTCAAGATTAATCTTTAACAAATGATGTATTAAAGCGCGTTTCAGTGTTTTCGGGATATCCTGTATATTGGAGAAAATTGATAAAATACACTCTATAGCGCGATCCCTAAATTAATTATTCTTTAATAAAGACATTTCATGTAGTATATATTATTCTTTTGTCGCTTTCTCAATCGAACTTAGGAATTGCGCAAGCATAATGAACGCTTGTACAAAATATTAACTACATTTGAAGTTTCTGTATAAACGGGCAAAAATCAATAATTTATAATTTACTGTATTTCTGCACTGTACCAGATGTAAGTCTTAATCACATAATCAAGGCATATATAACTGATAAATAACATTTTCAACTGTCAAAATTAAATTGTCTAAATAGTATCACAACGTCATGCTTATTTACAAGAATAAAAACTACTCAAGTAATACGATTTCTGATTAAAATAATTTATTTATAAATAACACATGAGTAATTATTCACTAAACATGATTTACATACATATTTTTAGAATTTCTAAATACATTATTAAAGTGTTCACGTACCTACTAGCGATGGCCCCGATTGCATTCCCGACTTAGACTTAGGTTCACATTTACGGTAACTCGTAACTTAGGTAACTCGTTCACAACATAAAAATATCACATTATGAGTTGATAGTGACGTGATTTCGTCACTGGGTACAAATGAATCGACACAGTGAAGTAAGAGCGCCCCTTTTTGACCGTAAGGAAATGAAATTTCGTATCGTGATTAGTAGTTACGCAAACTGAAGAGTAGAAATTTCCTAACAAAATTTAATCGATTTTCCGAACAATATGTAAATGTTGACGACGTTAATTGATTTTCAGGGTTGCGAAACTTCGCAAAATGTATGGTCCGACTTCAAAACTTCGTATTTAATATTATTCTACTGAAATTGAGTAATATCTGAGCAATTTGCATGAAGCAAAATATTAGTCCATTGTCTAAATTACACAGCTACCTAACGTCTCGTAAAATTTTATTTTATTCGTTTTAGCCGAAATGCGCGAACCAGGGACGTTCCAACGTCTTGGAAAGTGGGGGGGCGAACGATTTTTTCCGAGATCGGGAGGGGGGGCAGTCATTTCACCAGCCTCTCATCCCCCCCCTCCACCAACAAATGCTTTTAAAATAAAGGGTGTCAACCTTGGTACCAGGAAAATTTTTGTTTGTACGTCTATCGCTCAATTACAATAATCATTTTCTTCAGGGACGGGGCAGCAATTTGCTCCCCCCCCCCCGCCAATTTTTATAAATAATCGGCTTCAATCTTTTTTAACCTCGTCTGTACACCCTCTCAAAAAAGTATTCGAGTGTAAGCCAAATTTCCTGTATCAGTTTCATGTAAACTAAATAATTTACCGATTTTTTTTTTTTTTTTTTTTTTTTTTGGTATCTCAATAGTTTGCTTAAAATAACAGTTTTCTTCGTGCGGAAGGGGATGGGTGGTGGCAGCTATTTCGCCCCCCCCCCTTCCGTTTGAGCTAGTAAAATTTTCGTTTATGCCTCATTAGTTTGTTTAAATAACCGTTTTCTTGAGGGGAAGGGCTGGAAAAATTGCTTCCCCCCCATCCTGAAGGAGAAAACTATTGTAAGCAAATTATTGAGGGGGCGAATATTGAGAAGGCTAAAATCAGAGGGGGCGAATTATATAGTTCGCCCCTTCTACTCATTTACCGAGGGGGCGATAAATCCCCCTGCCCCCCCTGTTGGCACGTGCCTGGCGCGAACAAAAGTTTACAAAATTTTCGAATTCTCAAAATCGACTGAAAATTCGAAAAATTTCGTTTCTTATTGTTTGAGTACTATTGGTTGAGTACTTATCATGCTAGTAAATTTAATTTCGTTTGCTTGAGCCTGTTTCCTGAAACAAGGCTTTTTTCCCTACAACAATCCTGAAACAAGGCTTGAGCCGTGTTTCAGGATGCTCAAACATGAACTAACAAATTAAGAAAAAAGTCTTGAAGATTGAAAGAATTCATTGAAATGAATTATTTCTAGATTTGGATGTTAAACGTCCATTCATGTTCCATTTCTCTGTTAAAGCCCTTCGTGAAAAAGAGGGTTTGTTTACTTTGCTTCTAACATACCTGAAATAAAAACTGTCAAATCACAGGTGTCTAACAGGCACATAACCAGAAAAAAGTTCGTGGGAGTCCAAAGTTGGAAAAAGCTGAGTTTCTCTCTCAGAAGGTGATTATTGTCATTTTCCTAACAAAATATAAAATTCGAGGGGGGGGGGGGAGTAGGCAGTCCGGCTACGTCCTAGTTGGACATAATATGCTGGAATATACAGTATTATAAATAGTATAGAGTTGCGTTAGTTTACAAAATGTCTTTTAATATTACTGAACGCACGTTAAAAAAAGTTTTGCCGATTTCACAAAATACTTCGTCAATTCAACTGAATTACTCCGTTAAAAACAGTGGAAACGGAGTTTTTATTGAATCAACACTTTGTTTTTTGGATTCTACTAAACATTTTTTCCCTACGTGTCGAAACAGCATTTGTAAATTTCGTATCAATTGATGCACATTTACGGTAGTTAGAACACGGACAGGCAGATGGACAGTGAAATCGAAATCATAAACACTTCTCAGTTTTATTGGAAAGAGTTAAACGTTGGGCTGTGTTATGGCAAAGCTACGCAAGGGCTATCTTCCAAGGATAGGGCGTGCGTTGGTCGGTGGACTTTTTAAGGTGTTCTAACGCGCATTCACGTCAGATCTGAAAAAAACCGACCCAAAATCCAGACCCTTAGATCGACAGCCGCGCGATAGGCCAGAACTCTGCCTTCACACTTCAGCCGTCTAACATTTTGAGTGTCTTATCCATTCGGCCGTCGTGCGACGGAAAGAGCCAAAAACTTCCACTTGTTTAAAACACTTTCTTTCACGAGCGATGAGAAGTTCGGCGAACGTTTAGCTATTCAAGTCGTTTAACTAAAGAACGAGAGATTGTGCATGCTTTGATAGGCAATAAGTGTCTCCCAATGCTTCATTCTTTTTAGACTGAATGACATGGTGACATAAATGGCGCTATTGTAGAGGTTTTTACAGAATTTTTTTTTATCAATGGATCGTGACAAAACTTACTTTACGATGTTGAGTCAAGGAGAATAAAAGCGGCCGACGTATAAGCCATCTTTCGTTAACTAGGGCCTTATACACTTTTTAGTCTCACTGTTCCTCCATTTTTAATTGAGCCAGCATTTATTTTAAACCGTGCGTTTGTCGGTTTTAAGTGAAACCCTGCGCTTTTGTTTGTTTTACATTACTGTATGCTGCTTTTCAGAAAGCGTTGGGAAACGAAGTTCATACTGCGCGCTATTTAGGAAATGACCTTCTGCAAAATCATTAATTTCAATTAGAAGAAAAGTTTCACTTGGAAATTTTAATTGCACGCAACACCGACAGTATCTTCAATATTTTTCTCCCACTCACACATCTGTTGTATTAAAGTATGGTACTGAGACTCTGCGAATGGCTAAACTAAATTTTGTGTACGAAATTTAACTAAAACATAAGTGTTTAATTCATCTTTACAATTTGAATTCCTTCCAAAATAGGAAATTTTAAAGCAGTACGTGTTTCTCTGAAAAAACATCCAGTTGAATAAGCCTTTCTCCCCCATTCTTCAAGCTATTTAACAAACAAATTTATGCCAAAATTTCAGATTATCATTCTACCTTTTTGTATCTTAAAGGTTTTCGATTGCTGTAATTCATTCAATCGCCATTGGTGGCATGTTTCACATTAAATATTTTCCACTAGGGACGTGAAAGTAGTCAGGAAGTGGGCAGTTGGGGTGTCCCCCCCTCGAAATTTTGGGTTTTTGTTAATTGCGGATATGAATAATCAAGCTTTTTTTTTACGAGATATCCTACGATTTTTACCTTTTGGTCCTACCCGTAATTGTTTTCTTGCTACGTCCCTGTTTTCTATCATTTCAGAATCGCGAATATAATAAAATCTGCTGTGTCCTGAAAGTCCCAAAATTTGTGTTTTTCATCCAGTATAATTATTCCTTTAATAATAAATTAATTAAAAATCTTCAAGACCATATCAACAACTTATTTTTCTAAAAGACTTGAGAAAAAGTTCCTAAGATTCAATTAAAAACCAAATTTAACTGGAGAATTACATTAAGTATGCGTACAGAAGCCGTAGAGTGTGAAAAGAAGCAGTTTTGAAATTTTAAGGATTATTTACATCCTTAAAATTTCAAAACTGCTACTTTGACCATGCCAACTTCATTGTAACACTGACCAATTTTTTGAAACCAATTATTCCTGATACATTTTATCAATTGGACACTGTCGATTAGAAAAAATAAGGGTTCACTTTTTAGAACAGGGTTAG
Organism: Cheiracanthium punctorium; assembly: GCA_038373885.1. NCBI lineage: Eukaryota > Metazoa > Arthropoda > Arachnida > Araneae > Cheiracanthiidae > Cheiracanthium > Cheiracanthium punctorium. Next base: position 171,717 of record JAWZYV010005591.1, read on the forward strand.
GACAGAAAATTGCACAATAATAAGTTTTGGTGGTACAAAAAATAAGCTACAACCTTTCATTCAATAGTGTTGTTATCAATTATAATGCATAAAACAATAAATGCTATATCTTCTAGACGTAAAACCACTTTATTAAGAAGTGAGTGTAAGGCTTTATCGAATAGTGTTGTGACAGTCAGTACATGAAAACATTTTTACATTTTGATGAAACACTTTTAACCATAGAAACATCTGCAGTACAAGAACCTGAATTACAAATTACAGCTGTAAGATTACCACTTTTATATCCCACAATAAACAAGCCTTGGGATCTTTAAATCCACATATGCATCAAAGACGCTTCTCAATCAATGCTTTAGCAGAAATCATCAGCTAACATTTTATAGGACCATATCTTCTGCCAGAACCTCTAGACTAGGACAAATGCAGGACGTTTCTGCAAGAGTTGCTGCCAGACTTGGTGTTCCAAACTATCTGGTGGTGTATCTGGTTTCAGAACGATTGAGCTTCAGTCCATTTTGGATGATAAGTACAGCACTGGATGTCACTTTTCCAGACCGATAGATCGATCGCCGTGGTACTTCGCACACCTTGGCCATCACAACTGCTCTCGCAGTGTCAAATCTTGATTTCTTTTTGGGGGAACAGCTGAACTCCTCTGGACTCAGATGGTTACCTAATCGCAAGATTATGTACGATTTAGACTCAGACGGTTACCAATCGCTACATGCTGCTGGGCAAGCTCATTAAATGCCTTGAACATTCCATAGTGTTCGCCAATCCCTCTTTTGTCTGTGCTTTACCGGCGGTCTTCTCACCGTAATGTCTTCTTTTTACTTCACCGTTGATGATCGCTCTTTTGAGCAATTATTGTAAATATTCTTTAAAATTTCATAATAACGTATACGTTGATAATGCACTTTTCCTCGTAACTGCGGTTTTACTATGTTGCGTCCTGGAGCATATTTGCATTTCACTTAGGACCATGCATTCTTTGATGAGCTTTACTGTTTAATAATCCCTCTTACAGTTTTCCCCATCTTTTTTGTGTCCCCTGGATGGCACAATAATAGCAAAATATTCTCATTTATCCAACATCAGAAGATGGTTTCTCTGCAAGTCCTTTTATTTTATTTATTAATTTATTGCGGAGGTTGTTTATTAATTTCTTATTAATGTTATGTTGAGCTGTAACACAGTAAATAGAAAATTTCTGGTGTAACTACACTTAATACTTGCCAATGGTCTCTAGGCCCTAATAAATAAACCTTGACTATTTTTCAAGCATTTGCTTATGAAATCGCAAATTTTATAAAAAATGTATCGAATGTATGAGCTGCTTTACCCTCAACAACCGCATGCACACAAACAAAACCGAAATTTTTACCGGCACAAATGAATAGCGGCTGTCATATTAGAGAAAAGAACTTACTATAAATATTTTAATCATTCATTTGAGACGGGAGGAGAATCAATTGAGTTCTTCAAATTCAAGTGTCTTCAATCCGCTGTTATATCCTTTTTACTGTAAAAGAAAATGTATTAAAGCCAACAATGCATTTTTCATGGAAGTTATCTGCAAAAAGCACCCTTTGATGAAAATATACATTTAAAAATTCTTTCATAGATACCGAAAAACGATGTATTACAAGACAATTTTAAAGAGGAAATTAATTTAAAAATTCCGCCTGAAGCATTGACACACATTTCTTTCATATTTGTTACTAAAAGAGGATATGACTGTCATTCTTTTAATTGTTTCAGCCACATTCTATCGGCTTGTTTGCTGTGAATAGATTAGAAAAGTCATATTTTTGGAAATAATTTTGTGATGGAAAGCAATTAACACAAATATTTCCAATAATTTTTTTCCTTCCCGAGTTCTATCATTAAAAGGAATAAACTGATCGTTTCTTATTTTATCCTTGTCAGAAAATTAAAATACTTGTTCTAGTATAAACTACCAAGAAATTAAAAAAAAATAGTTGCATAACTCTTTTATACACAGGTGACATCCTTCTCGGTTCAGTAACTTAATCGAAAAAATAGTAAATGAACTAAATACAACAAACAAATAAATAAATAAATAAAAATAAAAATAAAGAAGAAAAAGGAAGAAAAATGTTCCTTAAAACTGTTTTTAATAAACGGATCGTTTCTTATAATATCCTTGTCAGAAAATTAAAGTACAGTAAAACCTCTCCGAGCTGTCACCCCTGTATAGCGGCCACCCCTCTAAACGCCCAATTTTTCATGGCACGGATTTTTCGGCTCATAGACCTAATGTTAAAATAACCTCTATCAGCGGCCACCCGAACCCCTTTAAACGGTCACCGAGTGGGATCGCCCATCTCATTTTTCGGGAAATTCTACTCACTCCATGCTTTAATTTTGAGCGGAAAAACTCAAGGTCAGGAGTCTGGCTAAGGTAAGCGTATTTTAAATCCTTTTAATGAAATGTAAAAATAATTTGAGGTTGATTTATATTAATTAAACAGTATGTATATGTATATGAATCAAAGGCGGATCCAGGGGGAGGGCGCAGGGGGCGCGCGCCCCCTCCGAGAAAAATATATTTGCACTACATAATTGAGGCTTTCAGCAATATTAAGTGGGCTTTACACTAGATAAAATGAGTATTCAACATTTGCGCCCCCTCTGAAAAAAGTTTCTGGATCCGCCCTTGATATGAATGTTTTTACAAATGAATTTTTGTGCCTCTCAGGAGCTCATTCCGTCCCTGACGAGGAATTTCCCGATGTTTGTAATGGCGAGCGATCTAAACTTTCAATACAAGCGACTTTAGGGAAACCGAAGAAATTATTGAAAATTCAGAAGCGGTTACAAACGAAACGGTTAGAGATTTGCTGTTTAAAGTAAAAAACGAACTTGAAAAAAAATGGTTGTTTCAGAGAAAAGTAAAAACTTAAAAAGGCACACATTCATAGGCGTAGAGTTATATGGGCCCGTGGGGCTCGAGCCCCCCCCAACAAATTGTGAATAGGGGCTGAGCCCACCCAATAATTTACCACTCAATACAGAAAACTAATTTATACTAACATAAAAAAGTATTTCACGCCATTTACAAACGTTTAAAAAAAACTTTACTTGTACTTTAAAAATTTTCTTCTTTTGATTTCAATCATGATTTAGTATTCACTGTGACGCCACGTAACACACAATGTTACTATAAGCTGCCCTCGCCAGGCTCTGGTTAATTAAAATCAGATTATGTAATGTAAAGTATGAATTGAAGAAATGTTCAGATGTGTCTAAAATGCACTATCTCATCGAAAATGTTTTTTTTCCCTTCTTTGGATTTTTTACTTTGCTTCTTTTTTTAATTTATAACATGGTAGGAAGATACTAACATGGATAATCAAGGATACTTACCTTACGTAGGTGTAGAATCTAGAATTTTATGGACCCATAGAGCTCGAGTGCCTCGAATAATTTACACTTAAGTCATAGCTGTCAACTACTCCGGAATATAATTAACCATTTTTTGTAAACAGTATATTTTTTAATTATTTTTTTCAAAATACTAACCAGCTCGCGCCTGCAGCACAAAAATTTTGCTATATTTAAAGCCGAAAAATCATGTAGAAAAAGTGGTTAATTATATTCCGTAGTAGCTGGCAGTTATGAGTAAGTTATATGTACATGAATCAGTGGTGTAAACAGAAATTTTTCATGGGGGGGGGGGGTTACGACTTCTGCAACTCACATATATGTATATGGGTGTATGATAAGGGAGTGAAGAATATACATTTTGTATGGCAAAAGATTCCTCATGGGGGGGTATGAACCCCCCTTGGCTACGCCACTGACGTGAATATATGTGGTTGTGGGGCCCGCCCCCCAATAATTTTGAAAACTTTACGCTTATGCACACATTGTATCTTTTTTTCAATAATATAACAAAGCATTAAATAAAGCACTATTTTTTCCTTAGATAAGTTTTAAATTTCGTTTTAAATAAGGAGTATGTATCAGACTTGTTTGTATTACGCATTATAGCAATTATCTTATGATAGTAAATAAAACCCTTCAGAGAGGTCATCCCCTCTGAGCGGCCAAATATTCTCGGTACGGTGGAGTGGCAGCTCAGAGAGGTGTCACTGTACTTGATTTATTATAATCTATTAATAAATATTACGAATATGTTGCATAACTCTTTTATACAAACGTGGCATTCTTTCACGGTTCAGTGGCTTGATTGAAAAATAGTAAATGAACTCGCAACAGTTTCTCAAACGTGTTTTAAATAAACTGGTCATTTTTTTTTAGTTCATCCTTCTCAAAAAATTACTATTCTTGTTTTATTACAAAGCATCAAGAAATATTAAAACTATTTTTCATAGCTCTTCTGTTCCAAGGTGATATCTTCTTACGGTTCAGTGATTTGAATGAAAAATAGTATAAACGAACAAAATACGCTAACAAAGTTTTTTGTAATGGGAAAAAATAAAGTAAAAAGAATAAAAAATAAGAAATACTGTGTCTTAAGAGTATTTTTAACAAGATGTTTCAACATTCTTTAGTTTTTCAGCTTTTTTTTAAATTAATAAATTAGTTATCCTATTATAGTACGTTTTTGCAGAAAAAACGAAATGTTATATAATTAACAGGAAATTGGAATAGGCTAAAATTTCCTCTTAAAGGAACAAGTAAACCTCAAATAACTTTGCAAAATTCCAGTTTTCAAAGCTGAAATTATGATCCTGATGTCGGTATTACCTGAATAATTTCTAAATATTAAATTACTTGAAAGGTCTTTTTAATGTTCGAAAAACGTTATTTAAATCAGGTGTTCAAATAAGAAGTGGCACGGTGCGACCAAAAAAACAGGTGCGCGCGACTAAAAATTACATTTGTTTCCGCTGTTTTGAAAGATAAGAAAAGTTTGGTGCCACCAAATTCTTGTCGTTGCTACTAAATATTTGGATCCTATTTGCACCCATGATTTAGATACACACCGGTGTTCATAATTTAGGTTACAGAGATAAAAAATGAGATTTTTTTGACAAAAAAATAGTTTAATGCATGAGAGTTTGGTATACTAATGCCGCATTCTGTAAGAAGGCAGGAAGTGGTTATAAAAATATTTGCCCAGGAGTTTAATGTAGGATGATATGCAAATGAGAGTAACATTATTGAAAATAGGATATGTCATAATCGTTTATGGTTTCGTCTAATAAGAGGTGTGTCCACCTCGTACAGCTATACCAATATCACAGCGTGCTCTCATGCTTAGTGAGGCTATTGATGAACGATTGTGGCAGTAACTCTTATTCTTCTAAAAGCGCCGATTTTAACGCCTGGAGGGTCCTTCAAAGGGGTTATTGATATGCAATGGCTCTTCGTAAAGCATTCCACAAGTGCTCTATGAGACTGAGGTCTGGAAACCTCGCTGTCCATACTATACTCGCCGAATACTCTCTTTTTCTAGATAATCATCGACTAAGTAACTTTAATTTTGGACACAAGTGTAATTTAACTTTTGTACTCCGAAGAATGCATTTTTAAAAATATGTATCACAAGAGAGTATTATGTAATTGTTTAATAATCGTGATAAACTTTATAATGATTTGTTTGTAAATACTCCGGAATTTTAGTGACAAGCCCTGGAACTTTTTACACCTGAGAGGGTAAATTTCCTGGTTTTGAAAAGATACACAAAGTTTTCGCAAATAAATTTATATTTATATGAATACAGTTTGTAAGACGCAAAAAGACACTGTCAGTAGCTCAAACAAGCGAACTTCAGTTCAATATATCAAATCGGTTGAATATATCATGACTAAAACTACAGCAGATGATTTAACGGACGTGTTCGGTGCTATGTTTTCATCAAAGCCTAGTGTTTTCCAATTTGGTGGAACCAAACTGACATGCATAATTAGTGGCTTATGACATACATTATTAGTGGTAGAAGCTTTTTCTCCATATTTCAGAAATCTGTTGCTGTGCGATGTATAAAAATCACATTATAATATCACGATGTATAAAAATCCCTCTTTTATATGATGACATAAAATTCATATTACACTCTTTTATATGAAACAACTAATAATGCTGATAAAAAGGGTTACAGTTCAAAATAAGGTTTTGGTCTGAAGCTGAATATCAGGTTGTTATTAAACATTTAAAGAGAGTGTTACTGGGCAAGCGAAGGCTGAAGATATCTATAGTGAAACTGAATCTGTGTTAAATGAAGCAAATTTACCGCTTAGCATATTGTTGATGCTTGTCTATGTCAGTTTTGCGGTTTCAAGCGGGAAATTTATGAATATATTTAAATATTTATAAATATGTTTTTACAGGAATGTAGAATTTTTGATTCATTTTATCCAAGTAAAAAATTCTTCTAAACTTTGTGAGGTCTAAATCATGTTTCTGATCAAGATTCCCCTGTTCTGACCATAAGCGTAAAGTTTTCAAAATTATTGGGGGGGCCGGGCCCCACAACCACATATATTCACGTCAGTGGCGTAGCCAAGGGGATGTTAGGGGGGTCAACCCCTCCCCCCCATGAGGAATTTTTTTCCATACAAAATGTATATTCTTCACTCCCTTATCATACACTCGTATACATATATGTGAGTTGCAGAAGTCGTAACTACCCCATGAAAAATTTCTGGCTACGCCACTGATTCACGTACATATAACTTAGTAATAGCTGCCATATATAACCACTTTTTCTACATGATTTTTCGGCTTAAAATATAGCAAAATTTTTGTGCTGCGCGCGCGAGCTGGTTACTATTTAAAAAAAATAATTAAAAAATATACTGTTTACAAAAAATGGTTAATTATATTGCGTAGTAGTTGGCAGCTATGACTTACTATATATAAGTGCAAATTATTGGAGGCGCTCGAGCTCTATGGGTCTATAAAATTCTACACCTATGTAAGGTAAGTATCCATGTTAGTATCTTACTACCATGTTATAAGTTAAAAATAGAAGCAGTGTAAAAAATCCAAAGGAGGAAAAAAAAAACATTTTCGATGAGATAGTGCATTTTAGACACATCTGAACTTTTCTTTATTTCATACTTTACATTGCATAATCTGATTTTAATTAACCAGAGCCTGGTGAGGGCAGCTTATAGTAACATTGTGTGTTACGTGGCGTCACAATGAATACTAAATCATGATTGAAATCAAAAGAAGAAAATTTTTAAAAGTCCAAGTAAAGGTTTTTTTAAACGTTTGTAAATGGCGTGAAATACTTTTTTTTATGTTAGTATAAATTAATTTTCTGTATTTAGTGGTAAATTATTGGGTGGGCTCAGCCCCTATTCACAATTTATTGGGGGGGCTCGAGCCCCACGGGCCATATAACTCTACGCCTATGGTTCTGACCCTCAAAAATCCCTGTTAAGTACACTAAATTATCACGATTGAAACAAGAGGCAAATGCCAGATTCGATAAAATCAAGGTACACCAATATGGAATTGCATTTGCGCGGTTATATTTAGAGGTATGCTGATGTTTATTTAGTGGTAATCACGAAAAGTGAAAAGTAGTAAAAAAATTATTAAGTTTCATGAGGTAAAATATTTTTTGTAATAATCTATAAATATAAAATTATTTTTAATTTTTAATGCTCGTTTGTAGACATAAATTAGATGTAAAAGGAGTGAAACTATTTAAAAATAATTTTATTTTAAACATAAATTAACTTTTATATTTTAGACATAATTCTCAATTAGAGAATATAGAATCAAAAATGAGATCTCTTTGTCCTTGTTTGGACTTATCAATTAGTCCATTCCCAGAAATTCCAAAAAATAAATCCGAATCTTTAGAATGAAATTAATTCTAACTAATGTTCAGAAATGTTCAACTGCTGTCCAAAATGTCCCCTGTTATTAATGGCTAATGATAGTGAAATTTAATATAATAATCTACAAATATTATTTTATTATTCTGAGATTACTGGATTACACTCAAACCTGTTTTTGTACGGTGGATAGGGACCGAATAAAAGAAAACGCATTAAAAAAATCGCGCTAAACTTCACCAGCAGCTATAAAAAATAGTTTACGCAACACAATCAAAAAGTAATTTTTATGCGGTGAATAGGGAGCGCATAAAAAAGTACCTTAAATTAAGCGATTATAGAATTCAATACATACGTAATGTAATTGGCTGATGCAATACCTAAACTTATGTAATAGGATGAAATACATGTCGAAAATCGAAAAATAATAATGGTCGATCAAGCCTACTAATTTTTTTCAATTATTCAATTTGACTGAAATTTGCATATACCAGCACAAAGAAAGGTTTGAGTGCATTAAAAATACGCATAAGTAGTAAATTTAATATAAAATGCATTTTTTTTCTACCCAAGAATTAACAGATCGTTTCAATTCTTTTACTTCAATCGGAACATTAGCAACCTTTTAAATACAGCCACCAGACAGTTGTAATTTAATATTGGTTAATCAAAGGGATTAAGTAAATCATTAATTACTGTAAAAAACGTGTGCATAGAACGCGCGATGTAAAGGTATAACTATAGTGAAAAGTATTTTTTTTTTGGGGGGGGGAAGGGCTCAAAATTGAGTTGCGCCTCGGGCCTCCCAAGAGCTAAATCCGCCACTGGGGATGGATAAAACTTTCAATCTAAATTCTTTTAAAAACTATCTTACAATTCTTAGAGGAAAAATTTTCGAAATTTTGATGAAATGAAGTTAAATCACAATGCCGCTTATGAAAGCTGAAAACTTCGATAATATGCTGAACATTTAGATCTACCGAAAATTTTAAAACTCGCTTAAAGACAAAACTTAAATTCTACTAAAAAATTGATTGAGTATTTATGTTCAAATGTTTAACTGAAATCAATAAGTAATAAATACCATACACTATGTAGAGGTTTATTTTATGTATTTTTACTTTTGAAAACTTAAGTTTTTTTTTATAAACTAGTTTGAAACAAACTAATGTGCATTGTTCACATGTTGAAATAATGCTGTTTTACTTACGCTTTGCGTATCAGTGCAATGCCTCAGAAATAGTCTGTTTCGGATTTTATTACCATACTCGACAGGTCTGTACAGGTAAAAGTTTGCAAAGTAACGTTTAAAAAAACAATTGGTAGGATATTTTAAACACAACTGTCAAGATTGCTTTTGTATATCACGTTAAAATATATTTGCATAAAATTAATCGGAATCTTCAGTCGAAAATTTAGCTTATTCTCAATTAAAATACTTTAAAAATTTTAAATTTATTTTGTATTTTGCGTGTATTTTGAAAATACGTGTAATTTGTATTTCGTGTATTTTTCAATTCACATAGCATTTAGGAGTTGGTATTATAATGTGTTTAAATCAATGTTTCTTCTGTTTTGTAATGAAAATATATTTTCGATGCACTTTGCCCAACTTTGTATGAAAAACGTGTCAAATAACACTTTAAAGTGAGGATTCAGTCACGAGTGCATTTTGCATATTGAAATAAATTGAACAAGAAACGAGCTGTTTTAGATAATCCTATATTATAAAGAATTCGAAATGATGCGTAAGTTTTTCAATATATTTTATCTGTTATAATCATTTCCATATGTATCTTCTACTGCGCGAAAAAAATAAAAAATAAGTCCAAACCAGAAAAGGCCCTTGAGTTTTAATTGGTACACAGACAAAAGATAGGTATCACTTTCTTTTTCCCGGTAAATGTACTACATTGTTGTACAGATAGTAATTTTTGATTTAAAGAGTCATCTACATGTTAAATAGGAATGTGAGTTTTTAATGTTCAATTGATATCCAATCTTTTCACTTGATATTTGAATTCAAAAAGCCTAAAATACACATTTTCATGGAATTCCAAAGAATATCGCTACAGTTGATGAGCCATAATTCTTAGGCCTGATAGGCCATTAACTCTTAGGATAACCGAAAAACCATGGCTCTTAAAATATTGAATTCATTTCATTATACTTTATTTTAAAGTAAAATTTATAAAAGTCCAAAGATAACAATAACATCATTTTATTATATACATATTTTTTCATAATATCTGTGTATTATTAAATAACGTTTAAAAAAACAAATAAGTATGAACATACATTATTTCTTTATTGGAATCAGTATATTTAAGGAGAGGGCAGCTCACGTCACCGAACGTGTCATTTAGAGATACTTGCGCCCTTCCTGGGCTTTCCCTTCGCAATTTAGGTTCTCATCAGAAAGATGAAGAACTTTAGAACATTGACACACCTCGGAAGCTGCAAGCGACCTCTGAGAAGACTTTGGGAAACACGGATTGAAAGTGCACTTATACCACATACACGCGCTGTGTTTTTTGTAGTAAGTCGGTATTCACCGCGGCGACTAAGATTAGAAATCTGACGTCTTTAACTATCGACCTGGCCCCACCATGACCGAAGACACTGACCATGAAAGATGGCTGAAGTGTGAATGTCCCGGATTCGGGTCCGCGCGGACATCGATATAATGATCTGGAGTTTTGGGCGGTTTTCGCCAAATGTAACGTGTATACGCCTTAGAATCCTTCAAAAAGTTTCCCCCTCCCCCAAAGGTGCCCCGCTCCTGTAGGCTTGACACAATACAAAATATAAAATACGAATTAACAAGTAGCTTGCCAGGGTCTCTAAGGGACTGCGTGTTAGATTGTATCTAACACTTATTTACTTATTTATTTATTTATTCGCATTGTGCACAGTGTTAAAATAGTTAGGAAAATGGCTTTGAAAATGTGCAGGGAGAGACAAAATAAAAATAAATTTCTATGAAATATACATTGATTTTCTAAAATTTTATAAGTCAATAAGAGGAATTTGGCGTGCAATATTCAAAGAATTTTTTAACATTTATACGAGCTGAGTAAAACACAACTTTTCTTTATTCAGTAGCCACCCAAAATTTATCGGATGGGTTTGAATTTCACGGATCCAGTATAATTACCACTATGCTCACCGCACAACGTGCAGCAAAAAGCAGAATCATTAATTATATATGATATATCTAGAGTTAAATAGATATCACACAGTTAAGTTCTTTTAGAGAGTTGCCTACAATACTCTAGAAGTCAAAAATTGACATCTTAAGCGAATATGAAGTTTAAAAGCATTTATTTAAAATTTACTTTATTTTAATATGTAGGGTGATTTCCATTTAAAAAAAAAAAAAAAAAAAAAAAGAACTATCCCGATAAATGAACCTCGAACGGCCTATATTTTCAGAGTTTATCGATATAATCAGTTTAACGTGATTATTCATAATACCTTGAACATGAAATAGATAAATATAAATTGAATTAAAATGTTAAGATTTTGAAATATTATTATAAATATTTTGGACTATCCCCTATTTGTATTAATATTTTTATTCAGTTTGGTTATTTTCCATTATTTTTTAACCTGTTTTCGGTTTGTAATCTATATATAATATTAAAATGCTAAGGCTGCTTGGGACAGATTTTGGAAGTCGTTTCTGATGCAGTTTGACCATGCGCTTTGACCATAATACTCTCCTCGATTAATCAGTAACCAGAATAAAAGCCTGTCTTCACACATAAGTACGGCATTTCATAAAGTATTGCGTCATTTGCACGTCAAATTAAAAAGCATGAAAAAAAGATTAAGTCAAAATGTATTTCTTAAAGTTCATAAATTTTAAAATTGCTAATACGATCGCGTGGATAACAGGAGTTTAAGATTTCTTTTTCTGATTGTTTATATTCGTAAGGTTATTCGTTAACTAAAATATCGCCTGCCTGTGAAATCAGAGCAGGAATGAAATGTTTTACAGGCAAAAGAATAAGGATTTGGAAATTTCCGAGACTAAAATGTATAACCTTTTAATTTGGCGAAAAATAAAATGGCTGATATGCCAATTTTTTGAGGATATAGCGGCTTGCGCAGTTTTAAGCTTGGCGCAATTTACCGAGAAAACGTAAGGAAATAGTATATTTAAAAACAAGTGTGGGTTTTATTAGGATACATAATTTCTATATATAAAGGAAGATGTCCTGATTGACTGATGATCATCGCCCAGCCAAATCTACCGCAGATACAGAAATTTTAAGAGTTCATAGCTTTTGTGCCCAAGGCGTCATTTAAGATGCGATTTTTGAAAATTCGAACCTAGACGGCGGTGGCGACCCAAAACATTCTTTTCACCTTCCCCTTCATATCTCAGGGGGTGAAAGAAATAGCCGTGAAATTCTTGCTTTAAAATATGACTAGCAGAAATACCTGAAAGTCATTTTAAGGATTTTTTAGAAATCGTACCCAAACGAACGAAAAGGGCCAAACCGTTCTTTAACGTTCTTTTCGCATTTCCCTTCATATATCAGAGGGAAAAAAGAGACAGCCATAAAATTCTTGCTTTAAAATGCAACTAACAGCAATACCTGAAAATCATTTTCAGAGTTTTTTAAAATTCGTACCCATATATATATACTGCAGAAATGATCTTTTAAGTTCCACCGGTCCACCGGCCGACGAAAATCAATTAATATGGATGAACTGAAACCATAAAAAATCGCTACAATTTAAAAATGTTTAATACGTGTAATGTTTTCATCATTTAAATAAATTATTTCTATTTTGAGTTGTCTATGAACCCAACATAAAGATAAAATTTCGCTTTGCTTGTAGTGAGCTTGTAGTTTGCTTGTAAGAACAAGTTACCTAATCAAGTTTCTCTTAATAAATAAAATAATAAATTCAAGTACTTTTATTTAGGTCATTGATTAAATCGACAAAGCTCTAATATGTAGCATACGAGAGTATGCACCTCGAGAAGTGCAGAGTCAAAAAAGAGAATACTTTTACTAAATACAGAAGTGGAGTTTTATCGCAGCAAATGTCTGCCACTTTGAGATGACCACATTTATAAAATATGCATTAGAGTTTGTGCGTGCTGTAAATTACAGATGCTCAGACAAATATATAAATCCTTTTTTTCCAGCCACAGCAAACATGTTTAAGTCTCCAACCCTCATCTTTCATTTGCTGTTATCGATATCATTCAATTGCTTCCATATTTAAGTTTGTGTTGTTATTAGCAAGTCCCTGTAGGCTTTCTTATCGGGGAAAGAGAGAAATGGGGTCCAAATAAAGTAAGATTTATGGTTTTCAGTAGTGGTCCCTCCCCCATTTCCACCCTCAAGGAAATCATAAATGGAAATTTATTATTAGCCAGTACATGGAGACAGTGTCTGTTATAATCTGAAGTTTCGAACAAGAATTCACGATCACTCCGTGGGTAACTTCGCCAGTTTGTTGCTTTTAATTGCAACATTCTGGCTAGGACGTATTTAAGGGGGGGGGGGGCATCCATTGGGTTCAGACCCAGCCCGAAATTTTGATTTTTGTAACTAAAATGATAACGATATAGTCTTTTTGTGAAAAATTCTGCCTCTTTTTTACCGTTTGGACTCTCCTCCAATATGTTTTTCTGGATACGTGCCTGCATTCTGGATATCGGAAACTGCTGAGCGTGTTCAGACGTTGCGCTCTTTCAATCGTCACATCAGTTATATTTCTAAAAGTAACTTCAACTTTTTTCTGTTTCATTTTTTCAACAAGAATTAAGAATCAAAAGTTTGTACCTTTTAAAAACTAACGACTCCCTTGAAGTTTCGAAGCTAAGAAAATCGCCTTTGGTGTAGAAATACTCAAAATGCTTTTTTTTTTCCTTTCTTTAATGAAAAGAATTTTTTAAGCCGTCTAATTTCATAATTTCAGCAAGAGTACGGGTACTGTTTGAAGACGAAGGAGCACAGGAAGGACAGCATACAAAAACATGTATAGCAGTATGGCTATCAGAGTAACTTCGACAGTGAAGACGAGCGGCTCATGAATACATTTAAGGCTTATGGGGCTTCAGGGGAGTTCCATCCATTCACTATCAATTTTGATTCGTCAAATAGGACCGTAAATCAACGGCCTCAGAGCTAGGGATGGACGCGAGACGAAAAATAGGCGTCTCGCGTCTCGCAAAATAGCCTAAAAGCTTTGTCTCGTCTCGAAAAAAAAGCTGTAAATCTCTGTCTCGTCTCGCATAAAATCGTCTCGCGTCCACCACTACTCAGAGCAGAAACAGTGGAGTTCCACGCATCCACTTCTTGAATATTAGCTTAATTAAAGATTTGAGTCTCTTAAAAAAATCTTGCAAGTGATATTTTCACTTTCCTGGTAATACAAATCCTCAGTATGCAAAATCCCGGTGAGGTTGATCTGTTAAAGAATTAGGCACCAGACGGTAGCTCTACAGCTGACGATGTTCGATTGGGTGAAACTGGTGGCCAAACGTTTAGGAAGTGTTTTGGCAGAAATTCGTTTTCCTGGAGATTTATATTGTGTGGAAATTATCTAATTATAACGCATAAAAGAAAAAAAACCTGACATTTCTGACTATCTCTACATCAACTTCGTTTTCCTTTCTTTAAAAGTTCGCGAGTTCTTAAACTTTCAAAAGGTGCACGATTTTTGGATCTCCCAGCCATATGTATCAGGGATGGGGGCCAAAGATGAAGCCCAGGACTCCGTCCCCTGCACCCCCCCCCCCCGAAATTTGGTTTCTTGTGAACAAAATGATAGTAACGAAGCCTTTTTGTGAGAAACTCTGCGCAATATCTTTTTTTTTTTTTTTTTTGGCTACATGCCTGTTATGTATGCATCCATTCAAAAATGTATTTGAGTGAAAAACAAATTTTCTAGAAGACAGGCTCTGTCAGCGTAAAACTGAAACATTAAATATGAGCTTATGGTTGTCATCAAAACCACATTTAGCTCTATAGGACCACTAGGCTATGAAATTTCTGAGCCCCCTCTACAATAACTATATAGGCTTGAAGGTCTTGTAAGAATTTTTTCCAAAGTTTCTGGCCGATGAAGGTTTCTCAACCAATTTCTGGGCAATGGGTTTTATGCATACTACTGTTATTCTATGAAAGATAAATGTATCCTAGTTTGCTAAAATGCCTTTAACAGAACAAAAACATGTGCAAAATTCTAAATGGGTCATTTAGAACTTCAGCTGCACATTTACTTTTAACTTTTCATTCGCCTATCAACGCCAGCAAGTCACTTATGGCTAGAAATATATTCCTTGCATATCCTATCACTATTGAAAATGTGGCATTTTTAAAATTTTATAAATTTAATTACACATGTCGCATTTTTTCCCTCTTTAGGGTCCTGTGAGAGGATCGGAGCCCATAAGCCTTCTTAGCCTGATGGATAAGACGGACATACACTTTGCTGATACCAGCACACTTTTTTCTTTTCTCGGTACATTTTTCCAGCCTATCACTTTCGAATTCTCCGCCTACCGGGAAGCATCAACTGGTTTTCTTCCTTTGCTCATCTGCTTCCACCACGGACTTACGGTTTCCTCCGAGCAATAGTGAATCAAAACTCGACCAGTGCAGAGCTCAGTTTTAAGATCTGTTGATTCTCTACGGAGGACTAACTGAAAAGCCGGTTCTCCCTTCAGGCAAACAGGCCGAGGGTTTACTATCAGGTGAGGTCGAATCTGCCTCATTCTACGTTTGGCCACAGAAGAAACCAGCACCGGGATAACGGCACTCATCTCAGCTTATCTTCAGGTGAGTGTTATTTTCGCTTGTCCACTCTTTGGTAAACGCACATTTCCTATTTCTCTCTGCCTCTCGTTATCAGTCGCGTTTCTGCACATTACTGCTTATGCATTTTTGAAGAAGTCTAATTTTATTTTTGTTTTTATAAATTTTAAATTTATAATAAAATAAGATTTTAAGATATTCATTTCCACTTATACTTTTTAAACACTTTATTAGCATTTGCATTTTATATTTATAGTGTGTTACCTGCGATATTAGATAAGACACATAAGTATTAAGGACTACAATCCATGGATATTTTCGATAAAATAAAAATTGAAAATTTCAAGATAAATATGCAGAGATTTATTTACGTTATAAGAAAAAGAATTAAAAAGTTTTTGAGTTGAAAAATGTTACAATAAATTTTGGCTTGTTTATACTCTAAGATTATAGCTTTGGTTTCTTTCTCCCCCCCCCCCCATTTTTTAAATATTTATAGAACTATGTGAGAGACTTCATTCTTATTGCGTGACGATTAATTTCTATTAAAGTAATCTATTAGTTCTCTAGTGCTTTTTTAAGCGGAAGCTTAAAATCGTGATACAAAAGAAGTTTGTAACATTTTACATGAACGCAGAGAGAAAGAAGAGAGTCAGAGAGAAATAGAAATGCGTACAGGGTTTTATTAAACTTTGAAATCCATTTTATCAGTAAAATAATTTTGATACACATTTGTCATAAAGATAGGGTGAACGTATATTTACTTTAAATATGAAATGTAATTTTACTAGCACATCGCCTATTACCCTAATGATTTGGCTCCTATTCAGAATTCAATAGATATTACTTTCACCGGGGCATGTGCTTCCGCACCACAGATCCCATGGTTGAAAAGGCATCAATTGGGCAGCGCAGGCTTTGGCTCCATGTGGGCTGTTGCGCTACTGAGTTCAATTAAGTTTAATTTAGATAATATTTTATCTCTGTTATGTCATTGCTGCAATGTGCTCCAATTGTCAGTCTCATTGGTTTTTGACTTCTTAAAGACTCCATTCAGTCAGTATTACCTGATTTCAGTTAAATTTGGTATATTTATTGCATTCCTTTTCCAATATTTTTATTAGAATTAAATTTTAATAATTTATTTTTTATTTATAATAATTCTTGACTAATATTTTAACTAGATTTATTTAAGGCTTTTGGCATGGTGCCTGATATTTTTTATTAGATTTTTATTGCTATTGCAATTTTGTGTAAGTAAAACATCTCTCCACAAGGACCAACATACTTACATAAAAAATTATAAGCAATTTTATGTACCCTTCTGCAGTGCTGCAATACTTTTAAAGACATTTTAAATCCTTGTTTAGTTCACATTATTGATCCAACATTCCTTTTCCTAGATGTTTTGACATGAATGACTCTTGTTACCATCTGTACCTCGCTGTTCGTGCAATTTTTATTTTTCAAATATTAATATAAATCTCGGATTACGACTTGTATATACATTTCTTAGAAAACTATCAAGCTGATTTTGTGCAGTCGATATCATTATCAACATTTGATTTTACGTTGCGTTTTATTTTATAACTGAGCTACAGTACCAAAATCCAGATATTTATTTACTTGTATTTATTGGGTGAGGCTACTATTGAGCTTTCTGGGCGCATATGTTCCAGGATTTTCATGACTGTTTATTATGAAACTAGTCTTAAGTCATCTTGGCTTTCTCTTATTTTCTGGTGTTTCTTTATCTCCTTCGAATAACTGCATATTTGTAATCCTTGAAAATTACATATTTGTTTATGCTAAGCCACAATATTGAAATATTGCTGATATTATTATTTTTTGGGTGCGTCTTCAGTCACCCCAAGTCCAGTGAACATATTCCAACTTGTTTATTTTATTTTATGTAACAGCTAATCATAGTTAGCTTTTTTTTTCTCTCCCTGTATCTTTTTTGTGATTCGTTAGATGATTTTATGGTTGCGATTTTATATAAGCTCCGTTCGAAAACTGGTGAATGTTCTCAAAAAATAATGGAAGCAAGAGATACAGAGAACATTTATTTTTATCCTTTTTTAATATATGGCCCCTTATAGAACCTATGAAAACCAAAGTAACAGTCTGTCATTAGAAAACTATTTCTGATTGAAAATATAGAACTAAGTGCCTCACTGATCAACCAATGCAACCACTGCAAACCAATTTGCCCGATAGTAATAAGTAACTGCTTTCTTATTTGAATAAGTTTTACTTGTAGAATAATTTTAAGGAATTGTCCTTACAACTGATTCGCTGTCAAAGTATGAGCATAAATCTTAAGAGCATATAATTTACAAAAGTTTTTTACTCTAGTTCTATATTTATTGAAGTTCAAATTATTTCTCCAGGCGTATAAGTGGTTTATGGCGGACATTTTAAATTCTTTTTTATTCAACGGAAACTCTTTTGGATATAAAAATTTCATTCAAGAAGATCATTCTTTTGTAGCATATGCAGTTGATAATAACATTGTTATGCAAAAAATAATCAATTTAATGACATTTGGATTTTTGTTTGAAATAAAACCCTGTACAAGCTAATTATCATTGAGTTAAAAGTCAATGCATTTTGAAGAAGAGAGAAATTTGATCGGTTATTTCAAAAATCAGTATGTACCAACTTTTCAAAAATCAGTATTAATACGTGTATTTACAAGGACTTGTTTGAAATTATTATGATGATTAGGCTTCAAAATATGTAATTCCTTTATTTGATTAACACTGCTATAAAAAAAAATTACTTAACTGTGTTTGGGAAAATCATAAATTGTTTGGATTTGAAATGACCGATTAAATTTCTCTGTTTATTCATTTCTCTGAGCAGTACTTCTCAGCCTTTGTTTTTAGTAATATTTTCTGTATTATTTGGTGGTCCCAGTGTACTAATGGTTTACTCATGATCAGAGCCTGACTATGTCAACAAAGGTACCGGGGCAGATATTTGTCATGGGGGCTCCTGTCGTATATACTCAATGAGTTCACAAAAATAAGAAAGCCTAGACCTACAGGCTTACTTAAGTTCCAGGCTTTCCACTCTTTTGGATGCTTCGAACTTTTTTGCAACTAGAGTGCGGATCTTTGGTATCGCTCAACATCATTATATTGACCAGACAATCCTTATTTTACTCAAAATTTTTTATTAAAGTATTTTTTTTTCAATATAGTTTAATAAATTTTTTAGAGAAGTACAGTATTAACATTTCTTGATTTGAACTCCCCCCCCCCCTTTGACTGGGGTCCCGGGGCAGCTACCCCGCCTGACCCTGCGTTATTCAGGCTCTGCTCATGATTACATTTTAGAATATTTAAATAAATGTAATGAAAAACAGTCAGTTGCAAAGTTGTGTAGCGTCCTCACATTATAATGAAAAGATACCTTGTGCAAAGTAATGATAAGAATAGAGCATAGAAAGTACTAAACAGTTTGTACGCAATTTTCTCCACTTCAACGCAACGAAAAAACATTAGAAAGAAAAATTAACAACTAATTATGACCCTAAACCGATATTATTGGCTCTTAGTTTGCTCACCATCAACTATAATGCATATCTTGACCCTTTCTCTCTCTTTTTTTTAAAACCTTCACGTTGCGGTTTTATAGCTTGATTTTGACACAAGCTTCAGTAACACGTACTACTGATGTTGATGAAGAAAGTCAAATAACCCGCTGTTTGAAATATTTTCTCTTCTTTAACATCTCTAGCTAGGAAAATCATGATCAACACACTATCTGTGTGTAGTGCTATTGTTTCCAAGATACAGCCTGAGTAAAATCTTTAAGGCAAATAAAAAATTTTGAGAAAATGGAAAAATCTTAAACTGAGGATTAAAATATTATTTGATTGATAATTATTAACCTTTAGTACAAATAAAAAATGCGACAAAATTCATTTGGAAATATTTTATTATGAGAAAATACTATAGAATACCCATATCAATATTTAAGCCTGAGTAAAAACTTTAAGGCCAGCATAGAACAGAAAAAAACAAACTTAGAAGCTTGTGTAAGAACCATTCCTTGGAATTACTTCAAATATTCTTTTTTCATGGATGAAAATAGTTTTTGTCCAAGTTCGGGGTCGTTTTATGCCATTCGTCTTCGATAGTAGATTCCATTTCTATCGACGATTTAAAATGTCTCCCATTTGCATAAACTATTCTTGCTAAGTCATCCCATAAGTTCTCTTGGGTTAAGATCTGGAGAGTTATCCGGCCATTTAAAGTTTCAAAATTTTTGACTCGGAACCCATTTTTTGTACTGTTACTCGAATGGGTTGGTGCATTGTCTTGCTGATTTTTTCAATTTTCTCTTGCAAGAGATTCAGCATTTGGAAAATGATGACTTGGTAGGACACTTTGATGTGCTTGTGAATTCATTTTACCCGAAACTAACACATTTGAATCCACATCATTCTAAGCAAAGCACCTCTTGGTCATCACAGAGCCTCCACATAATTGGCGCTTGGAGAATACGCCTTTTTCTTTTCTTAAATCATGCTGCTAATAGTATTTACATTCGTCTGATCCATCCAAATCTCTCCCTTTTTTAATAATAATAAAAAAAACTATTTCTATACAATGGTTGTCCCAGGTCATTACTTGCTCGCTGAAGTTCAAACATTCTATTTTGTGCTTCTTCTGCAACTGAGGCTTAGGCAATTTTTCTGTATAAATATAACTTCCAGACCTTCTAATTGTGTTATACACCGTTTTTTGACAAACATATAAACTTGCCACCTGAATAAGTTTCCTAGTTAAGTCCTTTTCAGAAGACGCAAGTCTGAGAAACGCTTCTTTCATCGCGCGAAGACAAAGCTTTAGGTCTTCGCGTTGTATTCTTTTTTCTATTATTGTCTTTCAAATTAAAAAAAAAATGTTGACTACAGTCTTTAATCGTCCTATCTTTAGTACAGCTATTCATTTCTGTTGAAAAAAGAGCTCCAATCTGCTCTCTTTCATGATCAGTTCACTTCGTACCTTTCGCCATCTTCACAAAGATCTCCAAAACTTCGAAGAAATGTATGACAAATTTATTCATTTAACAGTTGTCACAATCTAAGCAATTTCAGCAATACTTAAGCCAACATATACATATTAATTTTTAAAAAATTACTGGTGACCTTAAAGTTTTTATTCAAGCTAAATATACTGGTTTTGTATAGGCGACTTTTTCTGATAATTATATAATTTATAAATTCTGTTTGTTGCGTTATTTCTAAACAATGAATTTTAACAATACAATAATATTTGAATCTCTAATATTTCATTTTTCCATTTTCGCAAAAAAATTTTCTGGCCTTAAAGTTTTTACTCAGATTGCATCTTTTCGTACTAAATTGAGGATACTCTACAACTTTGTGACTGACATTATTCCGTATCGTTTACCGTTTCCGGGAAACTTTAACGTTTCTGTGTGTTTGTCACCGGATGATGCCGTAACTGGTGGCATTTTATAGCGCATAGCCATTTTATTATACCTAAGCACCCGATTCCGGCAATAGCTGCTGATGCTCTCAAATTGTTCCGTGCTCGTAGCGGCCGTGCTCATAGCGTCCATCCCACTAAGGGTTGTTCGTATCGGCCATCTTCCCAGCCACCTGGGTTCACCCCAGTAACAATTGAAAAGAAATAAAAAGGCAAACCCGACTAAATATAGATGTAATTTAGTAGCAGCCGTTTTAGTCCAAAAAATCGTAGATTTTTATCACTTATTTATTTCAACAAATAGGGTAAAGTACAAAAAAAATTAAGCAAAAAGTCATTGTAAATTTTTTTAAAATATTTAAAGAACTGTTTTACGGCCGATTACCGATTATAATGAAGTGTTTAAAATAAAAAAATGTATCTAGCGGTGTATATTTCAGAATTTCGTTCAGTATGTTCGAATACTGGATTGAGCTTCAAATATTAAAAATAGCGCTGGCTATAAAACATTAAAATAAAACACAAGGTATCTCAAACAAAAAAAAAAAAAAAGAAAAAAGCAAAAAAAAAAAGAAAATTAAAGAAACGAAATGAAAAGAGAAAGGTATTATTGTGCAACATGATAGAGGAGAGGGAAATGCTTAGGGAAAAAAAATTGGTGAGTTCAAAACTCATTATATATATATGTAAATTTCTTTTTTTTTCACATAAGAAAATTGCGCATTACTAGATTCATGAATGTCTGAGACGGCTCTTTACAAAAATTTTAAATACTTGTTATTATCGGTGCAGTGGCGGCGTCTTTCAAGGGAGGCATGATATGATATAATATTAATTATTAATATAAATAATGAATATATTAATCATTTTATAATAACTTGTTTAACAAATGCAATTAACGGAATAACATAATAATAACACAGTAATAACTAATAGTATTAATAATTAATAAATGTATGACAGAGAGTAGGGTCATTCCTTCATTACAATTCATTTTAAATCTTGAACCCATGTTTATCGTGTTCGCTATCATTATTGAAAATACGCAAAGGAAAACGTACCCCTTCTCTGACCAGTGTTGCTTCCCAGAATGGGTCTTTTAATGCTCTATTGCTGGTACCCAGCAAAGCGTTGCGCTTGCGTAATCGATGGGTTCCGGAGAGAGCATCCAAAAACCCACTCCTGGAAGCAAAACTGGTCACAGAAGGGGATCCTTCTCCGTTGTGTATCTTCAATGATGACAGCAAACAGGATAAACATGAATTCAAAACTGTGTTAAAATCCATAGCAAATGGACAGATGTTTGGGTTAAGTTTACTCAAAAAAGGGAGCGGGGAATGGATTGCCACAACCATCACCACTGCCTCCACCTACACACATACACTTGGATTCACCATTTTATCAATGTTCTTATTTACTTGAGAAAGTTCATGTGAAGTATTATCTTAAATTAAAAAATTAAATAAGCCTTAAGTCAGTATGAAAATTTCTGAATTTTACATGCGAAAATTGTGCAAATTGCATCTAAACCAAAGTGTTTCATACAACCTAAAATAATTGGTAGGATATGTGCAAAGCAATTATCAATTCTATTGTTTAGATTACCTCAAAATGAATATCCTTATAAATAAAAATGAAAAACTCTGTGTTTTTCTGTTTAAATCGAATACAAATTCACACCGTTAGACTAATGGGCTTGAAATTCATATTGTGAGAATTAAGGCAGCTTTAGCTACTTATTTGAAAGAACCAATGTTTTAAAGGAACATTAAATTGATAATCAAATAATAAATCTTCATCTTAATATTTTAAAAATAGAGCAATTTATTTTCTTGATTTTTAATGTTGAATTTAAACGAAAATATCGATGAAATAATTCAGAAATACTTAATAATAATTTACTCGCCTTAAAAGTATTGAAATGTCTTCAAAAACGGCTGCTTTATTGTAGGAGCTTTTCTCAACCCGTAGCAATCCTATCTACGATTTTGTGGACTAAAATGGTCGCTACTAAAGTCTACATTGAG
The DNA here is from genome assembly GCA_038373885.1 of Cheiracanthium punctorium. Lineage (NCBI taxonomy): Eukaryota > Metazoa > Arthropoda > Arachnida > Araneae > Cheiracanthiidae > Cheiracanthium > Cheiracanthium punctorium. The sequence goes on from JAWZYV010005591.1 coordinate 194,790, forward strand.
TCGGATTTGCCTTTTTTATTTTTTCTTTTCATTTATTACTGGGGCGAAATCAGGTGGCGGGGAAGATGGCCGCTATTGCCACCCTTAATGGGATGAACACTATGAGCACGGCCGCTACGAGCACGACACCCTAATATTAAGATGGGGGAGCAGGGTCTTTAATGGGAGTCCTGTATAATATACTAGCTGAAATACCCTGTGGGTTCAGATCAGGTGAACACGGTTGCCACGCAATTACCGCGAACATCGATTTGTTGCTAGTAGTATATTTCTAGCAAATACTTTACTTTCAAACATGAAGCATTCGTTTTATCACGACACCAGCTAAGTTTTGTCAGGAAAGATTATTTTTCTCCTTCCGTCCGCTTTTTTTTAACAACTGATTGGAAAATCGGGATCCAACAGACATACTGTCCTTAGCATTGTTTTACGCTGAATGTTTTTTCGTTCTAAATTCAGGACGCTTTACGATTTAATAATTGATATTTTTTCCGTATGTTTTACCGTTTTCGAAATAGAAGCACATTCTTTTTCGGCATGTGTCTCTGTAGCTGATTAGATTTAATAGCGCATAGCCTCTTTATTATAGCTAAAAGCCATGTTTAAGGCAATGGCAATACCTGCTGCTGTTCTTAACCCTTTAACGCGCAGTGATCCCGCTCTGGGAACACCCAACTCTGACGTTTTGACTGTTGCCAGTCACGAACAATAGATTGGATTTCTATAAAAATAGTTGCGGGTGACAGAGCTCCATGAGAATCGTTTAATTTTTAGCACGTCATTTCCCGTCAAAAAATGGTCACGATTATTTTTATCGGCGCTGACATCTGCTGAAAAAGGGAAGAATGCGAGAACAGCTAGATAGATTGCCCAATGCTGAAAAAAGGGCAGCCGTTGCCATCGCTCGACTTAACTACCAGCAAGATGGCGGACGATCGAAACTTTCATCGAGTGTCACATATCCAGAGACCCTTTTTTGACGACAGCTGGCTGTGCGCGCGCACAGCCAGCTGCGTCAAAAAAGGGTCTCTCGATCTGTGGCACGCGATGAACGTTTCGATCGTCCGCCATCTTGCTGGTAGTTAAGTCGAGCGATGGCAATGGCTGCCCTTTTTTCAGCATTGGGAAAGGGTTGCGCCTCAAAGGGTTAAATAAAGAGAGGGCCAGAGTCGTTACTAGGGTCCTGAGCGTCCCTGGCAAGATTTGAATTTTGCGCCCCGAAGACTTCTTACTTACTGTTATCTAGGAAAAGTCTGAAAAGTGTACTCTTCTGAGGCTTGCGAACCTGGCAGCTGCCCACCTGGCCAGCCCCTAGCTACGGCACTGTGGGAAAGAGGGAGGGAAAGAAGGCTTTAATAGGAAACTTACACCGGATATTTGTTTCAAACTGTTTGATCGAAGACGAACTATTTAAATTACTGACTTTGGCATGATACTTCAATGTCGTGAAAGTAGTTAACATTTTTTTCTATCCTTTTTTTGCACATTTGCACAGAATGTTAAAAGTTTTGCTCTAACAGTATTCGAGATGCGCTACTTCAAAGTTTAAAACTGTAAAAAAACTATAAAAATTGGGGAACAAGTAAATTTTTAATGAGCATCCACCAAGAAAAAGGTGGAGGCTCATTGTGCGGTTTGGAGAGGCTTTACCTGGTGGTACTCATAACTTGGCTATTCTTTCGGGCCATATAAAAGCTACTGATTACCAAGAAATGCTATGAGCCCATTTACTGGCATATCCAGGAAGAATTGAAGGCCAGGTTTGATTTTCCATCAGGACAACGTACCCATTCACGTTGAAAAATCCTCCTGAGAATGGTTTTTCGTTATTGGGTTGTATGTCATGAAATGTCCTGCCCTTTTCGCTCGATCTCAATCCCCAAGAAAATACGTGGGGTATCCCCAGTAGGGATGGAAATGCAAATGTCAAGCAGTATATTTTCTATTAACTATACCGTCTTTATTTCGGCCGGAGACTTTTCCCCCTTCTTTTTTTATACATTTCTTTTTTATTCCTGCGCAGTTTGGACAGGGAGTGAGGCTTTCTGTGTGTACACTTACTTAACATATATGTTTCGTTCTTTTGGTCTGTTTCGCGTCCAGTTTCGGCACACAAACAAGGAGGCTTTATTATATGTAATTTATTACAGAAGTGCAATAATTTTTAGCACTTATATTAACTAAGTTTGATATTTGGGCATAACTAGCATTCCCCGTGCATTCAAACTCCGAATTCTGGGCTGCAGAAAATAATATTTTCCTGTCCTGTTTGATGTATTATCATAACTGTGGCAACTTTATAAATCCCAATATCCTCACCTCATACTCAAAAATACAGTTGTAGTTAGATATTCTGAATTTTGATAAAAAATTGAAAGAATCATTTAATAGGAGTATAATCTGGACTGAAAGCCACCAGTAACCTAATTTTCTTATTATATGGGATCAGTATACCAGAAATTACTGATATGCCGTCCCAGGCTGGATGCCAGTCAGCACACCAGACACTGCGACTATGAGTCTGAGATAGGGGCACGTTGGCCACCTAGGTGCCCCCACTGCAAAGTACGATCAACACTTCGGACCTTTGTAATGGCGGAGGCCTGTACAGTCAGTGCTTACTCTCGAGGGGAAAAAAATACGATACGTATAAGGTGAAGGAGTGCGCTCATTAACCCCCCCCCCCGCTCATTAACCCTGTGCGGCACAGCCAGCTGTCGTCCAAAAAAGGGGCTCTAGATCTGTGGCACGCGATGAACGTTTCGATCGTCCGCCATCTTGCTGGTCGTTAAGTCGAGCGGTGGCAACGGCTGCCCTTTTTCCAGCATTGGGCAATCTATCCAGCTGTTCTCCCATTCTTCTATTTTTTAGCAGATGTCAGTGCTGTTAAAAATAATCTTGACAATTTTTTTACGGAAATGACGTGCTAAAAAGTAAAGGATTCTCGTGGATCTAGGTCACCCCCAACTATTTTTATAGAAATCAAATATAATTTTTCGTCACTGGCAACCGTCAAAACGTCAGAGTTTGGTGTTCCCAGAGCGGGAACACTGCGCGTTAAAGGGTTAAATGGGAAAATATCTCAATCAGCGTCATTTTGAGGAGAAATTGCGCAGTACTGAAAAGCAGCAGCCGAAACCCGCTTGAACAATTAGAAAGATTGACAAAAGTGGTACTAAATTTACTTCATTCATATAATAAGGTGGAAATCGTTTGGAAAAGGTTTTCAGTGTATTGGAACTGGTGAAAGCACTCTTAAAGAATTAGTTGAATATACCACTATGATGCGATTTTAAAGGTTAATAGTGATTGAAGTGCCTTGGTGTTCCTATTTTTTTTTTTCTATTTCGTTTCTCCTGTTTTCAATAAAATCTAACTTTCCATCATGTCAATTAATTATGTTCAGATACGTAATAGGGTAGTATCAAAATGGAAATCTTCGTATTACTTGAATGTTCTTTTAATCGAATGGCGTTGTATTAGGCTACTTTTCTTTATGTTTCTATATTTGGAATTAATATTTATTAGTTAATCCACAAACGTCGCTACCTTCTGATTATAGAGGGGGGGGGGCGAAGACCAAAATATGCTCTTTTTTTTCCTAACTTTTTTAACAACTAAGGTAAAATATTGGGGAGCGGGACATGTCCTTTAGTTCCCATAGGTTGCGACGCCCATGAATCAGTTTCGTTTGTAGTAAAGACTCATGATACTTAAGATTTTAGATTTGGAAAGACTTAAATTTAGATATATGTAATAGTGAAATTCATTTTCCAAAATTAATGTAAAAAAATCAACTATTTTTGCCAAAAAAAAAAAAAATTGACAACTCTAAATCGAAGCTTGTGTTCGAAGCCTCCATCTGCAGAAGAAAATCAGTTGAAGCATATTAGCGACATACGATAATTCTCCGAATGCGCGGAGCCTGTTTTCTGAGTGATGGGTTCCAGCTCAATTTTGAACTCATAAAGTACACATTTCGTAATTTTTTTTTAACTTCTGATACGTTTAAGGCTGTTACTTTAAAAATTATCAGAACTTTTGAACAGTTTAAAAAAATGAACTAATTATATCAAAAACGCGAAAAAATAATAATGCTTCTTCAGAAACTGTACTATGCAATTTTATCAGCAGTAAGCCTATATCTATCTTATGTAATAAGAAATAAAATAACTAACGCTCGAAAATTGCTTTGAATAATGGGAAAGGTGCTACATACCGTTTGTTTTAAGATTTTCTCGTGAACCTTTCACAGTTCTTGTAAGTTGATTATTTATTTATAAAAGTGCATATTACAGTTTGTGAATATACATTGCATAACTTTTTGCAGTCTCTACACTAACTGAATACTATGAAAAGCTTTTTAAAAATTGTTTTATGCCTAAGAACAGCTTTGCGGACTTCGCTTCACAACATCAGAGGCCAATGTAAACATATGACGTCATCACGGCTGTTAAACCGACACGTGTCGGTTGAATATCCAACTCTTTTTCAAAACGGCAAGAATTTTTTCGGCTATCTAATAGTCGTTTCGGGGGATAGTACTTTTGATTGGGGGGAATCTTAAGATACGCTTCACAAATTTTGAGGAGAATGTAAACAAATGACGTCATCACGGCAGTTAAGCCGACACGTGCCAGTTGATCATCCAATCTTTTTCAAAACTAAAAAATGAGAATTACGTAATCTTAACTTTATTCATTATTGTTCGTCTTATAACGCAGATTTCCCTTTTTATGTTTCATTAAAATATAAAGTTATAACCTTTATTTGTTTTTGAAGGTAGAGTTAGAAAATTGGTTACAAAATTTAATGCTTGATAGCGTTTCATATAATTCAATCGTAAAAGCGTTTTAAAGAAGTTTAAAGACAGCTTGTTCTTGTAGCAAAGCTGGAACGAAATTGAATCATCTTTTCATAAACTACTTAAATCATGACAAAACGTTTCGGTAATCAATAAAGAGAGTACAGTATACAAATACGCGGATTTTCAAGGACATCTTTGGATTTTTTTATAAAGACTTTTTATATTAGACTTCAGAAGAATACTACAGTTTTAATACTTTTTTTAATTAAAATTTATACTATAATCTATATGAAAGTATCTGCATTTGATTTAGACTTTTAGGAGCAAGTAGAGTTTAGTCCTTTTAAAATTAAATATAACATCTATGTTCATAATTTATTTATTAAATTTCTGTAAGATACATCAACATCCTCAAGTATTTCTGATATAAAAAGACTTAATCATATTTACCACCCTGTTGTTATTTGTGCATTAAGGCCGATTGACTGCACTGGGGTTCTAGGTCTATAGGGGGAATGCCCTCCATGAGGGACTTTCTAAGATATCCTAACACATCTAAGATATCCTAACACCTATCCAGCACACAACGGATATGTTGCTGACTGTTTTTACCAGATTATGTGTCAATCTATAAGGGTACGTTCGGAAACGAAAAATGAGTTTGGAAAAATCTTGACTTACGAGGTTTGAATGCCTACTTCAATTATACTATAAATTATGACTATGATGTTCTGCACAGCTTTTTATCTAAGGTATTTAATTGTCCAGAAAATGAGTTAAATTAAAAATACACTCATAAAATACACTGGTGAAATAAGTTAAGAGAATTTGCATATTTTGTCGAATTTCATGAAAACAACTGAACTGAATGTAAAACTTTTGCTTCTAGACAAAAATGCAAATCTTGTACGTCAAATACGTAAGCGTACACGTGTGTGTAGGCGGAGACAGTAGAGAAACAGGATTTATAAGCGTTCGTAACTTAAGACGCATTTCGTTTGCTAGCACACCTCGGCGAATTTCTTGGTGTTATTTTGCAGCAATCGGTTAATTTCAAATTGTAACAATAAAAATGAGTAACCACCAACAGTTAGATGATAGAATGAGGTGGCGATTTGTGGGGAGGCTAGAAGCAGGCTAATCTCAAGTTCAGATTTGTAGCGGGTTCAATTTAACGCCCAGCGTTGTGTGTAATTTATGGAAACAGTTCCAGCCGGCCGCTGCCTTGGAAGGCTTTGGCCACAACGAGCCGGAATAGTTGGCCACTTTATTATGGGGGCACCTAGTAGGTGGACCAATGTCGCCCCCTATGAAGGGACGGACAAATGACAACTACGCCCAGTCGGGGATCCAACCCCGACCGCCAGGCGTTGAACCCGAAACCGTAGTACGGCGCTTTACCCACCATACAATCCAGTCGGCGAAACAGTTCCAGGATACCGGATCCATCGAGAGAAAGCTTGGGCAAGGTCGTCCAAGAGCCACGACGGTCAGAGAAGATCGCCATTTGTCCATCATAGCTAGGCGTAACAGGAGTGCTACAGTTTCTCAGCTCTCTCGTGATTTGTGTGCAGCCGCAGGAACCCGTGTATCAAGGGTGACTGTTTCCAAAAGGCTTTATGAGAGAGGGCTGTTTGCAAGAAGACCTGCTGTTTGCTTCCCGCTCACTTCTACGAACGGGATAATCCTTTTAGCATGGTGCAGAGAGCATAGAGATTGGAATAGGGATCAATAGGCGACCGTTCTCTTCACCGACGAGTCCCGGTACAGCCTAAACATCGATTCTCGACGTACGTTCATATGGAGAGAGCCAGGGACCCGCTACCTACCCTCCAATGTCCGCGAAATCGACCATTATGGCAAAGGATGTTTAACGGTCTGAGCAGGCATCATGTTGGATGGGCGCACACCTTTCCATGTCTTTGAAAGAGGCACTGTGAGGTGTTTTGATGAGGTCTTGGAGCCCTATGTTCGACTTTTCAGGGATGCAGTTGACCCCGAGTTCCTTTTAATCGACGATAACGCGAGGCCACATAGAGCTCTTCTGGTCGACGAATTTTTAGAGAGTGGGGATATTCGGATGCCGGATGGATTGGACAGCCAGATTTCCAGACCTTAACCCTATAGAGCATGTCTGGGACGCTCTGGGAAGAGCAATTGCAACTCGCAGCCCCCTCCGACAGCCATCCAGGGAATGAAAACTGTTGAACGATAGCTGAACGAGTGGGACCCATTGCCACAGGAAATGATGAACTGTCTTATTTCAAGTATGAAATCACGCTGCGAGACCTGTATATCTGTAAGAGGGGGCCATACCTCCTCTTGACCCATCTATTAACCCATTTTTTGTTCATTCTGCAACCGCTGTTTCATACTTTCCGAATCCAGCGTTTGTTACACACGATCATGCGTGTGTATTACAATTATTGAATGGATATTTGTTTTGTATTGTATCAATGTATGTACATATCCAATTTCATTAAAATAGGTCCAGTAGTTCTAGAGATAATCGAGCAAGTCTGCAAATTCTCTTAATTACTTACACCAGTGTTACTTTTCCAAATGGTGACAGAAATTATACGTTTATTTAATAAATGTCGACAAAGTTCTCCTCAATTAAAAACAAAAACAAAACTCAATTAAAAAAAACCAAAAACTGCAGCTTTTGTACTAGAAATAATGAGTTCAGATGTTATTTTAAGCGAACCATGTTCATCTATCCCAAGTCTCTTACAGTTAAAAAATACTACTTTTCAATAGTGCTCTTGTTCTTTGTTCCCTTTCCTTTTTCTAAGGGCAGATTACGGTTTTTCTTTGATATCAAAAATGTAGGAAAATGGAAGAGGAACATTTACCTAATGTTTCCCAGATGCATTAAAGTGCTTTCTTAACAGTACATAGCAGTTATTTAAATTAGAATAATTATTGGAATATATTTTAACAACGTCAGCTAACTTTATTTTTCCAAAACTCTAAAATCATGTATCTTTTGTAATCACATATTTCAATGAAACAATTGAAATAGAAATTACGGATAATTTTTTCTGCAGGATATAATCCTAATCAAAAGGCAAATACAAGTAATTCATGTTGGAAAACCATTACATATGTATTTGTTAAAGTTAATAAAAACTGTAAAATAACATGCATAAAATGGTACACAGCAAACAATTGTTTGTTTGTGTTGTTATAGCAACACTACGCTTGGGCGATCTGCTTAGGGGGGGTGCCTTGGCCGAAGGACTTTTTAAGGGGTTCTAACGCATACTGACATCTGGAGAAAACCGACCAAAACTCCAGACCGTTCACTCGACAGCCGCGCAATGGGGCTTCAAACCCGGGACATTCACACTTCAGCGGTCTACCATTTTGAGTGACTTATCCACTCGGCCATGGTGGTGTGTACTTAGATACGAGGTGATCATTTCAGGTGATGGAAAAGGTCCGATCTTCTTCAGTTTTAACCCTTTAAAGCGCAGTGATCCCGCTCTGGGAACACCAAACTCTGACGTTCTGACTGTTGCCAGTCACGAAGAATAGATTGGATTTCTATAAAAATAGTTGCGGGTGACATAGCTCCACGAGGACCCTTTACTTTTTAGTACGTCATTTCGCTTAAAAAATGATCACGATTATTTTTAACAGCACTGACATCTGCTGAAAAATGGAAGAATGCGAGACCAGCTCGATAGATTGCCCAATGCTGAAAAAAGGGCAGCCGTTGCCATCGCTCGACTTAACTACCAGCAAGATGGCGGACGATCGAAACGTTCATCGCGTGCCACAGATCGAGAGACCCTTTTTTGACGCAGATGGCTGTGTGCGAGCACAGCCAGCTGTCGTCAAAAAGGGGTCTCTCGATCTGTGGCACGCGATGAACGTTTCGATCGTCCGCCATCTTGCTGGTAGTTAAGTCGAGCGATGGCAACGGCTGCCCTTTTTTCAGCATTGAGAAAGGGTTGCGCCTCAAAGGGTTAAAAAAGTGCAACCATCGACATGGGATTGGAATAAGGAAAAGAATAGGAATAAGGAAAAGATAGGATTTGAGTTCTACATCCTTTTTACTTGTGTGCATGGTTGAACTTTTTTACAACTGAAGAAGTGTGAACTTTTATACCACCTGAAATGATAATGCCGCTGATAAATACCATTTTATGAATGTTATTTTACAAACTTTTATTCATTTTACATTAAATATGTTCTCATTTTATTTTCGCCAATCAAAAACAAAAAATTCGGAGAATCCACCCAAACAGAACATTCTTGTCCTAGGAAATTACTACGTAAAGATTAAATTCCTGTACACCCCATCTCGAGCCAATTTTTGCATTCCCTTATACATATGGAGATAAAAATAAGCTTAGCAGGTTTCACTCATTGGCATTAGTGGGGGATATCGAATTCGCGGTGAAGCTAACTTGTTAACTGGGACCTTGTTGCTCTTCGTGCACTAACCCTTCTAATACGGAACAGCGAACTTTTAATCAATTATAACCCAAAATAGCTTTCCACGACGTTAAAATCAAAATGAATCAGCAGAAGGTTTACTAACAATGGGAACAGTTTTACAGATTTTTAAAAATGTTTGAAAACAATGTCCATTAACACTAGAACTCCGTATTAGATTGAGTGGAAAGAAGGTTTTTTTCTGCTATTGCTTTCTTAGATAGTGAAAATGTAGTTTGATGCGGTAAAACTAATAAGTAAAGCATTTCATTCCGATTAATGGATAGTTTTTCCTCCCCAAGGGGATCCGAACTGAAAAAAAAAATGAAACTGAGCACGTTTCATAAAAATAAGATTGTTTGCAATTATGTTCTAAATAGCATGCAAAAGTAAGCTAATCTATTTAATATCAATGCTTACTCTCTTATTCAAATTAGTACATATATTCTGCCTGCCTCCCCAAGGAGGGCCGAATTTCAATCATCAGTTATACAGTAGTTTCAAAAGTCAGTATTTTGCAAAAGTTTCACTTTTTTTTATTGGACCCACACTTTAGAGGCAAGAGACAAGTGCTAATGTGCAAAATATTTTTTACCATTAATATTGAATGTGTAGACTTTTTTCGCACAGTATATTGCACTAAACATTTTTATTTCTTTTTTATTTTTATATTGAACTAGCTGCGTACCCGTTCTCCGCACGGTAGGGAACAAAACTTTTTCTTACATGTATAATTCGAATTGATTCCAGTAATGTGGAATGTAAAAATAAACAAAAGGATTTGACTCTTGGCGTAAAGTTACTCATTAGTTAGTCGTAAAGTTAGTATAAATACTGATCTGAGAACATTGTTAATATTATGAAACAAAAAACTATGTCGGTGTCATTGGCGATCAGAAAAAGAAAAGCGTGACGGTTCCTAAAAATTTCTAACTTTCAAAGTGTCTCATTTCTACATCATACTCTTTTTTAGATTTAAGTTATACCATTAATACCTTAGATACTACATGATGTGAAGAACCGTTTTATTTTATAACTAGCTGCGTGCCCGTTCTTCGCACAGTAGGAAACGAAAATTTTCCTTACATGTGTAATTCGAAATTATTCGTGATGTGGAATTAAAAAAAAAAAAAGAGCAAAATTATTTGACTCTTAATGTAAAGTTTGTGTCATGAGTACTAACCTGATCATTGCAGTATAATGACTCAAAAAACTACGTCAGTGTCATTCACTATTAAAAAAGTGGAAAGCTTAATAGTTTGCAGAGAACTCCTGGCTTTCAAAATGTCTTATTTCTACATCATACTGTTTTTTAGGCTCAAGTTGTAGCATTAAATACCTAAGACACTACATGAAATGGAGCACCATTTATTTCTTTCCGAAAATGTACCATATAAGGAAAGTATTGCAATCATGAAAAAAATTTGACTTCGAGATTTTGGTGTATTTACACGTTTTGAGGTCTTCTGAATTCATTTATGCTATTTTCAAGAGATGTTTTTAAAATAGCTGCGCACCGGCTCTTCATACGGGAAGAAAGGAATATTTTACTACTAAAATCATATCTGCATGTGACAAAACAGAATTTCATTTTTAAAAAAGTTCAAGTAATCCCCTCTGTTGAAATGACTGCGGGATATATTAACGCAAATTAGAATTACTTTTCGTTTAGTTGGTTGTAAGACAACCGTTGAAAACGGATAAACACTTTTAATTTCATGAAATATTTATTAACGTGGTACATTGCGATTTATTCATACTATCTTTACAAATCTAATAATACTACCTATTACGTACATTAATACTATCTGTACTCGCTTCTCCCTCTTCAAGGCTCCCTTAAAAGAAACAGCTTAGATTATTTGGCCTCAATGGGATCTTTTGATTCTGTGGCGATTCTTTGCAATTTACGCATTAGCATAAATAATAATCATTTCACATAATGGTTGCCATTAAGGAAACTCTCCATATATATTTAATTTATACATAGTTTTATAAGATTGGCGTATTTAGCGCCGTAAACCATTTCATCTTACTGTGGGGAGAAAATATCCAAGGGGTGCCATTTTAAATATCCAATAGCGATATCTTTTATATCCTCCATAGTCCTGTCTCCTGAAAAACATCAAACTGTGTAATCTCGAGGAGCTACTTATTCCCATTTTAATTGTGACAGGGCGTTAGAGTTGCAGAGTTTACAAATTTCACACATTTTTTTTTTTTATTTATGACGTCACTGTTTGACTGCCGTAAAGGATACCCCGGTAGATTAATTTCGGAGTTACTTTCGATATTTCGCATAATTGTTTTCAAACGGTATCATTAAAACTTTGCGTGACATTTATGGAGGAACGTAATTCAACGTTAAAATAAAACTATACTCGCAACCTGCATGCGTATGTTAGGCAACGCCTGCGCTAAATTAAATGCCAAAAATAAAAATAATAAATAGAAAAATTTTAATATATCGCGCTTTGAAACGAACTTTGTAACTTTTAAAATGAACATTTTCAGCGCCGTGAAAACATTTCAATTTTTAAATAAGCACCGGATTAAAATACCACTTCTAATAATAATAATCGTGAATTTCTTAGTTTATTTCTACAGTAAATTTTAATCAAAATATCGTCTCCCTGTGTTGAAAATAGAGCTGGAATAAATGAGTTAAAATTATGGCGTAATTTTTAGGTATCTTATAAAGCATTTGACGTCATAGATCCTCACTTGCGAATTGAAATTCTGATATCCCATTTAAAAAACTCGATTGGTTGAAAAAACCCTTTTTTCTAATCCTTTCTGTGGCAACAGCCGAACATAAATTCTCGTGCCGTGATCGCAATGTAATGAATGGCGTAAGATCGCGTTGATGCTATTAAATTCTAAACATTAGGCTGCATTAAAATTCGTAAAAAATCATCTAATTTACATAATTTTTTCGTTTTTATTTTAAAAGAGGGAGAAAAGAATGTTTCACGATTTGTCAAAATATCTAAAAGTTATGACGGATAGAATTCAAGAAATGCCTGATTTTGCTTTCTTGTGCAGAATTTAAATCTCCTATGTTGAGGCTAAAGATATCCATTAATACCGATAGCTTTCTTTACAAATGAGTCGTACCTCATGAGACAAAATGTTCACACTATTAGAACGTGATATTAAAGATAAATTTACAATTTTAAGCGCAACTCTTTAACAGTAGATGTGCATTTGATTATGTTTTATTGAACGGTTCTTGATCCATAATGAACCGAGATCTGCTTTAAAAGTGGCAGATTTCGGAAAATTCCAATCGTGGGTATTTCATAACCTAGTGAAATGAGAGAAAAGACGTAAGTTAGTGAAAATTTCGGTTTGAAATTATTTTTCAACAATGCAACGTTTGTGTAGTTTTAAAAAGAAAATAAAAAAATTCCGCTGTAATTACAAAATGTCCGACATCTGCCAGCATGGTTCTAGAGTTCATGAGTCGCATCTGCTCATATGTGTCAAAAAAGATCTCTAATTTCAGCTTACTGTCTTAAATTTATAAGATTGTTATTTGACAATAAGTCAAAGTTCCGCGTAATAACAGTTTATCGCATGCTTCGATCTTTTACATGCACTGTCGCATGGCTACCCCGCCCCTCCCCCCTTTGTATGGGTTTGCCTTTCCAAAGTGCACAATTTATGTTTTTGGTTTTCATATTCTAAAACTCACGTTCAATCTTCTGGTTCCGACAAGGAGATTGCAAGGGCATAGCCTTCGCAGGTGCTCTATTGCCCATGACTTTGACTACTTAAAAATGTCCTTTGTTTGATTAAAAATTTATCCATATCAGGCAGTATCCTTTACAATGGCCAATAAAAACTTTTAAAATTTAACTTTTATAAAGACTTTCTGGCATTTATCACTTCATCTTCGTTAGTATAATGTGACTAATAAATTAAATAACTTTGAGTAAAGTACATGCAAAGATAAAAAGATAGATTGCGTCAATTTTAAGACGTGCAGGCGGGTGTGAGTTTCCCGACACTCTGCTCCTGAGCCTTTATATCTCGCGAAACGTACATATAGTTTCGCTTTACTTTTTTTGTATACGTTATTTATCAAAATACTCTTTTATGGTTGTTATTTTACTAAAGTAGTAATTATTCCCAGTTTACATGCGGGTTAAAGTTTGTTTTTATATGCGAGGTCGCTAGAGCGTGATGATTGATGGTGTTCCTCTCAAAAAGCTTTAGTTAATCAACACAAAGTATTATTGGTATCCATGGATATTTGAAAAAACAAACAATGACCAGTGATACGTGAAAAAGTTTTCCGTAACCGTATACGTTAATATTTTTTAGAAAATAACGATCCGTAACCGTGTAGAGGAGAAATATCCTCCAGAAAATACAGATCTGTATTCATATAGACTAAAGAATTTTATTATTCGTAATTGTATATTTAATTTATTTATGTATTTGATATCTTCTGATTTACCCCTCGCCAACTTCACTATAAATCAAAATTTTATTGGGTATAAAGATAATTTCGAAAATGGAAAAAAATGAATAGAACTTAAAGCACAAATACTTAACAAAATGTACTCATTCATTCAATATTACACCATCTGCAACAAATACTGCTGCGTAACTGCAACAAATTATGGTTTGTTAACCGGATTCTGTACCGTTTTGTTCCTATATCACATTTTTTTGGCTAAACCATAAAATATCTATAATTTAGTTCACTAATTGACGGAAATTTACATCAAAATGACATTCAAGGATTCATATACAATAAATTAAATATCTAAAGACCAGTTAAAATAACAGTTGTGAAAAAAATCTCGTAACTAATTTTACACTTGAAGTGATATTTTCCCTTCTGTTGTATTCCACACATGAAAGCCTAAGAGAAGCGCGCCATGAATATTACGTTACACGATCATCAAAAGCGATCGTTTCCGTGCAAGGATTTTAACAGCAAAGTATTACTCGATAAAAATCCTCTTTGTGATCTTTGTATTGCGCATTTTCAATTTTAATACTCTTTTTAAAAATATTAAAATATGATAAAACACAAAAAAGGAGAAGGAGAGGCATTAAAGTGGCATGACGGTTCCACTGTTTAAACCAGAATATCCAAATTATCATTTGATGTTTCGTGATCTTCCATCTTCAAAACTGTCTTTTTTAATCCTTCGATTCAATTTTTTAGTAGTAAAAGCAGTTGATAAGAGAGTAACCCCCCCCCCGACCCCCTCCTCACAATGGAAAAAAAAAGACGCAGAAACAAAATTAATGCAGGGATTTTATTTCGGTTAATGTTATCTATTAGTGTATATATAATAATTATTATCTTAGGGAAAATCTATATAGTATTAAAAAAGATCCAACGTTTTTGAAACCTCGATGGCGACCATAGTTTTTTACTTGGAATTTAAATTCAGAATGTCGGAAAAGAAAAATGAAAAAAAGGCTAAAATTCAAGTTCTCATTTTAAAGGAAATTTATATAAACCACTGAAAAAATGATCTTTCTGATGTTGAAAAGAAATTTTAAACTTTAAGCAACAACCCCTAAAACATTGGGTACTTTCTTTGCACTGTAAAAGATCCATAACTTTCTTTTATCTAATAAACAAATTTTATATCGCACTCATGCAACAATAGTTCCGTAGATACACTGTGTCATTTTGTGTTATTACCATAATTGGATGAATAAATTACTACCATGAAAAATTAAACCATAAACATGCGTGTAACGTGTGAGCAGCTATTTTCTGTGACTCAATAGCATTTTACTTCGTAACTTTTTTAAAAGATATTGTATGCATTTTTGTAATTTGAAAATACTCTTTCTTACATGAATGCAGGAACAGAAAGAGAGGTGATAGCGTCTCTTTTATCAATGAGACATTACACCCATTACATTCTTCATTAACGTAAAAGAAACTTTGCATAAATAAGTGGGAAATAAAAATCGCGAAACATTTTGATGAAATGAAAAGAATAACAGAATAAAATGGAGGGGGGGGGGGTTAGTTATTCTGGATTTACTGCACCTTTATTATTATAGGGTTTGTATATCTTTCGATCCTAAAGGAAAGTGAAATATAGCTTTTATCATGTTTTATGAGGAATTTATGTATTATGAGGATTTACGTCTCAACCAAGGCAGTTTTATGAGTCTTTTAATACAAATATTTCTTCAAACATTTGAAAGAAAAAAAAAATATGAGGTTCAGAAAGGTACTGATTCTAAAGAAACGAACTTTATATGGGATGCTACGTATGATTTGCTGTTCTATGATTTAATATGATAAATCGCAATTATATGAATTACATAATATGATAATTCGCAATTAAAATAAAAAACAAACGGGAGAATTATCATTGAGATTTTATATATTTTTTTTAAAATAAAACATATTCAAACATACATATACTATTACAAGACTTATTGCTCAAGATTTTAATCTTGTTTTTAATATTAGGTTTCGTATTTTTTAGTGCTTTCAAAATTATCATACGTTTAAAATCAATGAAACATTTTTTTGGCTTGTTTCTATTGCAGTTGATCTATTTTAATGTGAAGACTACCTAAGACAAAATTTCCTCCACATATTAATAGAAAACATTTATTGGAGTAAATCTTACGTCTCTCTTCTCTGTAAATAAGAACAAAAATTTAGCGCTTCAATTCGTATTTTTTCCTCATACTGTATACAGATTAGAATAATTTGATTTGATGAAAAATGTCAATATTTTATCCGCTTTGGGATATATTGCACATCATCAAACAAGAATATATTGAATATAGAGTCCAGAATTTTTTTTCGACGTCAAAATTAAACTATTTAAGTAAGGAATAGGAAATTTTCTTTCGACGTCAAAATTAAAATATTTTAAGTATGGAATAGGAAAGGAACAGACTTAAAATATGAATTAACTGTTGGGGGTTTTACCTAAAACAAAACTTTACCAGCCCGTGGCAAAAATTTTTGCTTAGAGGATTTTTGATTGGAATTTTTAACTGTATATTGATAGCAAACAAATTAAGAAATTGTCTTATTAACATTATTTTAAATTTTAGTATGAATACTGAGGATTCTCACTGGTCTTCTAATCCAGACTGTTAGTTTATTCAAAGTATAAATAAATCCCCATTCACGTTGAAGTCCTCATGTGGGTCATCGGGAGTTTTGTGTCTTTTTCTTGCGATATGTTATATCGTTTCATTCTCCCCAAAATGTGCCATTTTAGTAGAAAAGTATGCTAATAGGACTCTAAATAATAATAAGTTAATAAAAACGAAAAACTAATAAAAGAGGAGAAAAAAGTATTTTATAATCATCACAGTTGTTAAAATTAAGTAAACAAGGGGCAGGATAATAACCGAATATTGCTTTTTTACATCTGGATGCAAAAAACTTCAGCGTCGTTAACTGTTGCTCGTTAGTTTCTAAACTCAACAGGAAAAAAAACATTTGCAGCAGTATTTTTTTTATGAAAAGTAATATTACAAGACCAACAGGTTTTTATGAAAGAAAAGGGAATATTGGCCAGATGAAAAAACTTTGGAAGAATTTGCATGTCAAGATAGGTATTTCTCATTGTTGTTGTTTCCCGTAATTTTCATGTTAAAAAAACATAATTTGATATGGTACGATCTTTACTAGATTAAAAAACAAAGTAATACAATGGTTAAGTGCGAATTTAATGAAGATAAACACATCTTTAAAAAATGAGTGGTGCTAATAATGTACGAAGAAAACCAGCTTTCCCACACTAATGCAAAATATGTTAACTATTTTCTATAAACAGTCAGCTTGAAATAACCAACGCGTTTCATTAACCGTCTTGACCTTACTTTCAACGCATCCAGCTATCAATGTAAATTTTACATGCACTGATTTCATCGCCGATGCTCTTGGCTTTTGATCTGAAGAAATATTCGGACATTGGCTTCCAGGCTTTATTTAGAAGGTTTTAAAAGCGGAAAGCTATACAGCGATTATAATTCAGTGTAATCGAAGAAAACACTTTTTAAATAGAATAAATTTTGCAAAGTAATCATTCAATAAAATCGTTTATCAAATTGAGCAAATTAAACAGAAAAATCAAAAGATAAATTAAAAGATAAACAAATACACACAAACCCCTTCGTATTTATCATTATTTATTTGTTGTTTCATTTTGTAGTTTCGGTTTTTTACCTATGTTAGATTTGAATACATTTTATATCATGATTTTAGTTCGAAAAAATGATACTGTTTATTTTTATATTCTTGAAAAAAAGTACGAAAAGAAAACGTTTTGGATTTTTTTGGGGAACATAGCTCCTCTTCATACTTTGTACTATACTATGATGAAAGTTTCATAAAGAATCCTCAAATATACAGTATTTTGCTGCACGAGTGGCATTTCAGAAATTTTTGGAATGCAGCTCCATGTTTGATTTTTTTTTTTGAAAAAGTTTCATGACTGGCATGGATTTAAATTTTTTAGTGTATGTAAAGAAACACAGTAGAAGCTTTAGACTCCTTGTTGCAATTAGTTTAATATTACTTGAAGTGTAAAGATGGTGAGACGAGTTTCTTTTATTTTTTATTTATTTATTTTTTTTTTTTCCAAATTGCAGCCCTAAATATTTAGACAGAGACTTTCTATAAAATTAAACTCTGTCGGATATTTTTTAAATAAATTTTTAATCATTACAATAACATTAAATTTCGTTACAATTTCAAATATTCAAATAGGAGTGCGATCGGAGTTAAGATTACAGTTTCCGGATTTATAGAAAATATAAAGCTATGGCGAATCCCAGGTGATTTATTTTATTTATTAAAGTAGCCTTCTTGTTAAATCGTGGATTTAAGCTTATTATTTTGAATATCAAATAATGAAGAAATAAACTATAGGTGTATAAACACGAAGGTGTATAACGTCAAAGTTATCAAATTATGTAATTCAGTAAGCGTCATACATATGCATGCATGGACAGATTCGTAAAATTACATATAATCACTAATTAACAAGGGTTGTAAACTCTGTTCTGTTTTATTAGAAAAGGCTAATTATTTTTGAATAATAAGCATAAAATACGAAATATTTTTTAAAAATTAGAAAAATCAAAAATGCATGTTTTATTATTGAATATATGAAACCATATTTTTTAAAATTCACAAATGTATATCGATTTCCATATTAATATGTGAAAGTATTTAAATTCTTTCAGTAGAATATGTTTCGTTCAATTGAAATTTCGTTTTTTTTCGGTGACTATTCCGTAATACGGGCGATATATATATATATATATATATATATATATATATATATATGCAATTGCTCATCAAGCGTTTTATCACTATTAAGGCCCGAATTACGGGCCATTTTATTATGGGAGCACCTTGTGGGCTGCCAGCGTTACCCCCTATGAAGGGACGGACAAGTTAACATCCATGCCCAACCCGGGATTCTAACCCGGAACCCGAGGCATGATAGAATGGTTCTTAACCCTTTAATGCGCAGTGTTCCCGCTCTAGGAACACCAAACTCTGATGTTTTGACTGTTGACAGTCACGAAGAATAGATTGGATTTCTATAAAAATAGTTGCGGTTGACATAGCTCCACGAGAATCCTTTACTTTTTAGCACGTTATTTCCCGTAAAAAAATGGTCACGATTATTTTTAACAGCACTGACATCTGCTGAAATATGGAAGAATGCGAGAACAGCTGGATAGATTGCACCATGCTGAAAAAAGGGCAGCCGTTGCCATTGCTCGACTTAACTACCAGCACAGCCAGCTGCGTCAAAAAAGGGTCTCTCGATGTGTGGCACGCGATGAACGTTTCGATCGTCCGCCATCTTGCTGGTAGTTAAGTCGAGCGATGGCAACGGCTGCCCTTTTTTCAGCATTGGGAAAGGGTTGCGCCTCAAAGGGTTAAGCCACTACAAAATCTGGGCAGCTTACGGTCGAGATATAGTTTGAAGCAAACGAAAATAAAACACTTGTATAACATAAAAATAAAACAAATTCAGGGAAAAAATAAATTTGTTGAGATTTCGAAAATTTCGAAAATTTGAATTTATTTTTAGATTTATTTACTATTATACTATTGCAAAAATGTGCTCAAAGAAAAACAATCAAAAGTATTTTAAGAGTCAGAATCGCAAATTATCACACAAGCATAGAAAGATCCAATGATAAAATAGAAGAATAGTTTAGGGTAAGTGCACCAGTAAATGACACTTTAAGAGCAGTAATAAACATTAACTAGTAATTGCTAATTACTAAAACTATCTAGAAACAAAATTTTTGTTTTCAAAACATAAGTAAATTTTGAAATTTCTTGTAGGGTATAATTATTACAGAATATTGCAAGTTTCTGTTTTTTTCGTACTTTATACGTTGTAATGAACCAGTAATTGAGACGAAGAAAAAAAATTTTGCTACAGTGATTAACACTTCATGCTCCAGTAATTGACGCCTAAGAAAGGTGTAGAAAAAAATGCTGATTTATTCTTTAATGTAATCACTTAAAAATGACAGAAGCAAATGAGGTGAAATTTGCTGACATGATATACGGTCACTGAACAAAAAACTAAAGGAGTTTAATTTTTAATTTTTTTTAAAAATCAGATTATGAGATTTTGCGAAAATTGTTTCAAACCTCGTAAATTTTTGTTCGCGCATCACGTAAAAAAGCGAATGAAATGATATTCGGTGGAGTGATAGGTGATCACTCTACTCAAACTATAACATGGAATTTTTTAAAAACGTTGATCAGATTTTGCGAAAATTGTTTCATACTGCGTAAACTTTTCTTCACTCATAACTGAGGTAAAGGAAATGAAATTTGGTGATATTATAGGTGGTCACTAAACTTAAAATATAGGAGTAAAAATTTTTAAATTTTTGATTACATTTTGAGATTTTGCGAAAATCGTTTCAAACTTCAATATCTGTTCGCACATCACATATTAACGACTAGCGAATTAATAAAATTTCATGGCATTATAGGTAGGCACTCAATCTATAGGCAGTGAATTTTTTAAAAAGTTTACTACATTTTGAAATTTTTAAAAAATCTTTTTAAAACGCGTAAATGTTTGTTCACACATCACGTACGAACGACTAAAGCGAATGAAATGAAATTTGGTGATAACAGGCAAACATAAATCTTAAACTACAGTCGTCGAATTTTTTTAAAAGCTGTATAATATTTTTAGATTTTTGCGAAAATTTATTCAAAATGTGTAAATTTGTGTTTGCCTATCACATATTAACCATTGAAGGGAATGAAATAAAATTTCAACTATAGGCGTCGAAGTACTTTAAAAATTTTTATGGAACTTGAGATTTTGTGAAATTTGAGAAAATGTTTGTTCCATTCCTGAGAAATGGCAATGAAATTGAAATTTGAAAGTATGTTATATGGCTTAGTTAGTTAATGCAAACTATAGATGCCAAAATTGTTTTAAATATTTCATAGATTTTGGGATTAACAGATGATCGAAAAAGTTAAATCATCATTTTTCCTTTTGTTTGATATAAAATAAATTCACCTTACATACGAAGTAATAAGAACAATCATTACCGGATGTAAAGATAATAACTATTGTCAAGTCCATCCCAATATTTAAAACCTATTTCTTTTACGCGATGATTTGAATTTTTTTAAACGAACTGATTCGGTTTAGCAAACTGAAATCGACAAGGTTAAACGAAAGAGGAAATGAGAAAACTCAGATTTACTCTTGAAACATATATTGTCCAGAGATATTTCCCCCTCACTTTGATTCTTCGTTTTTCATTTAAAAAAAAATGTGGCCTAGTTTAAACTTAAAGAACTTTGCTGTACTTTCCCCAGGGTTGAAAAAATGATTTTCAGAAAACAATGAATAACATACATGAACAACGAAAAAATATCTTTCTGTCATATATTAGACACAAATGTTAATCATATGCTGTTCCACTAGTAAAATTGGGATAATCGCAGACTAGTTTCGACAAAGTTTAATTTATTGCTTACAGTTTGATAGGCAATAGAACATTAACTGAATGAGACTTCATCAATTTTACTGCTGCAATCAGTTTATTCAAAATGTGTAAATATTTGTTTGTCCATCACGTATAAACCACTGAAGCGAATGAAATAAAATTTAGCATCATCGTACAGACGGTTGCATACTGTAGGCGTCAAAGTATGTACTTCAAAATTTTCTATAGATTTTGAGATTTTGTGAAACTGAGTGCATGTTTGTTCCATTTCTGAAAAATGGCAATGGAATGGAATAAGATTTGGAATTGTCTTTGATAGATTAATTTAAACTGTAGATGAAAACAATTGCTTTAAATATTTTGGTGATTTTGAAAGTTTGTGAAAATCGCATGAATGTTTGTTTTCGCATCCCTCAAATATGGCTTTAGAGAATGGAATGAATTTTAGTAACATGATCATCAATAACGACTAAAACAATAAATGTCATATAAAAAAAAATTAATAAATTTTAATATTGTACAAAAATTCCATTTTTTGTGGAATCTCTTTAAGGGGATCTGAAGTTAATAATTATTTATCTACTTAATTTTTAAAAATTTCGTCGATTTTTTAAAATGTTTATTTGCCTTTCTAGGTTTTTTGAAATTTGTGCAAAATTTCCTGGGGGCATAATATTAAATTACTACTGGTGCACCTAACCTAGTCTTTTTCATACCTTGTTCTGAATATTTTTTCAGGTTACACTGCCCACTTAGCTCTAATAGATAAAGAAATAAAGCGTGTTGCCACCTTTTTGGGACACCCTGTATATTCAAAAATTATCGAACGATAACTTTCTGAATAGACATTAACTGCATTTCCTAGAAATTTGATGCAATTATCAGGAACTTGACTGGAACACCAATAACTAGCATAAGTGTCAATTACTGGTGAAATCCAGATTTTTTTTATCCAGTAATTGAGACCCCATCTTAAAAAAAAATAAATTTATTTATTAAAAATAAACTGTACAGACTTATTTTATGTACTATTATCTCATACAATTAAGTTTATATCGATATCCAAAAAGAAATAGGCTTCAAATAGAAACAGGTTGATAATGAGCTAATCTTAATTTCAGAATTAAGCAAGACTTTCTTTTAGCACTGCGTTTAAAATCTCAATCTATGATTCCTACAGCCCTCTGGAGTTAAAAAAAACCTGCATAGAATTGAAGACAAATGCCTAAATGAGTACTGGATAGCACCATTTGATAACCGTTTTTAAATAAAAGCTTATTATAATAAATTATCTGCCAAAGTGACATTACTGGTGCACCTACCTCCATAGTTTTATTTTATCTATTGATCTTTCACAGCTCGTTAAAAAGAATATTTGTTAGTATCCCCCACAGAAATAGTTATCAAGACTTTTAATTGTGTTAAAGAATAAATAAATGTTACTATATATATAAATAATTTTAGTCATGGATATACGTAAAAAAACGAAGTAATAATAAATAAAGTAAAAATCGAGTGTTTGCAGCTTATAATATACGTAACTAAAGATATTAATTAATTTTCCTTTCAATTTTTTTCTTCACATTTTTTTGTGATTTGTCACTAGTTTTAAATTTATAATTAAGAGTGATACATAATAAATAAATAATATTAAGTTATAACAAAAAAGAAAGTTTAAAAAATAGAAAATTAAAAATAGAGTAGATGCAGTAAATACAAATTAAGAATTTACTTTGTCTTTATTCATACTGACTACTTAATGACTACTGACTACTCATACTTGTTATTACTTAAGTTTGAAACCTGTAATTTATTTTTAAAAAATCGAACATTTCTACAAAGCATTTTAATAAGGTAAGATAAAATACTGTTTTAAAAACTAATTATAAAGTACGTTTCTGAAAGTCTGTGTTTCAAAGAATTGTCACTGATTTAAGCTACTTGAAACATTTAAATTTGTGGTCTTTTAATAAGAAATATATTACTAGTAGGAAAAGAGATTATTTTTGTAGTAACACGCGGAAAAATAGACTGATGAGAGAAAGAACAAAAAGGAGTCAATAAATATACAACAAAATTAGAACACCGTCGTGCATATTAAATACCATAAGAAAATCTAAAATAAATTATTTTTATCGCATCGAAAAAAATTGATTGTCTTAGTTTATAATTCATTCGTTATTATAATAGTTACGCGATACTAACAAATTCGTAATGCCAAGTTAGTAAACAATATTTTATAAATTACTACATAATGCTGAGCTAGAAAATAATATGTAAACTACCGTACAAAAAAAAAAAAGACACGCAACTTTAATGCAATAGCAGCAACCCATTTCTCGAAAAACAACTAACCTAATGGGTTTATTTTTTATGGAAGGGAAAATCTAAAGATTAGAAAACGATATATACTGGCAGAAGTTCAAGCAATTTATCTGAGGCACAAAGTATTACTAGGTTAATTATTCTGAATGAGATATTAGAATTAACGCAAACAGGTTTTCCTTAGCCTTCTCATTTTCGAATGCACAGGGTTTTGCATACGGAAACGGACTCTCGATAACCGCACAATTTGAATGATCAAATATATATCAGAATTTCATGTTTAAGCTGTGTTCTATTTTAAAATTTGAGGGTCACATTATTTTAATAAAAGGGGGGTTACTGAAAACTGACAATTGATGCATGTCAGACATATGCAGTAAAATACTTCGAGAAAAAGCTTTTATTTTCGATAATGGGGAGTGGAGAAAAGAATGTCATTGAAATACAATAGATCTCCCTATAACACGGTTTCATATTAGACGGATTCGTAAAACACGGCGAAAATATTGCCATCTTGTTCGTATAACGCGTTAAAAGAAGCTCGTATAGCGCGGTAAAATGATACAGATGGTCTAATTTTATCGCAGTTTTAGCTCCAGTAATTAATATAACGTTTGAATGGTAACACTAAAAGAAATAATCGCCTATTCCGGACTAATAGATGTACAAGCCGCCCGACATTTCGCGGACCGCAATATACGCCTCTAGTAACAAACTTATTAACAAACTTATATGATGAACTAAGGAGATCGTTTGCTTTTTTCTAATTGTGGTGAACAATAATCGCATCTCAAAGAACTTGTTTGATTTATTTTATTCTACTTAAACTGGTGGAAGAAAAAGTTTTAGAAAATAATTTTTTTCGAATTTAAACCCGATTTAATCTGTAATTAATTTTTAAAAAATCATTCTATAAAATACTGTTTTAAACAACTAATTATAGAGCTTAAGCACGTTTCTGGAAGTCTGTGTTCCAAAGATACATATCAGTTATCTCTGGTGTATACATAGCATGAAATAAGCACTGTTTAAGTGAAATGTGTTCAATAAATTAAAAAAGATCTTATAATACGTACAAGTCTAAAAATTTAATAGTTCTTACGTTATCTAAAATTTGTCTTCAGTCATCATAAGACTTTTGCCCCGCTCGCTCAAATAAGGAGTGCAGCGATTGGACCGCGCAGTTTACACTCCAGGATGCGTACAGCTTAGGATTCGTATAAGACGGATTCACATAACACGGAACGTATCTACCGTGTTATAGTAAGGCCTTATGTACTAAGTTCACATGCATGATTTTAAGAATCATAGGATAATTCCTTGATTTTCTGAAAATGCGTAAAAATTTTTTTAAAAATGCTGGGATTTTTCGCTTTTCAGAAATTTCATGAAATGGGTCTAAATCACGTCACTCTTAGAAAAACTCATTTTTTATACTTATTTATACCTTATTTTTGACGAATAATTTCCGTACTCTATGGCAAAGCAATTTTTCAGAGAATTTTCCGACCCGAAATCTGAAGAGGAAAAAATTTCGCTGAATCTGAAGAAGTTTCTTCTCTATTGACAGAAGAAAAAAAAAGAAACGGATAGTCATCCAATAACGGAGTTATTCCGAAGCTCTGAGGCCAGAAAGTTTTCCGTTCATTTTAGAACTTTTGAGAGTGCGTCTTTTTACATTAATTTATTCCTCATTTTTCAACAAATAATTTTCGTTCTCCTTGGAAATGTTATATTTCCGTGAATTCTTCCCGAAAGTTTCAAGAAGAGGAAAAAAAATTCGTTGACTTTGAAGACGTTTCTTCAATTGGCTGGAGAAAAAAGGAAAGGATATTCGTCCAATAGCAGAAATATTCCGCCAGGACTGCTGACAGTAAAATTTGCGTGAATTCAAGAAATAATGTTTGCGAGTGTTTATTTTACCGTATTTACATATAATAATCATACAATGTGTCAAATACTCTACGTTGTTACTTTTTCGATGCTCTGAGAATAATAAATTAGCTTTTTATTATTATGCAATTGCATTTACTGGTTATCAACTGATGTCGATTAGTATCCGAGCACGAAAATTCTTTCCAGTGAAGAAACTGAAGACAGCCTATTGGGATCGACTTTAGAATCTGAAGTTTGTTTTGCAAGTCACACGCAGGCTGTGGAAAGAATTAGTAACTTGAAGGATGATATGCTGCTATGAAGAAAGAGATATGTGCTAGAGATGAGTTCGGGCTCATTTTTTGAAGCCCGAGCCCGCCCGAGCCCGAAAACTTTTAATCCGAGCCCGAGCAATATTATTAAAGTTGAAGCCCGAGCCCGCCCGAGCCCGAAATTTCAGCTAAAGACAAATAAAATTAACTACTTCATTAATAGGATACAATAATTTTTGGAGCTTCACACACCTTCTAGATCCCCGTGCCGCTATTTTTTGAAATAAGTACGTCTATTTATCCCATGAATCACTTTTTAAAATCTGTTTCAAGGAGTATGTTCAACAAAGGAGAAATTTTTCACGAGCCCGAGCCCGAACGCAATCGTTAATTACAGAGCCCGAGTCGGGCCCGGGCTCGGGCTCGGGCTTTCGGGCTCGGGCTGAGCCCGTCTCATCTCTAATATGTGCACGAGATCAAAGCTGCAATAAACGAAAACAAGTAATGTTGGAACTGAAATTGAATAAGGATTTTGTGGCTTCAGAAAGGTAAACCATTGTAAATAAATATTTTATGGGATGGATAATTGGAAAATCAGTCTACAGCCACCTTCTAGTGGTGAATTTTTACTTGTCTTGCTTTGATTTTGAATGGAAAAGAAACAGAAAAGTTGAGATCCTTAACGCAAATATCAAGTGAAGACATATCAATGAACTTTCAGAACTTTTATTCTGTTTTAATAGGTCGACGGCCACCAGTGACAAAACTTGCCATGCACAACAACAGAAACCATTTACTGAAATAAAAGGCTTTTTTTTCCCTCTGAAAATAAATTAAAATAAAAGCTGCTTTTTTTTGTTGATGCTGTTGCGCTGAACTAAGACGCCTACATCATCCATCTCTAGGGCATTTCTTGGTTTCCCATGCAAGGATTGTTAGTAGAACATCATTCTAATGTCAAATCCAAAGTAAACAGATACCTTTATTTTCTCTGCAAGCCAATTAAAGAAATTGTTTCATTGTTTTTTTTCCTGATGTCGATTACAAACATACGAAACGATTTACAAAAAACAGTGGTATTTCGTGGAAGTATTTTCAATAGCAAATGAATACGAAAGTGAAGTAAAAAATCCTTTAAAATTGCTGTTTTGGTATGCCTAGATAAACGCTTCCACGTCATCTGTTATGTTAATTAAGAGTTGAGCTACATCAAACGAAGCAAATTTCCCCCAATTATGGAAAATAACCTAACCATTTCTTTTCTTTTTCTCTTACTTAAATCTGTTTACTTTGAAAACAAAATGCAGATAGATGCCACCAATTAGCATCGGAGGCTTTTCAGACATTTTCCATGGATAATGATGCTCAACGCAACTGAAAACAGTTGTTCAGTCATAATGCTTTAAAAAACGTGCGCGATTCTCTTATTTAAGAAAGGAAGGGAAAAAAATCTAAAACGCAAAATTCTTTACATTCTTTTAAGGGAACGGTAGACATAAAAATTTTTTTTTAAACCAAAATTTATGAATTTTTGGGGGTATATGCATCGAAGTATGACAATATTAAATACTTAAAAAAACTCAAAAAAGATATTTTTTATTTAAATTTGAAAAAATTTCAATTTATAAAAAACGTCCCTCGTAAATTTTTATTTTTTCCTTCAATTTTACCTTGTTATTATTCATTCAAATGTATTCCGAACGAATTTTCTTATTAATTTAGAGATTCGTTGAAAAGTAAAATTTTAGGATGTATTTTTTTTGAATTAATACTGAATTTTCACAAAAATTTCATTTTTTTATAAACTTATATTGAATTTTTATAATCTTAATGACCACCAAAATAAAAACGGATACGAAAATTTATTTTTATATGTATCTTGAGTCAGGGGCATAGCCAGAAATTTTTCATGGGGGGGGGGGTTACGACTACTGCAACTCATATATATGTATACATAGTGTGATAATGTAGTGAAGAATATACATTTTGTATGGCAAAAAATCTCTCATGGGGGGGGGGGTTATGACCCCCCCCTAACACCCCCCCTTTGGCTACGAACCTGTCTTGAGTCTCTATAATGAATTTTATAAGATTTCTTAAAAAATTGTGTCGCAACGACATTTTAAAGGCACAGAACTGCGAAGAATATTCATTTCACACAAAAGGCGTTTGTTACGGACTTTTAAAGGGCCGTTTATGAGAAACTTACATTTTTTAAATGCATATAACTTTGTTACTAATTAAGTTACTAATTAAGAGACATGCGTTTTATTTTGCTTCAGAAAAATCAGAGAATATTAATACGTTAAAAATATTGCGATTTGTTGGCGGATTTTTGGTAATGCCATAGCCCACCATTCCATTAAAACTTGATCTGGTGTAAGTAAACTAGCAAATCGAGTCTATATGGAAGGTTTGTAATGAGGTTTCCTTCTTTAATTCATTTTTTCTTTATTTAATGTATTTTTATTCAATTTTTTTTTAATATTTGAAAAGTAGCATATATTTTTTATGTTCAAATGGACGGTGTAGCCTTATTTTGACCGCTGTGGGTCTAAGAAAAATTGCAGAAGTGTAAAGGTGTTTTTACTGTAACTTCAAGTAGTGACGTTAGTAACCATAGGAATTGCACCCCATAAGTCTGTGGAAACAATGGGAACCACGAGATTAGATCTGAGTTCAAAATTAAAAGCAAGAAACAAAAAGACGAATTCTTTCCCCTCAGGGGAAAAAAACTACAAAGCACAAATTTTACTCGGGAAATTATATTTTGTTAAATTCAACGAAATTTTGTAGTTTAAAAAAAAACAAACTTGGCTGGTGCTATTTTAGGGAATAATGTTACTGGATCAACAAAATATTTCATTGACTAAAGAAACAATCGACAAAAATTTGTTTATTTAGCAAAATTACCTGGTTAAAATAAAGTCAGCAATATTTTATTGAGTTCGACAGGAAATTATAGCAATTATGCTTTGAAGTAATCTAGAGCATTTTATAATACATATTTGTAGATTTAATACTTTTTATACTCAAAACATACATGAAGTAGTTTCATTTTTAAAAATGCATATCGAACATGACTCTGAATATTTATTTTTGCGTTAATTTCTTATTAATAAATATCTGCACCAGCCGTACAGGCTTCAAGATTAACCATCACGAAGAGCGTTTAATAGCGTGGCAGTAAAAATACACGAGCGACATTGGGTCATCCGTGCGGGATTCAAAGACGAAATAGCGGAAATAATGATGGTCAAAGAAGTAGGAAATTTGTAATATAGTAGAAGCAAACAAAACGTATAGTTGTCCGAAATAGTGGTTGGCGCTACAAAATTTAATATTTGCTTTCATGAAAGAAATTTTTTAGTAAGCAGGCTTTTGATTTGAATGAATATTTTAGTTCCTTTATTTGAAATTAATGAGAATTACATATAAGGGAGTAACAAAATTCCATCAATGACTGTATTTGTAATTTTATTTTCATTAAAAAGTAATCTGATCTTTTTTTCTTTAAATAACACCATAAACTAAACATTATTGTTGGATAGAATTTGTATATATGTATATAAACTGGCTCAACTTTACAGATGCTCGTATCTGTGATGCATTTTATTCCCTTTAATTTGGGTAAATCGTGAGTAAACGTAATTTAAGAACTTAAAAAAGTATTTGGATATTGGTTTTTAGTGCTGTGATAAATTATCCCCAGGAAGGTTTTCTATTGTCAGGATGTACCAGATTACATTCTAGAATAATAATCAATTTTTTCTGCATTCAGGAATCATGGAATTATGAATCCATTTTTCCAGGTAACAGTCTTTGGTAAATGAATTTAGCAGATTTTCCAGTTATTCTTCCTAGACATAAATATGTTTCTTAAAAGGAGAAAAAAACTGCCATATCGTTGAAAAAATGATGAGAGACAGAGAGAGATGAGGCTTTAAAAAAACTTAGATTGTTGTTTCTTCACAATCTGTAATTTGCTCCCCCCCGCCAACCCCACCCTTAACGAAAACGCAAAATGTACGGAACTTTAGAATAAAAATTCTTAAATACAGGACCCTTAAGTACACTGTAAAAAAGGGGTGAAAATATTGGAAGTTTTGTACATTTTCTACACGTTTCACAATTCTCTATCACTAATCGTTTATAAGCATGCGGAGACTGTAAAATTTTCTCAAGTCTCCGACGATTCGTAACTTTTTTTTTATAAGTTGTAGGATTACTTTTTCATATAAACAGCTTTAAGGCTACAACATTAAGGCTGCACATCACAGCTTCTGAAGAGACATACTGATTTTTTCGAGTCTGAAGCAAATTTTGAAAATGTAAGCAACTTTTAAAAAGTGCTCAAAAGTTGTATTATGTTTTGGAAGATCAGCTCTAATAATGAAATCATTCCCTTCGTCCCTGTACTTGTAAGCAGGGCATCACCCTCCAGAACATTTCCTTCTAGACTGAAGCAGAAATATATCCTCAGGTCTAATCTAAAAAAAAGTCTTATTACTGTCCACCTGTTTTGTCTGTCCTTGCTGAATGCGGTGAGGTATTTGATGTTGATGGCTCAATACTTAATCAGTGTTTTATGTTCTGTTTTACTCGAAATATTATTGATTATTTTCATATCCAAATTGTAATGGTTGTTTATTTTGAACACGATTACGACTGCTACTTATTGCTGCGAAGAAAGCGGTTTATGTTCTTATTTTAAAAAAAAAGAACCGTCCAGGGTAATTAGGTTATAGTGACACCTTTAACCCTTTAACACGCAGTGTTCCCGCTCTGGGAACACCAAACTCTGACGTTTTGACTGTTGCCAGTCACGAAGAATAGACTGGATTTCTATAGAAATAATTGCGGCTGACATAGCTCCGCGAGAATCCTTTACTTTTTAGCACGTCATTTCCCGTAAAAAAATGTCATGATTATTCTTAACAGCACTGACATCTGCCGAAAAATGGAAGAATGCGAGAACAGCTGGATAGATTGCTCAATGCTAAAAAAAGGGCAGCCATTGCCATCGCTCGACTGAACGACCCGCAAGATGACGGACGATCGAAACGTTCATCGCGTGCCGCAGATCTAGAGACCCTTTTTTGACGACAGCTGGCTGTGCCGCACAGCCGGCTAATAACTAATAATTTAACACAATCATAATAAAACATAATCAAATGTATGAAAATTCTTATGTATGGAAATTGAAGAATTCGCGACTCACTGGGTCATCTTGAAATATTTTCTGGAACTGATATTTAACCCTTTGAGGCGCAAGCCTTTACCAATTCTGAAAAAAGGGCAGCCGTTGCCATCGCTCGAATTAACTACTAGCAAGAGGGCGGACGATCGAAACCTCCATCGCGTGCCACAGATCTAGAGCCCCTTTTTTGGACGACAGCTGGCTGTGCCGCACAGCCAGCTGCGTCAAAAAAGGGTCTCTATGTGACACGCGATGAACGTTTCGATCGTCCGCCCTCTTGCTGGTAGTTAAGTCGAGCGATGGCAACGGCTGCCCTTTTTTCAGCATTAGGAAAGGGTTGCGCCTCAAATAGTTAATCCTGTAAGCGTCTGGAAAAAATATCATCTGGGCATGAGCAAACATTCAAAGACCTATTCTAGGTATCAGCTGTGTTTCCAGAAGGGAGTCTTGCGTTTGCATCTTTGCAACGACAGGAGACTGGGGCTAGACGATGTTGAAATTTTTGAATCGTGATGTACAGACAGCATTATATGACATGGTTCCGAATATGTCATATAATGCTGTCTGTACATCACGATTCAAAAATTTCAACATCGTCCAGCGCCACTCTCCTGTCGTTGCAAAGATGCAATAATAATAATAAGGGGGGTAAAATTATAGGATCAAAGTTAGAAAACAATATTCTAAACTAGGTGAAGTTTAAAAATTAAACGTAAAAAAGGCAATAAAATACACTGTAGGATGAGAATAAAAAGATCATAATAATTAAATCTCATATTGAAAAACAACGTGGAATCGAGGGTTGAGATTTTAAAAAAAATGACGAAATCCACTAACTGGGAAAAAAAGTGTAACAACAACAACAACAATAATAATAATAATAACAAAGTCCCGCTATGGATAGAAAAGCAACTGACCTTTGCGACTGACCACAAAATAATGTTGGGTAAAGCAGGTGAATGATTAAAACGTTTGTGCTGTTACAGGGAAAAAGAAACGAAATGACGTCCCGATAAAGATGGCGGACGATTAAATGGTTTGTGTTTTACAGAAACTAAATTGTGTCAGGTTAAAAGGGGAACTCAATAATTTCTGAAGAAACAAAACGACAAGCCGTGAACTAAAGTATGAACAGAGGAAGAGAGTTTACTAAGATCTCCCTTGACTGGAAAAAAAAAATTAAAAAGTTAACATATCAAACTTGAAGAAGTTAAGAGATGTTATGGGGTTCTCAGTTGGATAGGATTGAGAAATTTTTAGGGCGTTTAAAAAATATGTTACGAGATATTATTGAATTAAGAGGCCAAAACTGAAACTAGTTGACAATGGAAAACTATCATAGATTATGAATATCCATGTTTAAATTTCTTTCGTATAAAACTATCAAACATAGGGGTTCTTTAGAGTTACATTAAGCTTATGTTAGGCGTAGCTTCGGAAGGATACAGGGGGCACGTGCCCCTTTCAAATTTATCTCGAGATCTTTTGGTTTAAAACATTTTTGGTTCAGACTATCGGAGAAACTCCCTTTTTTGTATTCTTCAATACAATATCCCCTCCCCCCCCAAAAAAAAAAAAAAAATCGGTCTCGAGACTCCTATGGAATACGTTTGTTTCTGATAGGCCCACCGATCAAAACAAGTAGGAGCATCGTCTATTCTATTGTCAAATCGAAGCTCACCGGGTTCAGTAAACATAACACATTAATCCAATTCAATCGAACACCGGAACACTGTTGACCTTCAATTTTATGCTCTGATCCAATTCCTAAATTCATAACAAATGAATAATAATGATCCTCATTGCAGATCCATTTAAACCCAGGTTTCCCAACCACTGATTCGCGGACTGGTGCTGGTCTGCGAGACTTTACTATCAGTTCCCGTATATCAAATTTATTAAAAAAATAATTGGCAGCAAATATTGTTTTAAAATTATACTCGTATAACACTTTATTTAACAAATACGATACATGCTCATTTAATATTTATTATTTTAGATTGAAGCTGGTCCGTAAAATATTTACGCCTTTATTTTGCCGGTCCGCAAGTGCTGAAAGTTTGGGAAACACTGCTTTAAACAAATCTAATTTTCGGTGGCATTTTCATACATCGTTATTTAAAAAAGAAATTCTTGTTATTCCACCTTCATAGAAACTGTGTATGTGACATGGGTTTTCTCCAATCTTTGTTCCAACCTCCCATTAAAACACACTTTTAATGGGAGTAGGTGTCAAACATTGTAACCAATTTTTGGTTAACTTTCCAATTTCCAATTTAACTAAAATGTAATCATCCTCATGCGTCTTAGCTAACAATTATAAATCAATAATAAAAAAGTTTTAGTTTCGGGTTTTTAATAATTTTTTTGAGTTCACCCTCTTCATTATGTACAACAATGTACAACTTCCCAATATACAGCTGAACTAAAATTTTGCACACGAATGCACCTTAACAAAAAGTTTTAACTTCTATACGATATGTGTTCACTGGTTTACGAATCTCGTGTGTTTGATGGACCTTTAGTTTTTCATCCATTTGTCCCGGGTTCGAGTTCCCATTCCAATTTTTTTCGAATAAAGCTAGTTTGCGGATTCGAATAAAGCTAATTTTTGTTCGCGGTTACAGAACGTTTCCCAAAATTTTACAAAAAATATGTTTATAAACTTTTATAATTGAAAAATTGATTAGATTCCTAAGAATAAAAAGAGTAAAAGACAATGAAAGAAAAAGAAAAAGAAAAAATGAACACGCTTTTATGCGAAAATAAACTAAAAAGAATGAGGCGATTTTCTTTTTTGATACAAGGGAACATTGAAAGTTTTTGCCTAAAAATGAAGACGCCGGTAGTATATTTTATACCTGTGATGTATGGACATCGCCCTATATTCTACTTTAAATTAGAGCGCGAGATATCGATTTTTAAATCTTCTCTGTTGGATAATATCAGGATTGGCGGTTTCTTGTCAGACATTTCCGATACATTACTTAACTGGGTTCAGTTTTGGGAATTTAATTTTGGCATCCAATTTGGCGATGTTTCAAAAAAAGTTGAATTCTCTGCGGTGACATTTGGCGTGATATTACCTATAAGATCTGTATGGTTTGCTCTCCATCATGGCAATATCAGTACGCAATCTAATTAAAAGAAAAGTAATGATAATGAGCGAACTTTCGAGAAAACTCACTAGAGAATATAGTCGCCCAAATGCAAAATGCAAGGAGTCGCCCGAATGCAAAACTCGTTAAATCCAAAAAATTCAAAATTGACATTATAACGGCATTTTGTTTTTTACATTAACCTATGTGCATTCCCGTTGAAAAAAATGCACTAAAAAAATTCTAAACTACTAAAATAGAGCTCCGAAAATTCTATAATGCTGCAAAATTCTGTAAATCCATCTTGCTTACTGCCGCATAATTCGTTATACGCATTTGATTCGACCCCCATCAAACTCGCTATATCCTCAGCTGCTCGTACCCAGTACATGTTTTCAGGCTGCAAAACTCGTTAAATTTCATCCTTTTATTTCTCCATTATTCTTTTCGTTATTACCAGTATTATATCAATAATTTTCCTGTATTTTGTGCTTTTTGTGTATTTTAATGTGATTAAATGAATTTTTTACTGCCTTTTAGCTATTTTTTAAACATAATTTTGCTTAATCATTTCATCATTCGACTACCATAAAAAATTGCCTCTCCCCTATGGCACCGGACCAAACCGCTTACTCATGGCAAGCGTATATCTACAATTTTACAATCTGTGTTGAACATTCCGATGTCCAACTACCAAAGAAAACACTTTTTTCTATGCTTGGGCAAAATATGTGCATCTCGAAGAATCCATTGTGATAGCATCAGCTCTGTATGATTGCTTGCGAAAAATTGACCTAATCCACATTTCTACTGTTCGTCTGGTATGTGAAGACTGTTGGGGCTAGAATAAATGAATTTGTACCTTAATGATGAATTCTTACTGTTTCAAAACTCGATAAATTCTTCATACAGCAGCAAAACTCTGTCTTCGTACAGCTGTAAATCTAAATCAATTAGTTCAATAACATGAAAACTACACCAAATTCAGGAAAAACAGTGATGAAATTGGATTCGGAACGAACGTTTTCACTCATATGCCGAAATGCAAGCAATCAGCACGAAAAATAAACTCTACAGAAGTTTTTTTTCATTTCCTGCAAAAAAAAAATCTCGATGGCGCTTAACGAGTTTTGCAATTCGACAACTCAAATAGGAGAGCAGCTGAGTCCAGTGAATGCCAGTTTTGAATCCTCACTTATAGATAACGTTACTAGTGAGAACTATAAAGCTCTGTGTTTTTGTGCTATCAGAAGCGCCGTTTTTCCGGCTTTTTTCCGAAGCCGTACCGGAAAAACTCTTGTGATGTGAACATTCTGTTCGAGTATTCCACTGAGTTTTAGTTTATGGAATGGCCTTTTTGTGAATTGCTGCGAATTGTGCCGCGAAAATTGCTCGACGAGCTCCTAGAAACAGTAAAGTTCGTGTTTTTGACATGACAACTCGACTGGTTTCTGGAACTTTCTAGACACTCTGAAATTCCAAATATTCACACCCGTACAAAACCGAAAGCATTTTAATGCAGAAAAAAGACGTTCAGCAGAGTTTCTGGACAATATTCATTACTGGGACTCAGAGGATTGACCTCCCCCCCCCCCCCCGAAAAGAAAAAAAAGAGCAGTGAGTTGATAACATAAGTGATGTCAAATGAAAAAAAAACACATATATGTAGTTCAAAGAACTAGTAAAAAAGAGTACTTAAATATTAATATTTTTTATTAATTAGATATATGAATAGGTATTACAATTTTCAAGTAATACACATAGGGATGGATTACCATTATGCTGAATAGGTTTTAGAGTATGTTCCCCAATATTTTGGGGGCAGTCCTATGGCATAGAATCAATCAAAAATAATTCTTCAAATGGAATTGTAATTGAAGTGTTGCGTTATTTTTAGATTATAAAATTCATACACAAAGAGAAAAAACTGCTTTGCTTTATTTTTTCTACATGCAGTGGATATGTTGCAGTTACTTTTTAGTCATATTCAATTAATTTGACAAGGTGCAGTTGTCAGTGAAAAAAACATACCGTTTAAGTTCAGAAAATCAAACCAGTTTTACCTTTCACTCGACGGGAGCGAAGCACAACACTTCTACAAAAGCAGAGCAAAGCGAATGATATTAATTCAGGTTTTACTTTACAGGCTACACTCTCTCTAGTAATTGTGCTGTTGGTTAATAATTACTGTGTTTCGTTTATTAAGGATTGTGGAATAACCTGGAAAATTGGATAGCCTAAGGGCTCTTGTGAAGTTTAATCTGGCTCTGTATACACACGCACACACACACACACACACACATAGATGTTTTGTTTAATTCAACAAAAATTTTTGGCACTATTTTAAACGAATAATTTTGTTGAATCAGCAAAAATTTTGTTTATGTATCGAAATATTTTGTTAATTCAACGAAATATCTTATTTTTTATAAAATTATTCACTTAAAATATGCCAACGGAATTTTTGTTTAGTTCAACAGTATTTGTTGAATGCAATAAAATATATTTTTTTCCGTTCGCCCAAAATAGAGTGAACTTAAATTTCTACTATGTACGATGTTAATTTGTTCCACTCAGTGGCGGTAGTGGGTTTTCGTATTAACCCTTTAACGCTCAGTGATCCCGCTCTGGGAACACCCAACTCTGACGTTTTGACTGTTGCCAGTCACGAAGAATAGATTGGATTTCTATAAAAATAGTGGCGGGTGACAGAGCTCCACGAGAATCCTTTGCTTTTTAGCACGTCATTTCCCGTAAAAAAATCACGATTCTTTTTAACAGCACTGACATCTGCTGAAAAATGGAAGAATGCGAGAACAGCTGGATAGATTGCCCCATGCTGAAAAAAGGGCAGCCGTTGCCATCGCCAGCTTAACGACCCGCAAGAGGGCGGACGATCGAAGCGTCATCGCGTGCCACAGATCGAGAGACCCTTTTTTGACGCAGCTGGCTGTAGGCAGAACCAGCTATCGTCCAAAAAGGGTCTCTCGATCTGTGGCACGCGATGACGTCTCGATCGTCCGCCCTCTTGCTGGTAGTTAAGTCGAGCGATGGCAACGGCTGCCCTTTTTTCAGCATTGGGAAAGGGTTGCGCCTCAAAGGGTTAAAAGCAGTAGTCTGGATGTCGTTCCTAATCATCCATAAGTCAGTCATCGATACCAGAAAAGAGTTTTCAGTTTCTTTTCGTTCGCCAGCCAATTTCCTTTCAGACAACCACTTAAGTTCCACGACCTTGTAAATGAACTTTTAATTTGCCTCACCGGTATTCAGGTTAGTTTTGGTGGTACACTCTTCTCAGGAACGAAAGAAAACACAGCGGGACGTAAGGAAATAAATGAAACATAATTTTGCGCTTTGGCTTTAAGCACTTATCGTCGGTTAACGTGTTTTGGAGAATTCCAACAGAGATGGTTCTTTTTTATGAAATACTGTCTTCCGTAGAGGAAAATGGAGCTAGTTTATGGCGGCTTAGCAGACGAGTTGGATAGTCTTACTCCGACTGGTTAGTGAAAAACAGTACAACTCGGAAAAGAATAGTGTGCAGATTTAGGAATGTCTGGCTTGTTCTTCAAGAGACCGAGTTAGCTCTTTTAAAAATTGAAATTTTTCGACGAGATGCTCTATGATAACAGCTAAGTTTTATAAAGTTATTGACCTCGCGCTTAAAAGTATTCTGTAAGGACGGAGGGGTGTGTGTTTCTGAGTTATAGCAAGCCTGTACGAGAGGTAACTGCCTAGGGGGGGTGCCATGGGAAGAAGACTTTTTAAAGAGACCTTACGCGTATTCGTGTTAATCTAGAGGAAACCGCCCAAAACATGTTTATAAAATTATTTGAATGCTGTTCAACTTTTTTTTTCTTTATAAGAAAGTTTTATATAATTGTGAATTTCGACCCAACAGGCACCTCAGTGACATGTAGTTAACCCTTTAACGCTCAGTGTTCCCGCTCTGGGAACACCAAACTCTGACGTTTTGACTGTTGCCAGTCCCGAAGAATAGATTTGATTTCTATAAAAATAGTTGCGGGGGACATAGCTCCACGAGAATCCTTTAGTTTTTTAGCACGTCATTTCCCGTAAAAAAATGGTCTCGATTATTTTTAAAAGCACTGACATCTGCTGAAAAATGGAAGAATGCGAGCCAGCTGCATCAAAAAAGGGTCTCTAGATCTGTGGCACGCGATGAACGTTTCGATCGTCCGCAATCTTGCTGGTAGTTAAGTCGAGCAATGGCAACGGCTGCCCTTTTTTCAGCATTGGTAAAGGGTGGTACCTCAAAAGGTTAAGACATTTCCGTATCTAACGGCTATTTGTAAAACTTGAAATGCATTTAATAACGGCGTAAGTTCTAAGTATTCTAATAGTATCAGAAAAAATGACTCAGTTCTCGGTATCACTGCTCCCAAAAGTCCCAGCATGCTCAGTTTTGTTTTTCCTTCGTAATATAATGAGTGTATTTACCCGGGGAATTATACGCTGTATATCTCCTTTAAACCTTAGGCAGGAAACCTATCAATCATTGGTTCTGCAGTGACCGACGGTCTTTGACAACTACCTGAGGGAATATTCATAGCACTAAGCACTCTCTGTCAGACCGAGTTGACTTAATGTGTTTTCTAGATGAGTGTCAGGTGGGATTATTGGCCTTAAGCAGTGGCGCACACAAGGAAGAGTTCCATGGGGTCCAGGCCTCTCCCATATGAGTCATCAAGACTGCTCAGGTCAATAACCGTATAATTTTATATAAACTTAATGGTTTTTAATATGTATCAAGACTTCCCGAAATTCTTTAGATAAAATAAATAAATAAACATAACAATAATTCAAAACTCTCGTTAACAGATATTTAAAGTACGGCTGTACGTCTATACACGACCTCTAGCAAATCTCAATGTGAATTCGGGCCTGCAACTAAAGTAAAAAAAAATCATAGAAAGAAAAGTTTTTATAAAAGACAGCTAAAATATAAGGGGATGTTTTTCTCCCTTGTTAGTGGTGTTACAGCTTATATGAACTCAACCCTTTCCCCATACGTTCACCCCTGTTCCTAGACAGTTTCGAAATCGAGGAGGTAAATTACCTGATATCTGTGTAAAATCCCTGGAACATCCATTGAATAAAACTATCCCCATAGAGCCATCCTGTTTGAAGTGACGTTGTGCCGACGTTACAATTCATCGCGTTCGTCACATCACACGTGATGTAAATGCAAGCCCTCTGATACGTCTCTTCGTGCCAGACATACGTGACGTCTCAGTGAAATTGATAATCAGTCACTATGTGACGTCACTGTGTAATTTCTTACCATGTTCAGGTCACTATATGACGCCATGATAATCACCATGAGACTTCTCAAAAACTGTCCTAGGCTGCCATTTATCCGTCTCCACAACCTCTCTCCGGCGAACACATCACTTACACATACTGTCACATGAAGTCACAAAGTCACAGTGCGGCCAGTATGGTCACACTGTGACTTTGTAACTCATTTCAGGTATATGAATCTGAAGGATTTAGAATTGTATATGCTCGAAATGCTATATAGGTCTGAAGGACGAAGTCTTAATGGCATGTGGGTCTGAAAGATTTTTTCGTGTAGGTAGTGTCACAGCTTATGCAAGTTAAACTCTCTAAAATCCTGTGTGCAACGCTGTCACTAGGTAGCTCTGATCTTGTGTGCGATTTATAATAGGGGAGGTTAATCAGGTAAGGTACCTTGTCAAGACTGAAAAATTCTAATTTAAAAAAAAAAAGACTTTTTATTTGATTTAGAGGCCAGCCAGAAACAGAATTGAATGGCGATATATTTAAATTCAGAGCATCACCGAAAAGAGGGTAATTTATCGACCTAAAAGTCTGCCATCTGCCTTTCAACTGAGTGGCCGCATAAATATTTTTCCGAAGATTTCTTTTTTACTTCATTGTATACGGAACAGAAGACAATATAACATAGCCAAGTGTTGGAACAGAAGAACATAGCCAAGTGTTGTAATTACGAAATTTTTCGGTATTTAGATTTTGACGAAAAAATCCATTTTAATCATTCATTATGACAAGTTTCTGGTGAAGCTGTCGATCTAACAGTCTGGCGATTTGGCCAATTTCTTCCAGATGTAACGTGAACACCCATTAGAACCCCTTAAAAAGTCCCTCACCCAAAGCACGTCCCCGTCGGGCAGGCTATATAGATCTTGCAAAGCTTTGCCTTGATACAACACGAACAAACATGCTGACAAGTTTCTGCGTGACGTCAGTGCGTACATGTGTATGTATAACAGGAGGGTCATTCTATGTTAAATCGACAAATGGACTGTGCCGCACCATTTTTTTATTTTCAAGAAATTTTGCCGGTGATATTACCTATCTTCTGTATTCCAAAACAATTTTTTTTTATTTCTTAAAAAAAAAGTTCTTGAGATATAGCCATTTGTTTGCTCCGCGCATGAGCGAAAATCGCCATTTTAGGCTCATTTTCTAAAAGCTGTAGAATTTTTATTTAAAGTAGCAGAAAGATCAGATAAGACTTATTGGAAAGCTTAAAGAATGGAATTTTAAATGCGCATAATAAAATAGATTTAGGTTAAGCCTAGGTACAGTTTTTTGGACATCCAATAGTCGTTCACAAACTAATGATTTTTGTCATTTTAAGCATTAAAAAAATAATGAAGGACTTTCAGAAACAAACCAATTCTTTTCCTCTTACACTTGCCTATCAATATTATGTGTGCAGAAAAAAATGAGGTGTTACTGGCGGTTCTTCATCCTGAAAAAATTGCTTAAACTTTCAAAAAATTGGAAATAGTCACCCCCCAAAAAAGTCATGTGGGACAGGTGATAAAAATCTAAAAATGACATGGTACGAAGCTCTTATACTGTACTTTAAAACCAAACGAAAACTGTCTTGTTATTCCAAAGGACAGAGGAGGTACACGCTTTTGAAGATTCGAATGACGGTTCCCGCTGTGTTCTCTTTTACTTCAGAATTGTTATCCAATGATAATGATGCTACCTATTACCAATTTTCATATTTATCTTCAATTCTATGGCGAAAAAAAAAACAGTTATGAGATAAAAACTTAATATATAATAAATTATCTGGTAAAGTGTCATTGACTGGTGCAGTGTCAGTGACTGATGCACCTACCCTATACAGATGATATTGGATCTGATACATCTTCTCATGCGCTTCCATGCATTCAGTTCTCTGCTCATCCTATCAGTCCACTTAACCCTTTGAGGCGCAACCCCTTCCCAATGCTGAAAAAAGAGCAGCCGTTGCCATCGCTCGACTGAACGACCCGCAAGAGGGCGGACGATCGAAACGTTCATCGCGTGCCACAGATCTAGAGATCCTTTTTTGACGACAGCTGCGTCAAAAAAGGATCTCTCGATCTGTAGCACGCGATGAACGTTTCGATCGTCCGCCCTCTTGCTGGTCATTAAGTCGAGCGATGGCAACGGCTGCCTTTTTTTAGCATTGGGCAATCGATCCATCTGTTCTCGCATTCTTCCATTTTCCAGCAGATGTCAGTGCTGTTAAAAAGAATCGTGACCCTTTTTTGACGGGAAAGGACGTGCTAAAAAGTAAAGGATTCTCGTGCAGCTATGTCACCCGCCGCTATTTTGATAGAAATCCAATCTATTCTTCGTGACTGGCCACCGTCAAAACGTCCGAGTTGGGTGTTCCCAGAGCGGGAACACTGCGCATTAAAGGGTTCATTCTCTCATTGAGATGGATCCCGGTGAATTATTCATAGATCTCGGGTAATTGACTCATCAGTCTTGATGTCTCGTTTAATGGGATTGAACGTCGGAAAATATGGACGCACTTCTTCGAATCTGAATGCCTTTTAACGGCGGCTTTAAAGCTTGGAATAGGAAAAGACTCGCGCCGCTCTATAATTGAATCTCGAGTAGAGGTTATTAGCATTCTCGGAAAAGGATCGAGATAGAAAATTTTTGAGGCTACGCATCCCTCCCCTCCAGAAAAAAAAAAAAAAAAACCAGACCTAAGCGATCCATCGATCTCGCGGACTGTAATTGTCGCAGAAAAACAAGTGGCTCATACGCATGTTTATGCTTGAATATATTCCACTTTTCTTAGAGTGGCGTGAAGGGGAGGCGATCTGCGCGCAGCGGGTCATTAACCCTTTGAGGCGCAACCCTTTACCAATGCTGAAAAAAGGGCAGCCGTTGCCATCGCTCGACTGAACGACCCGCAAGAGGGCGGACGATCGAAACGTTCATCGCGTGCCACAGATCGAGAGATCCTTTTTGGACGACAGCTGGCTGTGCCGCAATCCATCCAGCGGCTCTCGCATTTTTCAGCAGATGTCAGTGCTGTTAAAAAGAATGGTGACATTTTTTTGACGGGAAACGACGTGCTAAAAAGTAAAGGACTCTCGTGGAGCGATGCCACCCTCAACTATTTTTATAGAAATCCAATCTATTCTTCGGGACTGGCAACAGTCCAAACGTCCGAGTTGGGTGTTCCCAGAGCGGACACACTGCTCGTTAAAGGGTTAAAATGGCATCACCATGAAGGCTATCGTGCATGCAACGGACCTCCACTTTGGCCGAAGTTTATTGCATGCTTCCATATGCAAATGATTTAGAATTTCGACGCATTTTCTTGGAGCCGGTAGGGATCAAATATATTCGGATACCAGTAATAAGGTAGCCTATCCGAGCTTTACACTTCAGGAAGAGATAAACATGG
Organism: Cheiracanthium punctorium; assembly: GCA_038373885.1. Lineage (NCBI taxonomy): Eukaryota > Metazoa > Arthropoda > Arachnida > Araneae > Cheiracanthiidae > Cheiracanthium > Cheiracanthium punctorium. Next base: position 237,508 of record JAWZYV010005591.1, read on the forward strand.
ACCTTTTAAGCAATTGCTGTAAAGAGTATGCGAAAACGTTTTTCGCTGGAAAATATTTCAGACTCATCTCTTAGAGTTATTTCTATCCCTCTTAGCGTTATGAGTTATACAACGTGTCCCTTTCTATACAGGATGTCACAAAAACACTGACCTAGGGATTTATTTCTTAAATATGGATCATAGACATGTACAATTCATTACAAAGTTACTTAAGAAAGGGTACAGAATTTTATGGGATCGATTCAAATTTTCAGGACTCAAATCGAAATAAATGCAAAATTTCAGTTGTTATAGGGCTGCCATAAAAAAAAAAATCCCAATTAGTAGATCGTGCCCCATACATTAATTAAGTGATATACAAAACTTCAGCCATGTATCTTATATAGCCTCTGAGATATGTTTAAACAAAGCTGGTTAGGGGTTATACAATATCAATAAAAGAAAAAGTATTATGCATTTATTCAGTCAATCTTTTCTTTCGTAATTTGCGCCCAGCCCCTGAAACACAATCTTCGAGATGTGATTTTTTGTCTGCGAGAGCTATTGAATCGTGGTATAAGTCCGCATATTAACTTCATATCTCAGAGCCTTTTTATGATGAAAGGATGAAATTTTGTACATCATCTTAATAGTGTAGGGTGCACATTTTATTAACTGGGAATTTTTATGTACTTGGCAATATAAAAATTTAAATTTTATATTTATTTAAATTTAATCTCCGGAAAATTTTAATCGATACCATAAAAATCGTACCTTTTTTTTACGTAACTTTGTAATTTATAACATATGTCTACGATCAATATTTAAGAAATAAAACCTCCAGGCCACTGTTTTTGTGACGCACTGTGTTTATAAGGTATTAGAGCTTTAATTCTGTTTTTAACTTTGAAATCGCTTCGCGTTTGTCTTTTCGCTTGTAAAACGTTTTTTATCACCCAATTCCCCTTGCAGAAATTTGTGGAAAGCGTGGCTTAAAGCCGGGAATCAGCGCTGGAAAAGCTTTTCTGCCGCTTTTAAATTGTTAAACGGACCCTTGCCACAGCAAACATCTTTAAAGGACCGACGGGCCAAATGGGGTGCATGTAAGTGCTTAATAAAGTTTAATAAGTTACCGCCAATTCATTAAGAAAGCTGAACCATTGTTGTCACGTACACCACGTTGTATAATATGAGTCATTGCAACAGCAACAACCTTAAAAATAATTCTTCTTCTTTTCTTTTCTTTAAGAGAAAACGAAAACGCACCTTAGGATATACGAAACATCCACTTTTTTACTTTTTCAATGAGAGTTTCTTTGACATTCGTTCAGAGGATTTCAGATGATAATCACGTTTTCCAAACTAAGAGAAACTCTCACAGCGTTATCGTCCACTTTTTCTTTTTAAAATTCGCATCGCATTCTGGGATACATTTCTTTGCGGACTAACAGGCATTCCATTTCACTTGAAATCCAATTTCCGTTTCCGTCCCTTTTACAAATTACCTTTTTTCGATTAACTTTCACAAATTACCTTTTCTCGATAATGAAGCTGATGTTTTGAAAACTAGAAATTTGATTTTATAAATGTATGTAAAAAGCACTAATAGCATTTTAATAAAAATAAATTTGACTTTTCAGTACATAGGGTAGTTTTTTAATTTCCATTCACCTATTCATTTTGAATGGATGAATTAACACAATAAAGCATTTATGTTCTTCACAATTTCTTAGATTTCTCGTTTGGATTGGTGTTATAAATTAATTTTAAGAGAATATACTGTAGCCCTCATCTTTAATGAGAACCATTTCTTTACATAATTCCCAGGCATCACCCGTGGCATTTTATGGATGGTTATTATCAAAATCATCTATGCCAATGACTTAAGAGATGATTTTCAACCATTCAATAATGTTTGTAAGTATTTATAAATTAAAATCTCTACTTCTTGATTTTCATTCCATGAAAGCCGTTAAAAAAAAATGTGTCTCATTTGCTTTAACCTTTTCGTTTGCACAGTGTTCGCGCCACAGCGGGGCATTGGAACAGCCGTGGCCGGATGGACACGGAAAAGGAATTTCGGCTTGCACGACTTTGTGACGAGAGGAACGAATAGGCTAGTCATTTGTTAAGGATATGACCCAACAAGATTGTGCATAAGAGTGTTTGGCCAAAACATTCGACGGGATGGGTCGTTTTAATTTCTGTTTTATGAATGTAAATTCTTAAAATGGGGAAAAGGGAGCCTATTTTGTTCTCCATTCTCTTCTTACTTCCCTTCCCCTCTTAATAATCGGCAGTCTGTCGAGATTAACCCTTTAACTCGTAGTGTTCCTGCTCTGGGAACACCAAACTCTGGCGTTTGGACTGTTGCCAGTCACGAAGAATACATTGGATTTCTATAAAAAGAGTGGCGGGTGACAGAGCTCCACGAGAATCCTTTGCTTTTTAGCACGTCAGTTTCCGTCAAAAAAGGGTCACGATTCTTTTGAACAGCACTGACATCTGCCGAAAAAGGGAAGAATGCGAGACCAGCTGGATAGATGGCCCCATGCTGGAAAAAGGGCAGCTGTTGCCATCGCTCGACTGAACGACCCGCAAGAGGGCGGACGATCGAAACGTTCATCGCGTGCCACAGATCGAGAGACCCTTTTTTGACGCAGCTGGCTGTGCTGCACACTTGTGATCTGCTACCTCCGCTCTTGTGATCGAAAAACGCTCCTAAAGGAGAAGCTCACTTCTCGCTCCGACTGATCGAATTTCGCTCGTTTGGTTTAACCCTTTAACGCGCAGTGTTGCCGCTCTGGCAACGCCAAACTCTGACGTTTTGACTGTTGCCAGTCACGAAGAATAGATTTGATTTCTATAAAAATAGTTGCGGGTGACCTAGCTCCACGCGAACCCTTTACTTTTTAGCACGTCATTTCAGTTAAAACATTGTCACGATTATTTTTAACAGCACTGACATCTGCCGAAAAATGGAAGAACGCGAGAACAGCTGGATAGATTGCCTCATGCTGAAAAAAGGGCAGCCGTTGCCATCGCTCGACTGAACGACCAGCAAGAGGGCAGACCATCGAAACGTTCATCGCGTGCCACAGATCTAGAGACCCTTTTTTTGACGACAGCTGGCTGTGCCCGGCACAGCCAGCTGGTCGTTAAGTCGAGCGATGGCAACGGCTGCCCTTTTTTTCAGCATTGGGAAAGGGTTGCGCCTCAAAGGGTTAAGCGTGAAGTACACCGAAAATCAGTAAAAAAAAAAAAAAAAAACTGCGGCAATATTTTAGGGTTAGCTGTTCATTAAATCTTCTGTCTAATTTCCCAGTTTGTGTATCGTCAATATGCCATTTTTTTCGGCGTGGGCTCCCGTGGAAACAGAAGGCCCATCCTCGCGAACCGAGACTTCTAAGGGATCGAGAATAGCTATGCTGTCATTCTTCGGCAAGAAAAAAGCAAGTTTATTAAAACACAAAATTTATCCAATGGGAATGAAATATCTCGTTGGATACCTCGTTCGTATCAGCAAGAACAACTTCTGTAGAGAATGTTGTACGGAATTTCTCTCTAAAACTGTAAAAATATTTACATAAACTACTATCCTATAGCCATTCAAAAAAAAACGGCTGGAGTTTTGAAAAAGAAATCAAACTGACGTCCAATTAAATACGTTATTTCACAAATTGCTTTCACTTTTTTTGAAGGAAAAAATGAAGTTCTCTGTCAGTTTCGTTTTTTATTTGCATGTTTCTCCAGCGCGTTTCATCGTTTATTATGATTATTATTTTACGTTATCATCCAACATAAAATTCCAAGAAAGAAGAACTACCCTGATAACGAAGGTATTGTTTTCAGCAGGGGTCAATTACTCTTTCTTTAAGCGAGTTGAACTGTCTTCATCAAAAACTTTAGATTCTCCCCTCTCCATTTTTAGAGAATTGTTCGGCTTTATAAAAAGGCTGTCAGCAAGACACGAAAATGATCAGTATAAACTATACAGTAAGAAAACAAAATATTTAAATTGGACCCAAGTTTTCAAAGTTCAGCGGGGATGCTTTTCGTTGGATGTTTAGGTTCAGAATGATAAACAAACGCACAAAAGAAGGCCAAAATACGAATTTTTATAAGATTTCGACGAATAGCCAACACGTTACAAAGCACTTAACCCTTTGAGGCGCAACCCTTTCCCAATGCTGGAAAAGGGCAGCCGTTGCCATCGCTCGACTTAACTACCAGCAAGATGGTAGCAAGATGTGCGCGCACAGCCAGCTGCCGTCAAAAAAGGGTCTCTCGATCTGTGGCACGCGATGAACGTTTCGATCGTCCGCCATCTTGCTTGTAGTTAAGTCGAGCGATGGCAACGGCTGCCCTTTTTACAGCATTGGGCAATCTATCCAGCTGTTATCGCATTCTTCCATTTTTCAGCAGATGTCAGTGCTGTTAAAAAGTATCTTGACCATTTTTTTACGGGAAAGGACGTGCTAAAACGTAAAGGATTCTCGTGGAGCTATGTCACCCGCAACTATTTTGATAGAAATGAAATCTGTTCTTCGTGACTGGCAACAGTCAAAACGTCAGAGTTGGGTGTTCCCAGAGCGGGAACACTGTGCGTTAAAGGGTTAAAAATAAGCTACCTGATGTTAAAGAGAAATTTCAAACATTAAGGTATGAGTTTCATTGCACTTCCATTTACAAAAAATATTCGTGAAAATTCAAAGATGTGGTAATGCTTTCTTTTCAAATAATTTTACAATCTTACATAATCTGCGAAATAATTTTATCCTATTTTAAAAAGGCCTTAGACGGGAGTTCATCGAATATAACACAGGATGTCCCAAAAAGGTGGTAACTCGTTTTAATTTTTTATCTACTACAGATAAGTAGGCAATCAAAATTGAAAAAAAAAATGTTCAAAATAAGTTAGGAAAAAAGACTAAATAAAGGGAAAAATTGTCTCCTTAATTTTCAAAAAGTTACAATTTTGAAATTTGTATTCAGTCCCCGTACAAAACATTCCCAATGAGTAGAATGTGCCCCAAGCACTAATGAGGGGATGTACAAAATCTCAGCCTTGCATCCTAAAATGTCTCAGAGATATCTTTAAATGAAAATGATATGGGGTTATACATGAATTTGAATGAGAGCATTGGATGCTAGGGGCCAAGAAATAATTTTCTTCCGTAATTTTTGGGTGACCCTGAAACGCGATCCTCGACGTGACTTTTTTCCACTTCGAGAGCCACTGAAAAATGGTTTAAGTCAGCCTATGTTTATTTTCACAGAGACATTTTATGATGAAAGGCTGAAATTTTGCGCATCCACTCATTAGTGTATGGGGCACATTTTACTAGTTGGGAGTTTCGTTGTAGGGGGTCCTATGCAAATTTAAAATTTGTAACTTTTTCGCGATTTTCGAGAGAAATTTTTTCTTAATGTAGTCTTTTTTTCCAACATTTTTTTTTTAAACTTTACATTGCCAACATGCCCACCTATCTCTAATAGATAAAGAATTAAAGCGTAAAACCACCTTTTTGGGACGCCCGGTATAATTTTACAGTAAACATCCCCCCCCCCCCCCAAAAAAAAAAAAAAAATTGTTTTTCGGAAATCGATTTGCACAATAATTTTAAATACGCGTGGCTCGATATATGAGTTATGGGCGTTCAAAATTGGAAAGCTCTGAAAATCAGACGTTAGGTTTCTGAATTCAGAAAGCTAGCGTGAAATATAGAATATAGAAAAATGTCTGATCCAGTTGAAAAGAGAGGTGGAGGCTATCGAATTATATATGCTTCACGATAGAAAATGAATAAGGGAATGCAAAAGTTTCATTCAAAAGGTGACATTTAAAACAAGTAAAATGAGGATGCAATAAACCCTATCCACAGTGCTGCAGGGCTCTAACCCTTGAACGCGCAGTGTTCCCGCTCTGGGAACACCCAACTCTGACGTTTTGACTGTTGCCAGTCACGAAGAATAGATTGGATTTCTATAAAAATAGTGGCGGGTGACAGAGCTCCACGAGAATCCTTTACTTTTTAGCACGTCCATTTCCCGTCAAAAAAGGGTCACGATTCTTTTGAACAGCACTGACATCTGCTGAAAAATGGAAGAATGCGAGAGCAGCTGGATAGATGGCCCCATGCTGAAAAAAGGGCAGCCGTTGCCATCGCTCGACTGAACGACCAGCAAGAGGGCGGACGATCGAAACGTTCATCGCGTGCCACAGATCGAGAGACCCTTTTTTTGACGCAGCTGGCTGTGCCGCACAGCCAGCTGCATCTTGCTGGTAGTTAAGTCGAGCGATGGCAACGGCTGCCCTTTTTTCAGCATTGGGAAAGGGTTGCGCCTCAAAGGGCTAAATAAGTCGCGGCAACCACGGCGAATGCCGCCTTATTAGCCCCAGCAGCCGCGATGATCACTAGTTCTCGCTGTAAGTTTAGCTGCGAGTATTTAAAACTTTACTTGAGTGTTCAAAACTTTCTGTCTCAGATGTATTTCAAGGCTACCTATGAAACTATAGAATACTTACAAAAAGTGAAGATCTCTCTCTCTGTTTCTTTTCCCCTTGTTCTTCTCATTGCATTATTGACAAACTTTTTTTAGCTTAATCGAAAAAAAAAAACTGCCATAGTTTACCGTTATTACGAAAATTTAAGATTTTGCTGTAGTATTAGCTGCCGCACAGCATTTTCTGCTGCCACCTTCAAAACTTTGTTTCGAGCCGTGCCTTGTAGAGGCTATGGGGAGGGAAGAATTCAATGATTAGCATTCTAAAAAGGAATGATGACACCACTGGACGGTGTTAGCGACCAGGCGCGTAGCCAGGAAAATTTTTCGGGGGGGGGGGGGGATATGCGAGTGGAAAATTTTTCGGGGGGTGGGGGCATATGAACTTATGTATGTATAAATAGACGGAATTTTATCACTAATCCAAAAATTTCGGGGGGGATATATCCCGATATCCCCCCTCCCTGGCTACGCCCCTGTTAGCGACCCACCTAATAAAACCTTTTATGACCTAAAGCCGACATTTTTGAAAATATGTTCTGTAATATATGTGTAGGATTCTCTTTTGAGGGGGTGGGGAGAATTTTGGTTTTTTTTCAACCCATTGAACTGTACCATTAGAAATGGAGTGACGATAAAGCGAGCCTCCTATCGCTATGTGAAAGGGGGTCAGGAAGAACTGACTGTGCGTTTTCACTATCTAGAAAAATAATCATTCATTTGCCGTAGTTCTTCATTTTTTGCGCTCACTTTGTAAAAATGGTTGTTCTGACTCAAAATGTTTCCATGAAATTAAAATGTGTAACATTAAAAAAAGTAAAAAATATTTATATACATCTAGAGCCAATCCTATAATCGGATTGATTTCAAGTGGATTATCTTGTTGATTGAACAAAACATTTTTTTTTTCAGTGCGATGTAGAATGAAATCTTGCTAACTTCTTTTAGAAAAGTGACATAAGCAAGTCCAATATGCGATAGTCAGTAAGAGTGTTCCTATTTTTAGAATTTCATGTTGTGCAAATTATTGGATAGAGGTTTATACTCTATCCAATGATTCATACATTCCACTACGCGGGATATTTTAGTGACCTGAAATGTTGTTTTGTTGAGTCAACAAAAATTTCGTTCGTGCTTAGCTGGATTTGTTGTTGTTGTAGTGGGTGATGATTTAACAAAGTTTTGTAGATTGAATAAAAAACTTTTTTAATGAGTAATAATAAGTGTGTCATAAAACCTATTGCAATTTTAGTATTAATTTGAATTAAAATAAGATTTCTACTTCATATTGGCTGTTCTTTTTATTTTGTGCAAATAAAATGAAATCAAACCGTTTTAAGACAAAAGGGAAATTATCTTCTCGAACGTATTTCGGCTTTCTGACATTATTTCATTATCTCATGCATTTCGGCATTATTTCATGTTATTTCAACGAACGTTTCCGTAATTTAGACAGTTAACTATACTATACTAGATAAGCATTGCTTTTTTTAAAGGTTTTATCTTAGGATTAAGCTTGCACTGCTATTAGAAAACACAATAGATAACTCTGAAAAAAAAATTCCCTCTACATCCTGTTTATTTACAAAAGGAACGATATTGTCTCTTCAGGGGAAAAAGGAAAAGAAAACACAAAAAATACTTATTCCTACGCATGATGTAGACTGATTTTTATTCCATTTTATTCAAGTAAATAATAAATAGATTTATTCCCATTTTATTCAATTTCCTATTCCGGTTACAAAAAATAATGTGAACAAACAATTTTGTCTTGACAAAATTAAAAATGGCTTCTATTTTTACCTTGAATATACCTTCATCTATAAGACTGCCAAATTGTGTTATTTATTTAAAGAAAAAGAGAGAAAGAAATTGTATTCCGGAAGTTGTAAATGATTTTCTGAATGTTAAACTGCAATGCCAGCTTGTCTGGCCTATATTTTATTTCTAGTAACGATAAGCAGGAAATCCTTATATTTAATTAAAAATAAATAAGTTGGTAAAAAGAAGGCAGAAGCTTCTTTATCTATGGATTAAAATAACAACTATAAAGTTTAGCTATAAAATTTCATTTTAATAAAAAATTAGTATTTTAACTGTTTTTAAATAGTTTAACTGTTACTTTAGTACTTTCTATGTTGATTCTCTTGGATACGAAGTGTTTTTTCTCTCACAAACAGGAAATGGTGAAAAGTGGCAAATTATCCACTGTTATCAAATTTTAAAAAGCAGTAAAGTGAAAAATGTCTTTATTATTATTATTATTATTATTACTACTGTTATTATGAAATGCGACGTAGTCTGCTGAATATCTATTGGTAGACTCTATATTTTCTATAAAAATTAAGCTGTAACTTCTTTTTCTATTTTTGATAAATATTTTGTCATGAAATGTCTTTTACTGTAATCGGTGGCGTACCCAGAGGTTACACCCGAGGACGTACTCAGGGGGACGTGGTCCAGGGGGTACGAACCCCACTCCGAAATTTCAGTTTTTGTTAACAAAATAATAATGATGACGTCTTTTTGTGAAAAATTCTACCTTTTTCCCCATTTGGACCCCCTCCGAAATTTTTGGACCGTCCTCGAAATTTTTCATCTAGGTAATTAGAAAAATCCTATATTTAGGCCTCGAATTCAGCGCGAGTCAAGTTTTTTTTTTTTTTTACAGGAAATGATCCATCAAGAAACATCGCGTTATATTCTGGCTGATTATATGCATGTATAATTATATATATATAACTTCATAATCTTTCTTTCACTTTAGGTATTCCAGTGGTGATTGCGCATTGGGTCTTGGAAGCAGAAGTGGGAGCATCTTCGAAACGGGGCCTCCAGAAAATGGTCTGAGAGATTTCATAAAATAAGTTACGAAGGTAAACTATTATTTTGTGCTTTACGAAATATAAATGTCAATATCTTCGAGTCTTAAAATAACTCCGTATGCTTTACTTACGAGGAATCTATTCAGGATGTCCCAACAACACTAACCTGGGATTTTATTCCTTAACCCTTTAACGCGCAGTGTTTCCGCTCTGGGAACACCAAACTCGGACGTTTTCACAGTTGCCAGTCACGAAGAATAGATTGGATTTCTATAAAAATAGTGGCGGGTGACAGAGCTCCACGAGAATCCTTTGCTTTTTAGCACGTCATTTCCCCTAAAAAAATGGTCACGATTCTTTTGAACAGCACTGACATCTGCTGAAAAATAGAAGAATGCGAGACCAGCTGGATAGAGGGCCCCATGCTGAAAAAAGGGCAGCCGTTGCCATCGCTCGACTGAACGACCCGCAAGAGGGCGGACGATTGAAACGTTCATCGCGTGCCACAGATCTAGAGACCTTTTTTTGACGCAGCTGGCTGTGCCACCCTTTTTTCAGCATTGGGACAGGGTTGCGCCTCAAAGGGTTAAATATTGATTGACATATACAACACATGACAAAATTATGTAAAAAAATGTACCGATTTTTATGGCATCGATAAATTCTGTCATCGGTAAATTAAAATTGAAAAGATACAAAATTTAAATTAAATTTAAAGAAATACGAAAGTTAAATTTTTATACGGTCCCCGTACAAAAAATGTCCCAGTTAGTAAAATATTCCGTACACATTACTTAGGTGATGTGCAAAGTTTCATCATTTTGTCATAAAAAAGAGGAACTCCAAGATATGTTTAAATAAAGTTGATCAGGGGCTATACAATACAAGTAATAGCAAAAGTATGCATTTATGAAATAATTTTTTTTTCGTAATTTGTGTACGACCCCTAAAACGCGAGCACCCGACAGGATTTTTTCCCTTCGAGAGGCATTGAAAAGTGGTTTAAGTCAGGATTGTATTTATTTCATATCTCCGACACATTTTAGGATAAAATACTCAAATTTTGTAAATCACCTCAGTAGTGTAGGGGGCATATTTTACTAACGGACTAACGGAGAATTATTTTATTTCGCACGTAGGCAGTTTAAAATTTAATTTTTGTATTTACTTAAGATTAATCTTCTGAAACTTTTATTATCACTGTTAAATTCTTTACCTTTTCTTGGGTTACTTTGTAATTTATTATACACTACCCGTCGCTGACTGGTTAGTTTGTAATGCAGATTTTTAAGAAGCCTGAATTTTCGTCAGCATTGTAGGAGTACAAAGAAAGGGGACATAGTACATTTAAACTTCTAAAAAATCGATTTTTCTAAAATAATTTTCAAAAATATTTCAGATTGTTAAGAATATTTTAAAACAAACCACATCAAAATCGAACGAAAATTACGCCCGCAGCAACTAAAAGTAAAAAGCTTCACATGGACTTTTCCTTTAAACGGAGTTAAAGAAACTTGATTTTCTCAATTTCTGATTTTTACACTTTCCTACAAGATTTAAAAAAAGAAGTTATTAACGGAAAGTTATTAAATTTTACATATAGGTTGTACATAAAGATATCTATTCTCTGAACGTCAGATTTCATAATGGGACCAAAATATTTCATTTTATAACATGATAAATCATAAAAATTTCAATAATTTTAAAATTCTGTCATTTATCATGTCATAAAATAAAATATTTTAGTCCCATCATCAAATCTGAGGTTCAGAGAATAAAGATCTATATGTACAACCTATATGTAAAATTTCATAACTTTTTTAAAATCTTCTGTAAAGTGTAAAAATCACAAACTTAGAAAAGCAAGCTTCTTTGCAGTGCGTTCAAAGGGAAAGTTCATGTTAGACTTTTTGCTTTTAATTGCTGTTGGCGTAATTTTCGTTCGATTTTGATGCGCGCGGTTTGTTTTAAGACATTCCTAACAATCTGAATTATCTTTTAAAATTATTTTTGAAAAATTGATTTTTTGGGTGTTTAAAAAAGTAGTATGTCCACAAGTATCGTTTTGGCAAAAGTATGGAAAGCAATGTCATAACATCTGGCTATTGTTAAAATATTACAGGTTAGAGAGTAACTAAGCGAGTGAAATCGAGAATAGAGAAGACTTTTTTTTCAACATTAACCGATTGAGGCGCAACCCTTTCCCAATGCTGAAAAAAGGGCAGCCGTTGCCATCGCTCGACTTAACTACCAGCAAGAGGGCGGACGATCGAAACGTTCATCGCGTGCCACAGATCCAGAGACCCCCTTTTGACGACAGCCGGCTGTGCTCGCGCACAGCCAGCTGCGTCAAAAAAGGGTGTCTCGATCTGTGGCACGCGATGAACGTTTCGATCGTCCGCCCTCTTGCTGGTAGTTAAGTCGAGCGATGGCAACGGCTGCCCTTTTTTCAGCATTGGGCAATCTATCCAGCTGTTTTCGCATTCTTCCATTTTCCAGCAGATGCCAGTGCGGTTAAAAATAATCGTGACCATTTTTTTACTGGAAATGACGTGCTAAAAAGTAAAGGATTCTCGGGGAGCTCTGTCACCCGCAACTATTTTTATAGAAATCCAATCTATTCTTCGTGACTGGCAACGGTCAAAACATCAGAGTTTGGTGATCCCAGAGCGGGACCACTGCGCGTAAAGGGTTAAAGTTTTATTTTAGTGGAATCAGCTTTTAAAGTCAAGAGGTCATTCCTTGCGTTTAATTAAAATTTTTTAGATTCAGTGTATTTTAATATTATGACTCTGGAAAATTTTGCACAATTTTCACAAAATCAAAAGCAAATAAACATTAAAAAACGACGAATTTCCTTAAGTAACCAACTAATATGTTACCACCAAGACGCCTTAAAGTGTACTCGCTTAAAAAAATAAAAAATAAAAATAAAAATAAATCCAATTTTTGCAAAGTCATAAATATTTATTAACATTTTTGAGAAAATTTCGACATTTATTGTTTTATTTATTGCTGATCATGTTACTGAATTTCATTCTATTCTCTTAAGCCGTTTTTGGATTATGCGGGAACAAAAAATTACACTATTTTCATAAAATCTCAAAATCTATGAAATATTTAAAACTATTAAGCATTTATAGTTTAAATGAACTCGCCACCTAACGTAATTCCAAATTTCCTTCTATTCCTTCGTCATTTTTCATGAATGGAATGAACATTTACTCAATTTCCACAAAATCTATAAAAAAAATTTGGCGCCTATAGTTTATGCGTCCGCCTGTGATAATGCTAAATTTTATTTCATTCGCTTTGGTTGTTTATACGTGATGGGCAAACAAATATTGGCACATTTTGAATAAATTGATTGCTGCAGTAACACTGATGAAACTTCTCCAGTTAATGTGCTATTGGCTATCAAACTAAAAGCGATAAATTAAACTTTGCGAAACTAGTCTCCGATTGCCCCAATTTTACTTGGTGGAATTAACATATTGAGCAACATTTGTGTCTAATATGCGACACGAAGATATTATTTCGTTGTTCATCTATGTTATTCATTGTTTTCTGAAAGCCATTTTTTCGACCCTGAGGAAAGTACAGCAAAGTTCTTTTAATTTAAACTGGGTCACATTTTTCCTTTTTTAATGAAAAACGAAGAATCAAACAGAATGGAAGCATCTCTGACAATACATATATATGTTTCAAAAGTAAATCAAAGTTTTCTCATTTCTTCTTTCGTTTAACCTTGTGGATTTCCTATTGCTTAACTGTACCAGTTTTTTTAAAAAAAATTTAGTCATTGCGTAAAAGAAATGGGTTTTAAATATTAGGATGAACTTGGCAATAGTTATTATCTTTACATACGGTAATGATTTCCAAATACTTCGTGTGTACATTAGATTTTTTTTTTATCAAACAAAAGAAATAAATAATGATTTAGCTTTTTCAATTACGATTGCAACATTGCTCAAAAGCAAAAATAATAGGATATATAAACATTGAAAACGCTGGCTGCCACTGATTGCTTGAAATTCGGCATTTTAGTGCAGAAGTTCATTCCGAATCCTATTTCATCCCTGTTTTTCCTGAATTTGGTGTAGTTTTCATGTTATTCAACTGACTGGTTTGGATTTGCAGAGTTTTTCTGCAGTATGGAGAATTTTTCAAGTTCTGAAACGGTAAGAATTCATCATAAAGGTAAAAATTCATTTATTCTAGCCGCCAGTCATCACTTACCAGACGAAGAGTAGAAATTTGGATTTGATCAATTTTTTACAAGCAGTCATACAGAGCTGGTGCTATCTCAATGGATTCTTTGAGCTGCACATTTTTTGTCCATGCATAACAAAAAGTGTTTTCTTTGGTAGTTGGACATCGGAATGTCTAACCCAGATTGTAAAATTGTAGATATACGCTTGAACGCGCTATTCTTGACATGAATAAGCTGGCTGACCCGGTACCCTAGGGGAGAGGCAAATTTTACGGCAGTCGAATGATGAAATAATTAAGAAAAATGATGTTTAAAAAATCGACTTAATCACAGTAGAATACACAAAAAGTGCAAAATACGGCGAAAATATTGATACAATGCTGGTAGTAATGAAAAAACCAGTGGACAAAAAAGGGTGAAGTTTAACGAGTTTTGCAGCCCAACAACATGTACTGAGCACGAGCAATTGACGATATACCGAGTGTCGATGCGGGTCATATCAAATGGATGTAACGAATTATGCGGCAGTAAGCAAGATGGATATACAGAATTTGGCAGCAGTTTAGGATTTTCGGAGCTCTATTTTAACAATTATTTATCCAAATTCTGTATACCCTTTTCCAATGCTGAAAAAAGGGCAGCCGTTGCCATCGCTCGACTTAACTACCAGCAAGATGCAGCTGGCTGTGCGACACAGCCAGCTGCGTCAAAAAAAGGTCTCTCGATCTGTGTCACGCGATGAACGTTTCGATCGTCCGCCCTCTTGCTGGTAGTTAAGTCGAGGGCTGGCAACGGCTGCCCTTTTTTCAGCATGGGGCAATCTTTCCAGCTGTTCTCGTGTTCTTCCGTTTTTCAGCAGATGTCAGTGCTGTTAAAAATAAATGGGACCATTTTTTTTACGGGAAATGAACGTGCTAAAAAGTAAAGGATTCTCGTGGAGCTATGTCACTCGCAACTATTTTTATAGAAATCCAATCTATTCTTCTTGACTGGCAACAGTCAAAACGTCAGAGTTGGGTGTCCTCACGGCGAGGACACCGCGCGTTAAAGGGTTAATAGTTAAGAATGAACTAATGCTATCTCAATGGATTCTTTGAGATTCACATTTTTTGTTCATGTATAGCAAAAGTGTTTTCTTTGGTAGTTGGACATCGGAATGGCCAACCCAGATTGTAAAATAACAGATATAAGTTTGCCATGAGTAAGCGAGTTGATCGGTGCCATAGGGGAGAGGCAATTTTTTACGGCAGTCGAATGATAAAATGATTAAGTAAAATTACTTTTTAAAAATTGAATTAAGACACATTAAAGAATGAGACACATAATTGAGTTAAGACACATTAAGACACATTAAAAGATACAAAAAGCACAAAATACGGCGAAAATATTGATACAATGCTGGTAATATTGAAAAGAACAATGGGCAAAAAAAAAGATAAAATTGAACGAGTTTTGCAGCCTAAAAACTTTTTGGATTTAACGAGTTTTGCATTCGGGTGACTCATATCTTAAGAAAGAAATTAAAGATTTAATACGGATAAATTAGAATTAGGAAGAACTAGACTTTAAGATCTTCTTTTTTCATAGTAGAGATCCAGACGGTGCTCCTAATTCAATTATGAACTTTGATTTAGCCCGGAAGAAGCTGCTAAAACAATGACAAGAAGCTACTAAAACTGCTTTGCACTCAAATACTCTCCCGTGCAACCGCGCTCGCACTCATGCATTCCAAACAGATGGAACGAGAGAAAAAAAATTCCATCCTGTTTCACTTCACTGTTTCTAAATTTTTCAAACAAGGTGGGGGACGGGTGTGTCCGATTTTTTTATTCTTCGATTCAGAAATGTCAGGAGAAAAGGAAAGTGGGGGGGGGGGTCTTTATCCAATATCAATTCAATGGTGCTTTCATGAACCCTTTAGCGCGCAGTGTTCCCGCTCTGGGAACACCCAACTCTGACATTTTGACTGTTGCCAGTCACGAAGAATCGATTGGATTTCTATAAAAATAGTGGCGGGTGACGGAGCTCCACGAGAATCCTTTACTTTTGAGCACGTCCTTTCCCGTCCAAAAAGGGTCACGATACTTTTGAACAGCACTGACATCGGCTGAACAATGGAAGAATGCGAGAACAGCTGGATAGAGGGCCCCATGCTGAAAAAAAGGGCAGCCGTTGCCATCGCTCGACTGAACGACCCGCGAGAGGGCGGACGATCGAAACGTTCATCGCGTGCCACAGATCGACGCAGCTGTCGTCCAAAAAGGGTCTCTGGATCTGTGGCACGCGATGAACGTTTCGATCGTCCGCCCTCTTGCGGGTCGTTCAGTCGAGCGATGGCAACGGCTGCCCTTTTTCCAGCATTGGGAAAGGGTTGCGCCTCCAAGGGTTCAATGAAGCCAATCCAACTGTTTCCCACTCGAACACCCTTTTGCGCGAACGTGCCTGCATCCAGCTTCATCTATTCCAACTCGACCAAAAAATTTCTTAAACTTTACCGTTTCTATATTTATCAAACAAGAGAGAGAAAGAAAGAAAGAAATCCACGTTTGATTCTTTCCATTCTTCTGCTCAGCCAATGTCAAGGGGGAGGCCACTCGTGCTGACTAACATCGCTGCTCCCCGATGACCTAGGCGCAGAGAGGAGAATTTCGCGCGAGGCTCGATGGCTGTGGCCGAAATGATAATGAAGGACACTCTGAACAGGTCTTTCTCCCGTAAGGGTAACCCCGATGCTGAAGATATAGGTCATCTTGATTTCCTGTACGTCTCTTCTAGCCGGGGATGCCACTGAGGATCGGAGCGTACGCAGCGTTGGTATGTCCGATGACGAAAGCTTCATTCAGGAGTCAGGAGGGTTGGAAAAGCGGAATCGGAGGAGCGTGCTATACACATGAGTTCGGGCTCATTTTTGGAAGCCCGAAATTTCAGCTAGAGACCAAGAAAATTCACTGACTTCATGGATACATGACGATACATTTTGCCGTTTGTGCAAATGAAAGACAAATGCAGCTGCAAACTCTTAATACACTTTCTAAATTCTTTATATCCATGTTGATCCAATAATAACAATAATGCCTCCATTTCTATTCAAATTCCGTTGAGTACTCAGATCAGTGTTAAACATTCGTATGTACTTAGATATATTAGATACAGAAAAATACAAGTTCTCAATCTCGTAGAGTGACATTCAAAAATGTTATACTTAAAACACGTCCAGAAAAGAGATTTTGCATACTAAATTTAAGAAATTGGCATATTTGCATAGAATTGCGTAAGAATATAGTATTGCGTAAGAATTGAGTGGATGGGAACAAAATTACTTTTAAAAAATATTTTAGGATACGATGTGAATCTATACATTTAACTAAGATAGACCCGTCAATAATGAGTCCAAAATTTTGAACGAACAGCATTTTAACACACATACTCAAATGAAATAGCGCAACACATCATTTAGTCAATGATGTGAAAAAGCTAGCTTTTTACCCACCCATTATTTTGTTGCAAGTCCTAGCATCCCATCCGTACGTTTATTTTCCGATGAATCGCTTTTTAAAATCCGTTTCAAGGAGTATGCTCAATAAAGGAGACATTTTTCACGAGCCCGAGCCCGAACGCAATCGTGAATGACAGGGCCCGAGCCCGGTTCGGGCCCGGGTTCGGGCTCGGGCTTTCGGGCTCGGGCTGAGCCCGTATCATCTCTAGCGTGCTATGCTATAAAAGCGAACTCAACTCAGTGGCGGCGCAGCGTAGGCTTATGCCGCTCGGGGCACATGCCAAATAGCCCCCCCCCCCTCCACACACACACATAAATATACTATTATAACGATAAGAGCAATGAAAATACTTAGTTGGAGGCAGATTTTGTTTTGCCGAAATTTAAAATTCGTACTCACTAAAAAACGGAATTGACTTGCGAAAAAACGTTTTTAAGTCTAATAAATTATTCCATAAAAACAGTAGTATTATTTCTTTACGAAAATTTATTAATCATTAATTAGTATCAAGATTATTCAAAACTGATCTGGATTGAAATGACCTTATGATTTTGCTTCTTTACTTAGATTTTATTATTTATTTTTAATAATTATATACATATATATATATATATATATATATATATATATATATATATATATATATATATATATATATATATATATATATATTTGTGTTACTGGAAAAAAGCATTTTTAGCATCCACCTGATACATCTGCAATGCTCCACAGAATTAAAAAGCACCATTGCCACCCACATGGTATAAGCAAGATATTGAAGATGACCCATTCTATTTTTTAAGTGCGAAAAAAACAAAAAAGGATAGAATATAATTAATTTATTTAATAAAAAAAGACATAAAAATGTAATTTTAATATTTTTATAATAAGTCGACGATGGGGATTTTGCCCCTAGATTTTAGCTTCTTTACTTAGATTTTTATTTTGTGTTAAAGAATCAATTATCTGTTTTCACAACTAAAAAAAAAAAATATCCAGTTTTATGTGTACTTTTTCGCGGCTCTTAATTAAAGTTGCATAAATGCTCGAGTAATAATTTCGATCCTCTTTCAGGATGAGTTATATATATACTGATCTGTGTTTTTCATTTTTCTCGATGACCCTCTTTCATAACTAAGAAATCATAATTAAGATTAAAAAACAAAATAAATAGTCTACCCAATTAGGTAGTTCATTCATTGCACAAGGTTCCGATTCCATGCTCATACAAAAGTAAACAGCATTCGTTCCAATCCATTCATGAAGAGCACAGATTTATACATGTGGAAGCATGGTACGCTTCCACATGTATTTTAAAAGTGTGCGATTTCAGAAAAATGGGTGCTTGCAATAGAAGCTCCTTATACAAGGCAGACATAGAAGTGTTGAATAATTAAGATTCCCCAATCTAACATTTTTATAAAATATACCTACTGTTTTATACAATTTCAATTTAGATAAAAAAGTAATGAAAATTGAATGTCATTTCATTGCACTCGCTCTCTGTCTCTCTTGCTCAAAATACGATGTTCGGCGTTTCTTTGTAGCATCTTTCTTTTAATTCACCGTTAGGGCCCAGCGTTACGCTTAACCCTTTAACGCGCAGTGTTCCCGCTCTGGCTACACTTCTTTCAAGATATTCAATACCCAAGTTTTTCTTTTTTTCAAAATTTATATCAAACTTCCAAAAGAAACTAAGGAAAAGTAAAGGACTCTATTTCACTTCAAACTGGCTTTTCTCCAAATTAGAAAAAACAATTTGAAGAGACGAGTTGAAATTTCAATATTTTTGTAAAAAAAATCTGTATTTTTTTAAACATCAAATGCTAGTAACATTTATAATTTTCCATTTATTTACCTTTTCTATACTTTATTCCACTCAAACGGACTTATTGCTACTTGTTCTAGAACGTCTTTGATGTTTTTTGTTTTTCCATTTACTAGAAAAAAGTTTGAAATTCTCGTATTTTCTCAAAGTTTAAGGTCATTGCGCTACCGTTCAATATCATCATTATTCATATTCAATTTTTGCACTCTAGATGCAAGTTTTCTGCACTTGCACTAGCACTATAGCGTTTCCAAAACAAACAATAAGTTTATTCGGCCCACCCTTAAGCTAAATGAAGAGGAATAATTGAAAAAGCTCGGTCAGTTTTAAGTTTTGGAACCCGATCCTAGTCGGTTGGGTTCTGAGCCCGTCTCGTTTCTAATCACTCCGACCACCTTACGTGTGGATTCACTCACGCACGCTTTCGTGAATGAGTTAATCAGCTGATGCGATCCGGACTAAAATGATTCTTTTTTGCTTCAGAGTCGTCTCTGATGCGTGACAGAAATTAAATGCTACACATTGTTCTCCAATAATGACATGAATTTCTGTCCATTAATAGTCTTCTCACTCGACTCCCAACTCGATCGTATTTTAGAATGGATGGCGAATTCTAATGCCAGCTGGGACTTTAGTATGTTAGTGAAAGAGGTATTTCGTCGAAAGAAAAGTTACGAGAGGCAATTAGCTAATTGAGTCTAACAGGAAAATGAACGCATTTATTAAAAGTGTTGACATTTAAAATTCATTTTTTATCTTGTAGGTTACACTTTTCTCCTTTGAATATGATTTAATACGTAAGAAGGGAATTTTAATTTTCTTCGTGTCATCTCTTTCGGGAAGTCCGACAGATAAGCTAAGATT
Organism: Cheiracanthium punctorium; assembly: GCA_038373885.1. NCBI lineage: Eukaryota > Metazoa > Arthropoda > Arachnida > Araneae > Cheiracanthiidae > Cheiracanthium > Cheiracanthium punctorium. Next base: position 257,221 of record JAWZYV010005591.1, read on the forward strand.
AGAGGTTTATTAAGCCGTATAAGAAAGGGCTGATTTATATCAAACTTCCAAAAGAAACTAAGGAAAAGTAAAGGACTCTATTTCACTTCAAACTGGCTTTTCTCCAAATTAGAAAAAACAATTTGAAGAGACGAGTTGAAATTTCAATATTTTTGTAAAAAAAATCTGTATTTTTTTAAACATGAAATGCTACATGAAATGCATAGTACATCTTTGAGAAACACTTTCTAAATAACACTTTCTTTTCCAAATAACATAGTTTTTTTTAATATTATATGAAAAACACTTACATAAATATTGCGATTTGTTTGCAGCTTTTGACTCAATCTAATAGTTCCATATTTTAAACACAGAAGCAAAGCGAACACTGTTTTCTAAGCTAAAGTGTATCAGTTAAGGCTACTTTATTTTTGTTTCTTTATTTTGAAAAATTCGTGCATGTATACGTCAAAGCTTATGAACGATTTTTTTTTCAACAAAAATTTTGCTGGCATTGTTTTAACGTCATAATTTTGTTGTTATGTTACACAACGTCAGCAACAAAAATTTCATTAAATCAACATAAAATCGGATATTTTGTTGATTCGACAAAATTACTCAGTTAAAATAACACTAAAAACGTTTTTGAATTCCACGAAACACTTATTTTTCTCCAGTGTATTTATATGTGGTTATCAGAAAAAAGTCTAAAATTTCCTCAATAAAAAAATTTAAGTTATCGCATTTCACATAAACGTAAACTGATAAAAAGCATTTCATTAAATAATGACCGTACATCACCATCGTCAGTTTATTGATGGAAAATAAACAGTAGTCAATATCTTCGCCAATTATTTACAACCTTTATAATTTTGTAATGTCAGAACTATAATAAAGTACCTGCTATTGTATTGAAAATCGTGTCAGTGGCTTTTGGACTTTCACTCACACTCCTTCCAACTCCTTCCCCCTCCTCCTTACCCCTGCAACGTTCTCTACCTGTTAGCCATAAATTTTACTCTCTTATCTCATTAAAGAGTTTTAAGAGAGATTAAGTTGTTCAGGGTAGGATATTTATATTTTGCTACGTATTTTGTATGCGGAAAAGGATTGCATGCATTTTGTTTTCCCTCTTATCATGGATAGTGAAATAAACTTTAAAAACTTTTAATTGTTTTGTGATAAATATTTTTTTTAATTTATTCGCATCAGCAATCACTGGGCTACCCCTCCATCCCAATAATCAACCAGAGCGTTTCAGCTGTGAATTATCAAAGCTGAAATAAAATTTACAAAAGAGAGCAAATTCATAAGGTTTCACTTGTACAAAAAGGCCCGATTCAATCTACTTGGACATTTAATAATAAGAAATGATTGTAAACTTTGTACATATTGGGTGTAGGGTGTGTATGTGGGGCGGTGGAGGGGGGGGAGAATTAGAAGTTTTGTGTGAAAAAAATGCAAAATAGAATTTTAAAGACGTGGTTAAAAGTATAAAAGGAATTATTAATAGTAATTAATATCATACTATAAGTCACAAAATGTAATAACAGGGTAACGCTAGTGTGCGTTTATGAATTCTCCTTCTTACTGAAGAGTTAGACACGTCTCTCTTGAGAAGAATCATATCTCACTCCCCTTCATTATGCCACAAAGGTAAGATGGTACAGTAAAATCTCGGTATAACGAACTTCAAGGGACGACGATCCAATACTTAATTCTGATAACTTCTTTAAAGTCTTACTGTTATTGATTTTGTACTAATTGACTTTTTTTATTAATAGAAATATTTTATTTGTCAGTCTGAAATATTTGTAAAAGTGAGGTTCGTTGTAACGAAATTATACCGTATATTATTACTAGGTTCGTTGTAACGAAATTATACCGTATATTATTACTAGGACTCATTTATCACTCTTGATTTTTAAGAGAGAATCACTGCGTCTTTCCGCCGATGAGAGCAAACAGATCAAATGTTTGTTATGCAATAGTACACGTGCAATTAAGACAAATGTGTTGGAAAGTATACTATAATGGATGCATCTGACATGCTTTGTTTTGATCAGTGGATTCAGAACGGAAAAAATTACATAATAACACTCGTTCATAACAATTACTTTTTGACAGCGTTTTAATTTAAGAATCTTTTAATGTGTGTTTGCTTTTTAAGTGAAATGCATTTTTTTTTTAAAATTCTAATTCACTGAATATGGGTTCGACTTTTCTTTTTTAAATGCGTTTTTCTTTTTCTAGGTCAGTAAAATGGGGAATTCGTCATCCCATTCCTCCCGTAAATCGAGCAAAGACAAGGACAATCACTCTAACAACGACACCAGTAAAAGTTCCAGCAATGGGAACAGCAAAGAAAATCGAGGTGCCAAACCCAAATTTGCGAGTCCCGAGAACCGTGTCCTCCCCGTCGTTCCAGACGGTCCCCAGAGACTGCGCAGGACGGACAACGGGGACATTCTTCTGAGCGGCGGAACGATCAGCGGAAGAAGAAATCCCATTCAAGGTTCTCATAACGACGCGGGATTTATGAAGTTCCTTCAAGGCAAAGCGAATGCTTGCCAGCCTGACGACGGGTCGTTCGTTTACGGTCACCGCAAATCTCACAGCGATCCCGACATCGTGCGGCAGATGATGGAAGAGAACGAAACGGAAGACGACGACGACACGAGGTGCGAAGGCGCATGCAACTTTGTGCACAGAAGCAGAATTGCTTTGAGTCCAAGCAAGGCAAAAATCAAATCGAGAAAGAAGAAGAAAGCTCCGGAGCCTCCGCAGTCTAATACCTTGCCGAGAAGTACGCGACCGAACTACGAGACACAAGATGATAGTCAGTTTAATGCAACTCATGATCTGTCCGATGTTCCCCGACGTCCTTTGCCGCCAATACCTTTGGATGAGCTGCCCCCTCCCCCTCCCCCACCGCCCCCTGATTACATGAGAACCATGCGTGGCAGGGAGCAGACGAAAGGGTCGAATGGTAAAAATTTTCAGAAGAACCGCAGGATGGTAGAAAAGGGGTTTAGTAAACGGGATTCAGAGTATTTCCCCGAAGAAAATCGGCAGAGGTCGGAGAGCAGTGGGGACAAAAATTCCCAAATAAAGAGCCAATTAAATTCAAGCTTTGGAAAAGTGAATGGAAGATACACCGCGATGGGAAATGCAGGCTATAAGGATAACTCAGCGCATCCTATATCGCAGAATAATGAAAAAATGCCATCTAGAAAAGCGTTAAATGAAGAAATAGTTATTGCTTCCAGGAAAAGAGCTGAACGTTTAGCTCGAGCTAGGGCGGCTCAAGATTTATCGCCCAGGGAGTCTACGGATCACAATTTTGGAGTCCGTCCAAAAGGGAGTTCTGAGCTACAGAAGAAGAAACAACATTATCATTCACAGGCTGAAAATTTAGATTTCAGCGGAAAAGCATTTCACAATGCGCAAGGCCTTTCAAACAGACAACGATCATTGAGTGAACAGAGATATGCAGTTAGCAACGAAAGTCACCATGGATTTAAGAAAGATTACCGAAATATCCACGAAGGCATTCGGCATGAAAATTATGGAAGAGATTTTAGCAATCCGTATAATAATATGAGTGGTTATAAATCCAGTCATAATGAAACCACAGATGCAATGAATGAGCAGTTGAACCAAAGGAATCCCTATGCAGATCAACAGCGTGAAACTAGATATTACAGACAACATCATGAAACCCCGAATGAAAATGCCACTGTGCAATATAATGTGCAAAGCCTTTCCTACGGCCATGACATGAAAATGCATAATGAATACAGAGAAAAAACAGAAAGATATCCGTCTTGTGCTACTAATTCTCATGGGGTGACAAATCATTCAAGTCATTTAAACTACAAAAGCGAAATGGAAAACGAGAAGCATATCAGCCGAAACCATGCTTTTAAAAACTATTCAAGAGTTGATCGAGGTCAAGAAACTCTAAGTGAAAACACACAAAAAAGTTTTCTGAATAACTCAGCAGCAGCCGATGATAAATTCAGTCACTCTCAGGATAAGTTAACTCGGTTAGATTCAGGTATTCGACCTTCCTCACCAAGTGATAAAGAAATAGCTCAAAACTTATTTATTGCAGCTTTCCCTAAAAGTCATACGATATCAAGTTCCTCTCATACTGAAGATGACGTTGAAATAACTCTTCAGATTCGACCGACGTTACCAAAAAAACCCCCTGAAACGACGGACTTTTCTGCTATTCAGTTGTGGAAATCAATAAGTGACCATTTCTTTGCGTCCCATATTCCTGAAATTCGTCAGCATACTGAAGTCAGTAGTGAAGATGGAGAGCATATAAAGGAAGAGAAAATTTGCCTCATAAGTAGACCAGTAGCTCCAAGAAGACTCCTTCAAGACCGTAGTGTTGATTCTGGGATATCACCCGATTCTGGAAGCCAAATCTATTTAAACGAAACTCTTGATCCATCTAATGTGATAATAGCACATGCTGTTTTATGTTCTACTGATATGGATTTAAATGATGATGTTAATGCAACTTGGGTTCCTCAACAAGATTTAGATGAGAGTGATTGTGGAAGTGACAGTCCTTCTCAGAATAAATTCGACGCCCCGAATAATATTGTGCAACCTAAATTTGCATTGCCAAACTTCATGTTTCCATCAAGATCTTTGCCAAGAACGGAAAACAAGAATGAAACAGAAAACAGAGATACAACGGAAAGAGACAAAACAAAGACTAAAGATCGAAGAAAGAAAGGATTCAGAAACTCCGAAACTCAACATTTTAACAGTTTAAGAAACTTAAAAAGAAAGTTGGGCATGAGTTCAAAAGTTCCCATTGTAGATGTGGATGGTTTAGATTCTAATTGGTCGCTCAGTAAAAGTCTCCCGAGTTTTGAAGACGTTAATAACTTAGACAATGCCAAAATGGAAAATAAAGTTCCTGAACTGAGTGTTCTGGATCATATCCGTAGAAGTAATTCAGAATCCAGAATGATACAGCAAGAAAACGGCAGAATTTATTCGAAGAATAATTCGCAAAACAAAAACCCTGAATGGCGAAAATCTTTTCCAGGACAGTCTTCAGAAGGTCATGTTATGTATTTACCACAGTACACAGCGGTGCCGTGTCAAATTAGCGAAAATTGTATCGATACGAATAATGACACTGAAATTAGAGGCAACGGTAAAAATGAATCATCGGAAAAAAAAATAAACTCAGAGACAGGAGAAAAAAATTCCAAGATTAAGAAAAAATTTTCATACCAAAGTACTGTCAGGCAGCTCGAAAAAAAGAAAATTGAAGAGAAATTAGCAAAAGATGTAGCAGAAGAAGAGAAAAAGAGGGAGACAGAAATCGAATGGATGAATATGGTAGAAGATGAATTTCGTAAGCAAAGAACAAGAGAAAAATCTGACGTCAAACAAAAGCTAAGAATTTATGCTCTAGAAGCCAACAAACAAGCTAAAGCATCGAAATTCAGCAATTTGCAAGCTTATGAATTAAATGATGAGAAAAATTTTGAAGATAAGGATTGCCATGATATTGTACCACACTATGACATCTCATCAGAAAACAATACCGAAAATAAAGGTTACGAAATTATGCAAGATATAACAAACGAAAATAATTTAACAAACCATTTTCCCAGTTTTGGTGCTAATCTATGTTCTCAAAATTCACGAAGTTGCAGTCAAGGAGCAGATGTCTCACAGAATTTTACTCGAGCACAAAAAAGTGCTGTTCCTAAGATAAATCCAGTTCAAAGCCGTCCTTTACAACCTGTTTTCCGAAGTGTAGAGCAAATACCTATTTTCAAAAGTAGCACTCAAACCAAATGTATTGCTCTGGAGCTCTCAAAAGCTGCACATTCTCAAGCAGAGACGTACAATAATCAAGCCCGGTTCAATAATCAAATGTCATTTGACAATAATTTATCAACTGGCCGTAGCGCAGAATACTCATACGTCTATGGAAATAACAGAGGAATGGACTTTGGATCAAGGATTGAACAAAGTTCTCAACCACATAACATTCCGCAGACATATCCATACCCTTTGAACAATGAGGCTGCCCAAGATATTGACCACCAAGTTCCTTCCGTACTAAAATATCCGCGGGATTCTTCATCGTCTATTGAAGAAAACGATGGACGAAGAAATCAGTTTAATGACAATGGCTCTCCAAACAGCGCCGAGCAGCCAACAGGTATGAAAAAATGGCTTCGACGACAGACTCGACGACCTGATCCAGAAGGTGGAAGGTCATCTGGAGATGACGCTAACGATGGAAAAACCGCCTCCATGCTTGGACGAGCTCAACCTATTGGTGGAAATGCTCCAAACAAGTAAGTAGCCTATTTCACATTGACTCAGAAATTTTTGTGGCACTTCTTATTTTTCGATTAATTTTGTGCCAAAAAACAACCTATTTCTTTTTTCCTTGAATTAAAATATGCACTATATATGCACTGTTGCAAACAAATTTTGTGAGAAAGAATAAACAATAAAATTCACGTCATCGTTCAGACAATAGGTTTTTCCGAGTCATTCGAGCTCTAAAGGTTTGGCAAAAGACTCCCTAGTAGCACAACTAGTTCAAAAAAGTTCAAAGCGCGTTCAAAACACATTTTTTTGACGTTCAAAAGATGTGTTTCGAACGTCTTTTGAACTCGTTGCGCTACTAGGGAAAGAACTAGGGAAGCTCGTTGCGCTACTAGGGAATTTAACTGAGTTTCTCTAATTGTAGCTTCGACCAAAATTTGTTTTTATGTTGTTAAATCTTGCATGATCTCAGTTTCGCATTTTCCGAGAGAAAAACTCAATCGTTCTGATTTGTTTTCTCCATTATATAAATCCTGAACATCGGTTTGCTCAAATCGTCAAAGAATTTTAGCAGTGAAGATTCATCATGGGGTCGCCCGAGTTGTGTAGTGGTTAGAGAGGCATTCAACCCCACCACGGGTCCGGGCTCGATTCCCGGCACGGGCTTGGAGGTCATTTCGTCCGTCCCTTCGTAAGAGGGAACTCTGGTCCACCTATTGAGTGCCTGTGTAATAAAGAGCTAGTAATTCCGGCTTTGGTCGTGGCCAATGCCTATAAATAGCAAGTGCCCGCCATTGAAAAAAAAATCATCATCCGTACCAGTGATGCTTCCCAGCAATTGTCTTTGAATACTCTCTGGGACAGACCACTGCATTGGGTCTCTGAAGGACACTCTGTTGGTCTCATTAGGATCGATCCAAGTGCAACGCTCCTCTCCAACGGAGCATTGTATTCGGAAGTTAGGAGTCAATGCTGGGCACAGAAGGGGCGTTTTCCTCTTCGTATGTTTCTTTCAATCCAAATCCCAACACCTCTAACGTACGTCACTGTCTGCAGTTATTGGGGATTGGAAAAAAAGCTTTTACACTTGGGGCCTTTGTGTAGTACTCACTTTGTTACTTTCTGTGGTTTTCTGTATCTGTTGAAAGTAATCAGTATCAAATGAATATTTTTAATCATACCAAATATAGTAGCATCCTATTTCTTGCAATTAGATGTCGACATGGTAATCTTCAGTGTGGAATTTGTAAAGTATTTAACAACCAGAATGGATTAGCCCGAAAGGACACGAACGTTTCCTCTGGTGCTTGCGGCTGGACCTCATCTGACCGATCCAGGATGAGAAGAGATGAGGTAATATACACTTATTTATCTATTATATAAATGTGAAAGTTTGTTTGTCCGGGAACTCCTTCCACACCGTTCGACCGATCGGCTTGAAATTTTGCACATACACGTAAAACGACACAGAACAGTCCGTAATCAACTTTAAATTTCTGAAAACTCTATTGTTCCACGAGTTTTTTCTATTTTTTGGTAATTTTCACCTTCAGAAAGCTTTCCCAATTTCCGATTGTCTAAAATAGTGATGATGTGATATACCATATATAAGCTGGAGATAAACAGCGTATCATAAATGAAATGACGTTGTTTTGATGTCACGAGTTTAAAAATGCATTAGAAATCCTAATTAGGTTACCAAGCTTTGACAAAATACTACACCACTTGCGAAATAAACTCTTAGATTATCACATGCTGTGGAAAAGTAAAATAGCGTGAGTTTTCTTTCACTGATTCATGTTAGATATCGCAAGTGGGAATGACGCCATTTTGACGTCATGAGTTTAAAAAGGAGTTAGAATTTAATTAGGTTTAAAGGCTTTGACGTCAAAATTTACTATTATAAAAATTCATAAGTATATTGTTTAATGCATGAGCTACCCTTGGCGATTTTGGAACACTATGATTTTTCAGCAACCGTAATAACGAAAAGAAATTTGCATTTTTTTTTTTAAATTGAGGGAAATTTAAAAGTTGTCACAAGGTGGAAAATACTTATTAACATAATACATAATATTCGCTATCGGTTTCGTATGTATTCCCAAAAACAGCGCAAAATGTCGCCAAGTTTTCACGACTTTTGACGGTATATATATATTAGATAAAGCTCTGTTGCAAGGGAGAGTTTTTCAACGTCGTAAGTTTCAATATTACTGCGTTTGAAAACTACTGTGCGAAATAACCAGACTCAGCCACCCAGGTCATAACGTGACGTCATAAATTAAAAATTGAGTGAAATTATTTAACTCTTCAGCACAGTTTAACCTGTCCTATTCGCAATTTGAACGATTCTAAATAGCTCCTCGAGATTACACAGTTTGATTTTTTTCACGAGGCTGAACCATGGAGGATTTTAATATTTAAATTGGAACCAGCTTGGATATTTTTCGCCACGGTGAGATGAAATATTTTGCAGTGTGCTAAGCCAATCTGACAAGAATTATGCTTAAAAATATTTCGAGAGATGTTTTAATGGCAACCATTGTAAAAAATGTTTATTGTTTATGCTACTGCATGAATTGCAGAGAATCACTAAAGAGTAGAAGAGCAACCACTGGTTTCAAATATCTAAGCTGTTTCTTTAAATTGAGCATTAAAGAGACAGAAGCGAAGATAGATAATATTAATATAAGCAATAGATAATATAAGAAAAAGGTAGTATTAGTAGATTTGTTAGGTTAATATGGATTAAAGCACGGTATATCACGTTAATAAATATTTAGTGAAATTTAAAGTGTACTATTCATCATTTTTCAACGGTCATCTTACAGCGAACTAAACTATTATCCTACGTTGCGTTAATATATCTCGCGATAGTTTCAACAGAAGGGACTACCTGAACTATTTCAAGAAAATATTCCTTTCCTACCGTGCGAAGAACGGGCACGCAGCTAGTATATAATAAATCAAACAGCATGAATACTAACTGAGTTAATTCAACTGAACAATACTCGCACCATGTGTCCACAATCTAATAGCAATCGTCGCAATGCAAGTAAAGGAAAGGGAAGGGATTACCATATAAAACCAAACAATAAAAGATTATTTTTGATTGATGGCGTGCATTTTAATGACTCTTTGCTTGATTGTAGCCCTTATTTCTGAGATGAAAATTGTGAGGTTTAAAATTTTTTCACCAGTTTGTTCGAAATTTATAAATTTCTGAAATTTTGAAAACGCTGGAAATTTTGCATGGTATAGTAATAGTAGTAATATCTTTAAGAAGCTGTAGTTCCAGACCTACTCGACCTAGTGACTTTAAATTGTAATTTTTTTCAGTGTTTCGAATTCTTTCATAAAATATACAACGTGACCATGTCAGTTAAATGACTTTTTTATTGTACATTAAAAAATTAAATTTTTAATAATTTAAAATAGGAAATTTTAGTTCTTCCGAAAAAATACGTGTTATTTAACTCTTTTTTATCAATGTGTATGCTAAATTTCAAGATGGTATTTCTATGAGATCATGGTGGGAAAAAAAAGTGTTACTTATATGCAGATTTATTTTCCGGAGGGGAGGAAGAACATTTAATGGACGGTATAAAATAGAGGCTATTACATACACATATTTATATTAAATATATTCTATTTTTTCTCTTTCTTAGTAGTTAATCTTCATCCGTAACCGATAACTAACAATAAAAATCAATTATAGAAGTACTCATTTAGGTAATACATCTTATGTTATTAAACAGGATTATTACTATTTTTGTTTATTGTTAAAAATATAGAAAATACAAATAGTAAATTAAATAAACTAATTTACTATTTAAATTTTATTTATTTTTAACAATAAACAAAAATAATAATCATCAGTTTGTATCATTTAGGTAATATTCTTACGCTATTAAAAACAAACTAATTATTGACTTCACTTTCCAGTTCACTTAGAGAATCGAAACTTGTAGTTAAATCTTTATCAAATATTTTGCGCAACTTGAAAAACTAAAAAAAACAACTGTCTTACTGAGTATCGCTTATTGTCCCTTTTTCTCAAAGAAGAGTCAACACTATTTCATTAACCCTTTAAGGCGCAGTGATCCCGTTCTGGGAACACCCAACTCGGACGTTTTGACTGTTGGCAGTCACGAAGAATAGATTGGATTTCTATAAAAATAGTGGCGGGTGACCTAGATCCACGAGAATCCTTTACTTTTTAAGCACGTCCTTTCCCGTCAAAAAAGGGTCACGATTCTTTTGAACAGCACTGGCATCTGCTGAAAAAGGGAAGAACGCGAGAACAGCCGGATAGAGGGCCCCATGCTGAAAAAAGGGCAGCCGTTGTCGTCGCTCGAGAGACCCTGATCGAGAGACCCTTTTTCGACGACAGCTGGCTGTGCGCGGGCACAGCCAGCTGCGTCCAAAAAGGGTCTGTAGATCAGTGGCACGCGATAAGCGTTTCGATCGTCCTCCCTCTTGCGGGTCGTTCAGTCGAGCCATGACAACGGCTGCCCTTTTGACAGCATTGGGAAAGGGTTGCGCCTCAAAGGGTTAAACTGCAAGATTTCAAGCAGAAAAATCTCTTTCACTCAGTCCTAAAATGCCATTTCTTTCGTTTCAGACTCAACCGAAAAATCCCATTTCCAGTGGAAGCGCTTCTTCCGAGAACCAGGCGGCTCTGGCTGCGGGGAATTCCTTCCTGCAAAATTCAATGGACGAGTACGAACTCCACACCCGACTTTGCCGAACCAGCAGCGGGCGCACTTTCGAGTCTCACTCCTACTACGCCCTGGACAGGGCACGAGACCCTCCCGCAGAGTGCCAAGCGGACGGCACCGCGGAGAAGCCGCGCGAGAACGCGCCCGCCTCCTCCCGCTTCAAGAAAGAGCCCAAAGAAACCACGCGCAAGAAATCTCGAGATCCCGAAAAGAGACTCCGGAAGCAGCAGCCGCGTCGCTACGACAGCGACGACAGTGCCAGCGAACAAGAAAGGCGACACCCCAGACCGAAAGCTCCGAAAAAGAAAGCCTCGGCGGAATCGAAAGGAGCCTCTTTCTCCAGAAATCACCCGCACAGGAGCGGAGCGAGGATGAAGTCCAACGGGCCTCTTGCGAGCGATCAGGTTTCCGCTGCTTCAACCGCAAGTCAACCTTCTGCCATGCAAGAAAGGCTTGATGACAGGTAGAGTGAAACATTTGGGGTTTGGGTTACCCTTTGGACGCGCGGCGCGCCCTCGCTGTGAGGACACAAAACTGGGGATTTTGCGCAGGCCCGGACTGGCCAGGGTGTCCGACTGTCTGCAGACGATCCTTTTCAGTGAAAAAAAAGTACGGGTGTGTGTTATTTGGAAAAACAATTTTAAATAAGTTTTAAAAATTGAAGTTACAAAACACTGAAAAGTGGCCTATCTAATAATAAAATAAATAAATAGTTTATGAAAGCCCCTGCATCACAATTTTCTATTTCACGCCAAATAAATTTTACTTCAGTTTCAAAAATGGAAGTTACAAAACACTGAAAAGTGGCCTATCTAATAATAAAATAAATAAATAGTTTATGAAAGCCCCTGCATCACAATTTTCTATTTCACGCCCAATAAATTTTTCTTCAGTTTCAAAAATGGATGGTACAAAACACTGAAAAGTGGCCTATCTAATAATAAAATAAATAAATAGTTTATGAAAGCCCCTGCATCACAATTTTCTATTTCACGCCAAATAAATTTTTCTTCAGTTTCAAAAATGGAAGTTACAAAACACTGAAAAGTGGCCTATCTAATAATAAAATAAATAAATAGCTTATGAAAGACCTGCATGACAAATTTTCTATTTCAATGGAAAGCCCGGCTACGAGCGAGGAACGGGAAGAAGAATATTTTCCCTAAGTCCGTTTCGTGTGTGGGTGAAAATGGCGGTCTCCCTTTTCGCCTGGTTTATTTGGAACGCAGGAAATAGCTAGCCAGCAGGTGGTCACTGCTGACCCCCATTCTTACGGCGAGATAATGCCTAAACCCTGCAGACGGGTGGGCCCCCGCCCTCGGCGGGCCTTCCCTGCTGAGGGCGGACCCCCAAACAGAAAAAAGAAAGAAAAGTACTATACTGATAGCACTTGAATGAAGTTTGACACATACAAAATTTTTTGCAGCTGCCATTGCGTCCCAGAAGGCTTCAAAACACTTCATTTTAAATGGAGTTCTCAAAATTTTTTGAGGGAGGGTTCCCGAATGAACAAGGCATTCATGAATAGGACTGACGCATACTAATGAATAGATCCATATTTTATGAATGCATTCATTAGCAATCATAATGAATGAATAATAACGCCATACCTCCCCCCATACCCCGAAAGTGAACACATCCTATTATGGATCGCTTGCATAATAACCCGGCCCCCCCTTCTCTTGAGACGGACGTGCCCCTACCCTCCCAGTCCGGGCCTGATTTTGCGAGACGAGACAAAGCTTTTCGGCTGTTTTGCGAGACGCCTATTTTTCGTCTCGCGTCCATCCCTACACAAAACTCTGGCGTTTTGACTGTTGTCAGTCACGAAGAATAAATTGGTTTTCTATAAAAATACTTAAGGGTGAAATAGGGTGAAATGGTTACTCGAGAATCCATTGCTTTTTAACCCATAATTTACTGTAAAAATTGCCAGGATTATTTTGAACAGCACTGGTATCTGCTGAAAACTGGAAGAATACGATGGAAATACATTGATACAAAAGAACAATTGGATAGACTGCCCAATGCTGAAAAAAGGGCAGCCGTTGCCATCTTGCTGGCAACGGCCATCGTTAGCAACAACTTGCAATCGTTGCTAGCTGTTCGCGCACAGCCAGCTGTGTCAAAAAAGGGTCTCTAAATCTGTGGCGCGCGATGAACGATTCTATCGACCGCCATTTTGCTGGTAGTTGAATCGAGAGATGGCAACGACTGCCCTTTTTTCAACACTGGGAAATGGTTCGCTTCAAAGGGATAAGGAAAAGCTGCACGAGGGGGCTGCACTATCTGCCTAAAAACGAGGATGCCTATTTTGGGAAGATATTTGAATGCTTTACTATCTCATAGCAAGCTAAGGAGAATTGGATGCGCAAGAATTATGCGCGTGACACTGTGATATCTTTCCACAAGTCATCTGATGAGACAAATGCCTCCAGTTAAGGTTACTATAGCTCTCTCTATACCATTTCTTTTCTATGGTTAGAACTGTTAAAAAGTCCTCCACCCAAGGCACACTCCCTAGGCAGATGCTCCTCGTGTACGCTAGCCATGACACATACAAATTTATCTGGCTTTCTTTCGTCGGATGTTTTTAAAGGGAATATGAAACAAAACAAAATTTAATTCATCCAACTGTTTAAAGTAGGAGAAAAACATGTTTTCCATCTGTAAATAATCTATATAAATAAAACAAACTGTAAAATGTCCGTTAGTTAGTTTGTATTTGTCTCGCGTAGCTCCCACACGGGTGATCTTAGACCTACCAAATTCTTTATGGAAATTCTCCAGGACGGGTGCCGACATACCTCGAAGCGATTTTTTCGAAACTCGAATTATTTTAGGAGATATCGATAAAAAACACATGTTGCAAAAGGCTAATTTTTGCTTTCCTCCATTTCGCAATTGTAACCCCCGCAGTGAAAAGAATGAGGATTAAGCATATCTAGTTTGCCATATTTGCCAAGTTTATTAAATGATTCAGACTCTTGAAGTAAAAGTAAAGGAATAACGATTTTTTTTGTTTAGATTATTTGCTAGGTTGTATTTTAATTAAAATATCGTGTGCATGTGAAATCAAAGCAGGAATGAAATGTTTTATACTCAAAAGAAAAATAGGATTTGGAAATTTTCCGCGACTAAAATGTGCAACTTTTTAATTTGGAGAAAAATAAAATAGTTCATGTTCGATTTTGAGGAGATGTGATTCTAAGGCTTGGCTCAATTTATCGTCAGCTACTGGATGGACGCGAGACGCGAGAATTCTCGCATTGTCTCGCGTTCTCGCATTGTCTCGTGAGACGAGACAGGCCTTTTTTTGCGAGACGAGAAAGAAAAAATTTTGCGGGACGAGACGCGAGACGAGACAGAGTCTTGTCTCGCGCGAGATTTCTCGCGAGAATTCTCGCATTTTTTCCGTCTCGCATAAATACGATCTGAAAAGCGACAATTTGCCTGAAGCCTCTACCATTTAACTTGCGTCTCCTTCGTTTTCGGTCCTGGTATACTATCAGCACTCTACAATACGCACAAACATGTAACATTTAAAATTAGAACAGACGAGAGATATACAAAACACAGGAGAGGATAAAGAAAGATGCGGAAAAAAAAAGAAAACAGAGAAGAGTTGAAAGAAAAATAATAAGTAAATAGGAAAGGCGGTACGGTATGTTCAAATCTGACCACTTTTAGACGGGGCCCGGGGCATTAAGTTTGGGGCCCCCCTTACTATCCCCTTTTTTACGCATTAAGCCCCTTTACTGAGCCCCCCTTTTTTAAGCATTTTAACCCAGTTTTGACCGCTGTTGTACTCGAAAATTGCATTTCAGTTAACTGTAGTTTTTGTACTTTAATCAAATCGTATTTATCACCCCAAAAAAATATCTCTAACTTGATCTAGTGATAGACAATTAGGTAATACCTATATTATAGAGGAAATTCAGTTTTTTCCCCACAATTACTATTTCAGTACATATGAATTTATAATTTAGATAATTGGGATATATATGGGCCCCCTTTTTCTTCAGGGGCACCGGAATACCGCCCCCCCCCTTGCCCCTGTGATAATCGGGTTTCGGGTATATCAAGAGAGAGATTAGAAGTAGAGCAACTTGCATTTGCATTGATGCTTAGTCTGAGTAGGTTGAAATATGGTTGAATATCCTTGGTTGAAATATCCTTGTACCGATATTATCCTCAAACTTTCCCGCACGTTGCGGCGTGCGTAGGGGGGAGGGGGCGCCCACCCTGGTAACAACTTTCTAGGGGCGGTTAAATCCCTATTGTTGGCCTATTTTAAATAGATTAAAATGACATTTTTTATTCTTATATATTAATATCGGACGGAAAGAAATGCAAGCAATTTTTTAAAAAACTATTTCTCTTTTCGTTTATATTATCATGTTTTCCTTTCCTTCGGCTTGCAAAACTGTTATAATTTTTTTTCCTCCCCATCATTTTATCTTGCAGTTGGGTTCCTATTCTAAAATTATCTTCGCCTGTTACATGTCTTTTCATTAAAAAAAAAAAAATCCACACTGGATATACATTAGGTTTAATTGGTTTAATTTTTCTGTAAACAGGGCGACCATAACGACTGTAGTACTATCGCTAAAAATTATTGTGGAAAAGTACAAACGGATAGTCGTCAACAAATTAACTGTTCAGTAATTTAAAATATAAACAAAAAATAAGACGTCTATTAACCAACTGAGATACTATAATGAAATCTAAAAATGCACACACGGTAATGTTATTGGAAATATTAGGCAAATAATTATAATTATCGTTAATATAATCTTGTTTTCATTAATATAAAAATTACACATATTTTAGAGACTTGAAATTGACGTTAAAGTAAATAGTAGAGATTTAATAAAGACTAAAAGTGTTCTGTTTATAATTTTTTAAGGGTTATCTTACAACCAACTGAACGATAAGTAATTCTAATTTGTGTTAATATATCCCGCAGTAATTTCAACAGAGGAGATTACTTGAACTTAAAAAAAAAAAAAAATCTGTTTTGTCCCATGCAGATATGATTTTAGTAAAATATTCGCTACTTCTCGAATGAAGAGCGGGTGCGCAGCTATTTTAAAACAAACGGTTGTCCATTTCATGTAGTGTCTGAGGTATTTAATGCTACAACTTGAACAGTATGATGTAGAACTACGGTATGATGTAGAAATAACACATTTTGAAAGTCGGGAGTTCTCTGCAAACCGCTAAGCTTTTCACTTTTCTGATCGCGAATGACACTGCCGTAGTTTTTTGAGTCATTATATTGCAATGTTGCCAGGTTAATACTCATGACGCAAACTTTACATCAAGAGTCAAATAATTTTGCTTTTATTTTAGATTCCACATCACTGGAGTTAATTGAAATTACTCATGTTAGGAAAATTTTCCTTTACTACTGTGCGAAGAACGGGCACGCAGTTAGTAAATAAAAATAAATACTATATTTTCGGTGTGACATTATATATACGGATTAAATCTCAATTTCTTTTTCTTCAAATGCCGATATATGCTGATATAGTTATTAATATATCTACTAATGTGGCTACATGTAAGTAATTGTTATTATTAATATTAATTTTCAATAAAATCCCAATAATAAGTTAGTATAAAATGGTAACGAAATCGCAGTCCTTAATTTTGCGAGACTCGCGACTCGCGCGAGACGAGACAGCAATTTCTTTGCGAGACGCGAGACGAGACACAGTGTTTGCGAGACGAGACGAGACAGAGGTTTACCACTGCGAGACGAGACGAGACAGCCCCGATTCTCGTCTCGCACGTCTCGCGTCCATCCCTACCCGTGATTAAGGAGTGGCCGATCGCCTAGCGCTCTAAACTGGGAGACGGAAGGTGCCTGGTTCAAAACCAGGTCGCATCCTCCGATCTAACCGTTCGGAGTTTTCCGTGGTTTTCTTCGATACTTACCGTAAATACGGGTTAGGACCCCTTAGAAAGACCTCCACGGAGGTCACCCCACCCATAGGCCTGGATCCCACGTGTAGATAATTAGCCATCATCCCACAACCATAACAACAACCCAGTTATTAAGGCGTTGCACTCGGGACCAGAGGGTTGTGGGTTCGATTCCGACGGACCACTCAAGACCACCGTGCACATGAGGCGTACGTGCACGTTCAAATCTGTGGTTCCGAAAGTTCTATCGGCGGTCAGTGACAGTTTCTGAGGGATACACGTATTCAGAAGTCCCCCCCCCTCTTCTGATGGTCTCCCTCGGAGGATTCCCAGTTGTTAACCGCGTCTCCGGAGCGTGCTTCCACGTCTCCTTATGATACGGATCCAAATTGTGGCAGAAAACTCCAGGAAGGACGTTGGTAGCTCTAAACGGCATTCTCGGTGACGTTGTGCTTCTCCTGGTACACAGTAGAGATGAGTTCGGGCTCATTTTTTGAAGCCCGAGCCCAAAGACTTTTAATCCGAGCCCGCCCGAGCCCGAGCAATATTATTAAAGTTGGAGCCCGAGCCCGAAATTTCAGCTAAAGACAAATAAAATTAACTACTTTATTAATAGGATACAATAAATTTTGGAGCTTCACACACCTTCTAGTCCCTCGTGCCGCTATTTTTTGAAATAAGTACGTCTATTTATCCCATGAATCACTTTTTAAAATCTGTTTCAAGGAGTATGTTCAACAAAGGAGAAATTTTTCACGAGCCCGAGCCCGAACGCAATCGTGAATTACAGAGCCCGAGTCGGGCTCGGGCTTTCGGGCTCGGGCTGAGCCCGTCTCATCTCTAGTACACAGGCCTTGGTTTCCTTCGTGGGTGTCCAAGAAGAACGCAAATCATCGAGCAATCGCACAATTTCGTAGGCATTGGCGTATCTAGAGTATCCTGAAAAGGGGCGGAAGTGTCCGTCACTGCTCTAATAAAGAACGGACCAAAATGTTGGCTCGGTCTACATTCTTCCGATGATCAGTAACATTTTTATAAATTGGTTGCTTCGCGTCTTTGCACGATAGAAGCGAAAAGATGAATCATTTCTTGAGTAGCAATGGTAGCATTATCTTCGAAGACATTTTTCTAATTGAAAGCAATTCGATTGCAACAGAATTTTCAAACCTGCAAACTTGTTTCACACGTCACGTAAAATTTACGACAAACCTAAACTTTAGAAAATGAATAAACTTCACTTTGCTTTATAGATCTATGTTGTTATAGTTTGTACGGCCTCCTCTGTGTGGTTTTACGTTTCTGGAAAATTCCTGACCCGTTTGTCGAACATATGGATTTGCATGCAGGGCAAATAAATAAACATCTTAAAATATTTATATGTCACAAATTTTTATATTTTAATATATCGGATAATGTTATAGCTTATCATTTCGCTAATTTCTAGGTCAAATCCTGTTAAAATAAATCTAAAATTAATATTAAACACACACAGTAATAAAAGTTTGTATTTTACTGCACGTGAATCGATTTATTATCGCGCGAGTTATGAATATCTTTAAACTTTCCACTGGATAACATTAGGTCTTGGTGACTTCTCGCCAAATAGGATATAAATGCAAAAAATTGCCGAGATTCTTAAAAAACGGACAGTAAAAGACTTTCTAGCTCGAAATTTGAAAAGAAAATCACTTTGAAGTGTGTTAGGACCTGTCTTAAGCGAACCAATCCCCCAAAACTATTTTGGGTAGGTCTAGGACTCACCATCTCGGCGCTAGACACATACTCATATTTTCAGTAACGTAGCAAGGGAAAGGAAGAGGGAGGGTTTATATAGGTTATAGTCTGCTGTCGTCGGCAAACTAAAAACAAAGACAGAGGGCCTGCAGAACGGCAAAATGCGGCACACTAAAGAACTTTAGCAGAATGTCAAAACGTAGAAGAAATGGGGCGGCAAACTAATTGACCGCAACTGGTGCGATAGCCGATGATTATTTGCATCTTTCGATATGATTATAATTAACTGTAATATTTAAGTATTCCTTTGCATTCATACTAATCCTCATACTAATATTTCAATTCTAACTTTTATTTTACTGCATCTGGTATCATCTCCGTTTTTACGGATTTTCGCATAACTTCTTCTGCCCTTTGTTTTAAGCAAAACTTTGCTCCCCACTTATGAATATTTTTTCGCAGTGAGATGATTCATCAAGAAGAAATTTCTTACTATTTTTTACATAAGTATGTTCATAGAACATACCTGCGGAAACCAACACAGTCTGTATATTTTTTTTGTCTGTATATATATATATATATATATATATATATTATATTCTTCACTTGCCTTCATTTTGGGTATTTTATCTTTAATAGTTATTTACAATTACCGTATTCGCCCGAATACAACATGATGTTTTTTGACTGATCATTTCCTGTAAAAAAACTGACTAGCTCTAAATTCTAGGTCTAAATATAGGATTTTTTCTAATTAACTTAGTGAAAAATTTCAGTGTCGCATTATATTCGGGCTAATACGGTATATACTGATTATGTGATTGCTTTGTGGTTATCTTGTTTGTGCTTTATTTAATACAATGGTAAAAGTTATATCTATTTTATTTCTATTTTTTTCAGTGAGCTTATATAGTGTTGAACGATGCTGTGCCAAATGATGTTCCACTCTTTAAAGCTGTGATTTTTTTTTTCATTTGAAAATAGAGTGGAAACCGATGACACAAGAAAAAAATAGCTGCATCTAAAGAGACATTTTCATATCTTAAACAATAAAACAGTGACTTATTAAAATGATCTATTTCAAGGGTAAAATTTAACCGAAATGAGGTAAAAAGAAAATGTACCTTTGCATCTTTAAGGAGAAAATAGAACGCAGCCCAGAATTGTCATTTACTGATGAATTTTCTAACCATGTGATGCCGGCTTTTTAAAAATACTTATTTTTTTCTCTGGAAAAGAATATTTTAAAATATTTTGACTGACATTTTTACTGATGACTTTCGATTGTAATTTAAAAGTAGGATTAATTTAAATGCTTGACCACCATAATTAAGTTCATATAAGTTATAGAAGAAAGCTTTTTTTTTAATATGCTTTTGGTAAGCTACGTTATGTTAACCTACATAAAAATGCAAGCGATTACGAAGTCATTTTCAGTTTATTCTGGTATATATTTTGCGTATTATAATGAATTAACTCTTTTCTCATGAATATTTAAAGCAAAGTTTTACCTCTTTTTTCCATCTATATGACAAATAATTTTCAAAACACAGAGTCTGTGACTATTCTAGCCGTAATTAATAGCGGGACATGCACGTACATCGACAATGTTCTTCAATTATGTATTTCTACAATCAGTTTTTAGTGAGACGCAAGCATTTCTTTTCACTTTATAGCATATCGTTGATTTTAGTTAATATGATATCGATGCTTGCATAGAATCGGTGTCAAAATATCCACGTTTGTAGTAACATTAAAACTGAAAAATCGATTTTTTTCTTTTGTGCACTAAATACACCTAAGACCTTATTAAGTGCCTTAGAAGTTATGTAGTGCCTCTCAATGAGTACGTAGCGTCGTAGTCCGATTTAGGTAATCGAAACGCGATTAGATTTTTGATATGTAACAAGCGAGTTCAAATTTACCATGATAGAGACAGAATGCTCAAAATTCTGAAAATTGAACTCAATGTAAGTACTCACTAAATAATGTTTATAAAATAATTTAATTTTAAAGCATTCAACACTTAACAAAGTCTTCATTATTTTTTCAGAACTATATATGTAGTATTAATATTAATATTGCACATAAATATGAGAAAAAATTATTAAAATCTTACATATGAGATGAAATGACTACACGATAACTCTTTTGAATATATTGCAATTGCATTTTAACCGTGTGTATGCAATATTGTTTAAAAAACTAGCACTTTCAAGTGCATTCAACGGTTATAATATATCTCGATCACACTAATATTGTGATCCATGCTTTAATTTACTATTGAGCATGTGCAAAACGAATAATTTATTGATTTTGTTTTCCATGCGTTTAATTCTTATGGAGCATTAAGGTGGTATTTAAAAAATGAACTTTCAAAATTTTTCTGGGCATCCTCCTAAATTATTAGTCCCTCTTTTCATTATATGTATATATGTACCGGGTGTTTTAAACTATTGATTTTTCAGCGCTGTATTTCCAGTTAGAAAAATGTTTTCTAAAGACATGCAGTTGCTTTTTATAAAATAACTTTAATTAGCGGTCTTATATTTAAAGAAGGGTGGGGAAAACTTTTTTAGTGTAAACCTGTATACAAAGAAGTCCAACGAAGTCCGATCTTTAAAAAGTCTTTCACAAATATAACATGCAGCACGTTATTCGGTTTTAAAATTTTAAGCAGTTATCGCCAATCACTAAGAAATAACTCTTAAACTGTGAAAAGGTAGAGTAAATGCAATATGAAAAATAATATTTCTACAATTCAGGAGTATATAGAAAAATAAGAGTGAAGCCCGAACTTCATTTTTTTTTTTTAATTGGATATTTTTTCTACATTTTTTTAATGCACGACCCATCATAAAACTTATGGTATAAAAAGTAACTGCATATAATTAGAGAACTTTTTTTAACTCTAAGCATGGTGCTAAAATCAATAATTTAAAAAGTGTACTGATGAA
The DNA here is from genome assembly GCA_038373885.1 of Cheiracanthium punctorium. Lineage (NCBI taxonomy): Eukaryota > Metazoa > Arthropoda > Arachnida > Araneae > Cheiracanthiidae > Cheiracanthium > Cheiracanthium punctorium. Next base: position 278,867 of record JAWZYV010005591.1, read on the forward strand.
ACGGTTTCCTATCTATCATCTATCTATATATATATGTAGGAGGCGACGTCGAAATAAGACTGGAAGCACTCCTACGGTTCTAAATCACGTTTATTGCTCGGCTAAATATAACAGAAGAACTATTTACAAAAGAAAGGAGAGATATTACAGAACATGAATTAGTAGAGTCGGTAACAGGGATAGGTTTCCTTATCATACAGGAGCCACTGGCCACCTTCTCGTGGTCGTTCTAGAGTCTGTGGTCTCGTTCGCATCTGCTGCCTTGAGCTCCTAGACTCTGATAACCTGCGGTTGCTGTAGATGAGGTTGTGATGCCATCTGCTGGAGGGTTGCGCCTTTTGATTACCATATATATTCCTATATTAATTGAAATAAAGTTATGCTAACTCTTTTTAAGAAATTCATCGGTTAGTGACTCCTAAAATTTTGCTTAACGGAAGTCTCTCTCTCCTTTTTTAAAAATATCGTGGGAAAAAATGAGAAGGTGCCCAGAAAATTTTCAAAACTTCTCTAAGGATCATTTAACTGAGCATATTTAGTATTAGTAATTATGCTTAGCGTAGAAACTTCTTAAAAATGAAATTTAATGTTTACACCTTAACTCTTATATGCATGTTCTCACGACAGGTATGTAGCCAAGGGGTGTGCCTAAGCTACTGGGGGCCTAAGTACGCGCGGCCTTACTACTTTTACGGGGGGGCCTAAGCTACTTTTGAAATTTGGATTCTTGTTAATTGAGTGTCAATAAAATCAAGATATTTTTTGAGAAATATTTTACCTTTTACATCTTTTGGGCACACCCTCTTTTTTCTGGCTACGTTCCTGTCATGCACTTAATGTTTCGAATGAAACCCAGCACGCTTCATCATCCATTTTCAATTTATATGGTAGTTGTTAGTTTGTAAAAAAAAAAAAAAAAAAAATGAAAAAAAAAGAAAAAAAAAAAAAGAAAAAGAAAAAAAAAATAGGTTTGTGATTGTTCCTTGTCGGTATGTAGTTGGTTTAGTATATTTTTCTTCAGTAGTAGTAATTATATTTAGTGAAGAACTCTTTTTTGTCAAATTTTATATTGACGCTTTGTATGTGTTCACACGAAATCAATGTTTCCAACGAAACACTGCAGCCTTCGTTGCAACTTTTGATTCGTGCATTGTCGTTGCCAAACGAATATCGGCTATGTGCTCTTTTTGGAGATTTCGACATGTTGACTATTATGACTAGTTTACTAACCAAAAATTTTGTATAAAAAGACTTCTATGTGACTAACCATTGTACGGTGAACTGTGGCCGCTAAAAAAAAAATGCCATGTGAATCAGCCAGACTATTGTCAAATAATAACGGCTGATAAAAACGGGTAATGATAAATAAACTTTTTGCATAGAGCAGATATTGGTTTGACAACGACGATATGGTGTTTGTTAGTTTGTGTAAAAAGCAGTCTGTGATTGTTCCTGGTCGGCATGTGGTTGGTTTAACATAAAATATATATTTATTTATAAATGTGTATGAAATGAACACTTTAGATCCTTTCTCTTTCCTCGTAACTCTGAACAGACTTTGACGTTAACATTGCATTTGAATGAGCCTTATTGAATATATTCATGCTCCTTCCTGGCATATTTATGTTTCCAATAGTACCCGGTAAAGCATGTAGAAATGAGTTCTCTTAAGTAATTATAGGAATTATTTCAATAGAAACGATTGCAGCATGGCTTTGAAAAGACTAGCCTTTTTTTGATGAATTCCGAGTTTGTTGAAAAGAAAGATGAAGAATGACACACACACACACGCACACACGCATAAACACGCATGATGCAAACCTCTCGAAACTCAGCAAGCATTTATACATACGTTTCTGTCCAAACATTGTCTACTGACTTCTGTCATCTAAGCATATGAAATAAATTAATAAAACATATTCTGGAAGTGAACTTAGGCTTAGAAACTAGTATTTTATGACTAGCAAAATGCCATCTTTAGATGAAGCTTCCGAATCTTTTTTTGCCATGAAGCACTTAAAACAAAAGTTTCAAAGCCGAGTACTGAAATACATTATCAAAGTTACTAATGCTATTTCACAGTAAACAATGAACTGGATGGAGCACTAAGTTCTACATACAGTAAGTATGATAACATGTATCACTTTCCGAAGAAACAAAAAACATTTAAAAGCTACATTTATTCTTTATCAACATTAAATATCATGTATTTTGAGCTTTGTATACTATATAATTTATTTATTGTGATCTTTTCTGTTATCTTAGCTTGATTGCACATGTTTAATATTGTTGTAAAATATAACTATAAAACAAATTATAAACAAAACACACACAACAATTCCCGTATTGCTATAGGTATGAACAGATGTTTAAGAAGTAATGTGCAATATGTTTTGTGATTGCTTGTAGTGAAGGAATATAAATAAGTAGAGGGAACGTGCAATATATTTACTGTAATTACACTAGCCAACAATGAAAATGTTACTCAAATTAAATCTAAAGATTGCACTGATGATGAGATAAAAGAATAAAGTTTATTACTAAATAGATCTTCCTGATCATAAAAACAATGATAAAAGTATTCAATTAGCACTGCTTCTGAAACATCAAGGATGGTAGGGCATGAGAAATGATAAGAATTCTATTTGATCTCTTGCCAATATTGTGCACTATGTAAACATGTTTCTTGTGGTTCTAATTGGTTATGAAACTTAGATCAAAGAAATATATCATAAGAAGTTAAGGATAATAAACCATGGCAAGTTTAAATAGAATAATTTTCCGGTGATTCATAAAGTTATCTCCATACTGTAGTACAGAAGGGTTGCAAAAAATTCTGTTGCTAAATTTGAGGAGAGCATAAAAATCAGCTTATTTCATTAGAGTTTCCGGGGGGAATGTTGGCTAGTGTTATTTATCAACTTGTTCTGTTGATGCTTACAAACAAAGCTGTTCTGAGGCACTCAGTATTGTGTAAAATGCACTATATGATTGAAAGTAATAGAATATCCATGCAACATTTTTATGAAGTTTAAAAAAACAAAAATGGAAATCGCAGGTTACTTTGTAATTTTAGCCATGTATATAAAGAGCATGTTTTAAACCACACGTGTTCATAGCAGTTTTTAACACTAGTACACTTTGGGGATGTGGAAAACTAATATAATGTAGAAAAGCAAAATTTTTCTGATCACTCTGGGTCACAATAAGCTGTGGTAGCAATTTGTAACTTGTAGAAATTATTTTACAATGTTTGTATCTATTACTTTTGATCATACAGTTCATATTACTGTGATTTCGTTTTTGTAAAACGATATTAATAGAAATATTCCATTTACATTTTATCACAAAAATAGTTTCTTCTCATATCATAATTTAGACTTGCTCAAGATGTTGTCAAAGTTGTGATATCTCTTGTTTTTTTTTTTTTTTTTTTTGTCTATGGTTTGATAAATAAATCCTATTTTTGTTTTGACAAATATATTTAATACACATTTGTATCAATGTTTATGTATTGCATTTTGTGTCTAATATGAGTTAGGTTCATTTGTATATGTTTTGTGAAAGGGTAAATAAATAAAGCCATTTTGAACGCTTGAACAACTTTTGCATTCATTTTGCTCCCCCTTTCCTTTTTTCTCCCTTTAATAATCTCAAAATAGACTTTCATCTTTAAAAAAAATTCTTGTTCTCAACATCTTAAATATGACAGAATGTTGGTTTCATTTAAAGACTATTGAAAAATAACTAAGCTCATTTAAGACAAAGTGACCATTGATAAAAAATTGTTCAACTCTGTCCACACAGGAAAAAAAATGTTTCATTGATTTCAACAAAATTTGGATGGCTTTATTTCATCTTAATAAATAAGTGGTATAATAAAATATTTTTAGCCAATAGTTTTTTGGATCACTGAAACATTTCATTGAATCAGCAAAAAAATTGCTTATTACAATAAAATTAACAGTACCAACAAATTTTTTAGTGATTTGAAAAAATTATTTTTGTTCTTTCATGCATGTCTCAAAATTTGGAATACACATAAAGACATTTATAATATAAATATATAGATTAGTCTTTTATGAAAGGATTTCTGATGATAATTCTTGTTGTTCTAAAGTTGTGAAATCAAGTGCAGCTTGCTGAAAAGCTTTAGCACTGTACTACAAAATTTGATGACAGACCTCAGCAAGTAACAAATGGTCAGAGCTAAAACAAATGTTTCAGTAGTCACATTATAAATAAGTTGAAATAGAGCTTCTAATATTGCGCAAGAAAATAAGAGTACATAGTTTTTCTCGTTACTGTTCTTTCTGTAGATCAGTCCCCCAAACTCCATGCCAACTACAGGAAATGAAAGTCACTGTTCTTATTTATTTATAGGCAAAAAAGTAGTAACTTGTACACCTAATGAAGAATTGAATTTTTCAGAACATTTTTTAACATATCGATGTTCTTAACAATCTGTCTTGATTTTATCAACCAATACATTTCACATATTTTCACTAAAGTTTCTGAAAATCCACCGAGAAACCCTTTGTTGTGAGATTCTAACACTAACAAGTTCACAAAAGATGTTTTGCAGGCATACATAATTTAATGTTTCTGGCAGATTACCAATTATATTTTTGGCTGATTTTTTAAGTCTTCCAACTGCTTGCTAAACAGCCATCTTCATTCTGGAAGGGATTCAGTTCTATAATTGCCAAAGAGTTTAAAATCAGTTTGCCTTGTCTTAAAGACGGCTCTTTAAAAAATATTCTCTCTAAAGATAATTCTTAATTATTATCACTGAAAGAAGGACTTCTACAGTCTTTCTAAACAGCTTTTATTAATGAATGAAAACCATTACTAGATAGTGCACATTTCAGATTTTCTCTGCATTCTCTTTAAAAGATATCCTTCTAACCCAATGTAAAGAACTTGTAACTTTGACATTGGCTGAAAAAATATAACCTTCTCATTACACTTTCCTTCTGAAAAAGAGGCTGTTCTAAATTTTTCGGCCAATCTTTGTCCCAAGGTAGGCATTAACTAGTGAGAGGGGGGAAGGGGGCTTGTTTACAATCATGTGAAAAGCGTTGTGTGGGAAGTAACTTTTAGACCTCTCCTTATGAAGTTAATTCATGTGGTTTCTTTTTTTTTATGTGTGCACACCAGTCTTAATACTGTTGTGAATGACAGCCTACAACACTGAACAGTACTTATCATTCATTTTAAAATGAAAAGGTAAGCCTCACACAAGAGCAGCTTTTCACATTATTCTTCATCAGATGTTGACTTGCAGACACACAAACTTATTAAATTGTACTTTCTGGAACTAGTCATATTGGTATGCTAAAATTATAGAAAGATCAGTAGACCTACTCAAAAATCTGCAAGAGGTGTCACATTGATTCTGCTACCCAGGAGCATGTTTCTGCATGAGCAGTTGACTAACACAAACACTTCTGAAGTACATGTGAACTTGGGCAGAGCTAGAAAAAAAAGTACTGAAGAAACTCCACAAAATTCATGGTATTGGGCAGCTATGATTTCAAAGCTGAAATCTCTTTCAAATTTTAAATATCTTTACAAGGAAGTATTATTTATGTATTTATGTGAGCTTTTTTTTGAGATTTTTTTTAACATGTATATTTAATCTCTAGAAGATTCAGCTTTATGAGCTTACTGAGTATCTGCAAATACCTAAATTCAGAGAATTAAGACATAAAATAGCAGATTAATAATAATAATAAACAACAAGCTTATTTTTCTTCATTCCCCCTATAGTTACCACTATTTTAAATATAACTAATGAGATTGTAGTGAGACATTGATTCTGTTAATATCACAAATAAACAAAACATAATCCATTCTTTATTTTACATGAAAATTAATTTTAAATTATAAGTAAGGGCACAACAGAAAGAAAAAAAAGGTGCAATATACTTTTATTTAAATGAAGTTCAATAAAGATATGAATTAGTAAGTTTTCAGTTATGGAAATTAATTTTAAACTATAAAAAAGGAATGTAATAGAAAAAAATTAAATATTATTTTAAGTTGAATAAAAGATAAATATAATTAGTAAGTTTTTAGTTAATATTTACAAATAAAATACACATTTTATCATAAACTACACAATTAAAACTAAGAAAATGGAAGAATTTTTTTTTTTTTTTTTTTTTTTTTACATGAAAGCTCTCCTCTTAAAAGCTATCCTTCAAACCCAGTGTGTGTTGTGTGTTAAGGCAAACCTGCACGCAGGGTATCTGCCTAGGATGGGGGGTGCCTGGGTAGGAGGACTTTCTAAGGGGTTCTAATGCGTATTCACGTTACATCTGGAGAAAACCTACCAAAACTCCAGACCGTTAGATTGACAGCCGCGCGATGGGACCCGAACCCGGGACCTCACACCTCAGCCGTCTACCATTTTCAGTGGCATAACCACTGTGCCATGGTGAAGCCCCTTCAAACCCAGAGTAAAGAACATGCAACTTTGACATTGGCTGTGCAAAACAATTTATAGAATGCAAAAGACAGACAGAAAAGATCTGGATAAGATCGCTGCATGTAATACCCTTTTTAAAGACAAGCTTATATTTTAAGAATACATGCTTTATTTTTATATAAGCATACATTGTCCATAACATGATAAAATATTTTGAATAAAATTATGGATAGTGTTCAGCTTTTTATGGCACAAGATGATCAATAAGATTTTTTCCTCCTCTTATTCATTGCCCCTCCCAACATCTTGGTGAATAAACCTTCTTAGGAAAATGAGTTCAAATATGCTATGCAATTCCAGATGTGTCTATGATACAGTACTTAATCCATAATTGAATAAATAAATAGATACTATATACAATACAGAAAACATATTTTCAAAACAGCATACATATTGGAATATAGCAATAAAAATAATTTTAATTTATGTTGTTTTGATACATTTTATAATTTTGTCTTCTTTTTTGTACTTAAATATACATCAACTTCAAAATATATGTAATGACAAATGTGCAATCTGGTATTAAAAAAAAAAAAAAAAACTTATTTTAGAAAACAACTTTTATTATTCAATAACAGAATGTGTTTATACTTCAAATAAATTACAAATGCATATGAGGTACTAGTTTTGTGTAAGTTACAAAACTATTTCATATGTTGCGTTTACATATCACATATAATCTATTTACACCTTTTTCTCTTCACTTTTGTCAGAAGACACATTTTCTTCTAACTGTTTCTTTTTCTCAATTTTCTCTTCTAATTCTAAAGTATCTTCTTTCTGCAACATATCAATAATTTCCTCCATCTGCTGGGTACTGACTTTTACATTTTCTTTGCCAAGTAATTCAATTACCTTAAACAAAAAGCTTTGTGTTACTTGAACAAAATAATAAAATAACATTTTAAATAAATTTACAAGTTTAATGAAAAGCTGTTGTAAATGATCAGCAAAGGCAGTATTTAAAGAGGTAGCAACCAGGGTTCCACAAGAGTACTGTGTTAACACAAACTTGCACAAGGGGTATCTGTCAAGGGGTCTAGGAAGGACAGAAAACAAGACTTACTTTCACCAATGCAATACCATACAGTCGAGGCATCAGTTAGAAAATTTATAATACTGCCATTGAAAAAGGAATTGTATATATTGATTAAACTAAATCCATGCAATTTCAAAAGAATTTGTTTTGAAAAGGATAATATTGAACAGGGTTCAGGTCAATCCAGGAATTTTTTCCGGGCTCCTATTTTTGTGAAAATTGCTTATTTGTATAAATTTTCATATCAATTTTTAATAAAAGTCACTTTTTTGTTAAAATGTTTGATGAAACATTAAAATGTGAGTAAAATGCCAATGAAGGACCATTTTAATCGATTGTACTTTAGTGGAGGGGCCATTTTAATCAATTATATATTTGTGATGGGGCTGTTTTAATCGATTGTATTTTTGTGAAGGGGCTGCAAAACAGACTCAATTTTTCTCTGCATCAACCCTTATTGTCCCTCAATAAACTGCTGGAAATTATAAAATAAATTTAACCTTCAACAATAATGGAAAACAAGAACTTATACAGGAATTAAGAAAAGACAATTACAAAAGTAAAAAGGAATATAAAATCAATGGATAATTTGGAAAATCAAACACAGCCCTATTGCAACTTGTGCAAACTTCAATTGTGAAAATGCTAAATTTATAGAAAAATAAATAAATTTCTTAGCAGCATGCTGATACAAAATTTATTAATTTATGACTAGTAACAAGTTAAAAAACTTGAGTACTTTCTTAGCTAAGAGATGCTGCATAATATTCTATATTTTGTTAGAATGTCAACCAGAAATCAAAGATTTGAATTTTATAAAATAAACAAAACAGTTAATTTATATTTTTACACACGTCTATTTCTAAAGCAAAAATATATGACTTACTTTTAAAACATGATCAATTTCCACAGCACCATCATGATCAACATCCATTTTTTCCAGTACATCTGCTATTCTTTGAAGTCTAGTGTCATCAGAAACTTTTTGAATTCTTCTTATAGCTAAAACAAGCTCATTGATACTAATGATGTTGTCCCTAACAACGTGTTAATTTAAATTATTAAAAAGTAAAAACTTTATACATTTAATTTCATTAATTAATCATACAGAAATTAGAAATGCTTAAAAAACTATTCATTACACAAATCAAAATAGAAAATTAATGGCATATTTATTCTAAGCATGTCGCAGAAGTATGCGAATGATATTCTACATAATTATTACAATATAAAGTGCATTTGATCTGGTACAGTAACTTTTATATTTTAATCACATAATAGTAGTTGTATACAGTAGACACCGGGTATAACGTACTCTCATGGTACCTAAACAAGTAGTACGTTATAGCCAAAGTACGTTATAAGCAGTACCGCCGGAAAGATTCAATATTACAAAAAAAAAAAAAAAAATATCGAAAATTAAACGCTCAGCGAAGCCCCCCCCACCGGAGTTCCCCACCCCCACCCCCTTCATCTCTCTGTCTCCTTCCAAACTTAATAAAATATTCAGCCTTCAGCTGAAATTAGTTTCCCCTCCGCTAAAGAGGTTTTTTGACAGAACCTTTTAATTTGTATTGGCAGCCATGTACAGGATGTATTTGCATGTAAATCAAACGGGGAGAAACCAACCGTTCTTCCAGTGGTGTCAAGTATTTTAAACAATCCGGTATTTCGGGGAATTCGAAGCCATTGCTTATAGCTAATTCTGGTATTGTCAATTTAATCAAACAATCGTAACATGTTTTGCAAAATTTGCCAATATCATCGATATCTTTGTAAAAGACTAGTTTTATAAAGTCCGTTGTCGCTCCTTTGGACAGTAAAGTTGTTTTGGAATGGGTTCTTATTGACTTTTTGAACCACAGTCGATCACAACAATAGCATTGGTGGATTGGACCATCAGCAACAGCTTCGAAAAATTTCTCAGCTAATTTACGAAATTCTAGTTCTTCACACCTTACATTTAGATCAGTATCTGTTCTTGGTCTTTTCGATGGTATATCTAGACAGAGTCGTAAACGTTTTCTGTCTTGTCTTCTGGATTTGGATTCCGCTTCTTGAGCACGAAAATCTGGATCTTCCCTTTTTCTTTGCATAAATAGACGGTTAATTTCACGATGACTTTCTTCCGGATTAGACAACTGGCGAGGACGGCCAGCGCGGCCTTGAACAACAGTCCCGGGTATATTCTTCTGATATTTAACGATGTAATACTGAACAGTAGAGCGTGAAATACCAAGCCTACGAGCTATTTCACACTGCGTGAGTGGTGTGTCAGAAAAATAAAGCGATATGATTTGGTCTTTAGTCTCTTGAGAAAGCACCATAGTCTCAATCAATCACGGTTAATAGCTTACTTTATTTACTACTATCAATTATCATCCACGACCTTTTTTTGTCTAGATATATTACACCTTTCAGCTACATAAATTTGTTTAGAACAAAAAAGTTATTTTTATTCTAAACTATCGTCCTGGCAACCAGCGAAAAAAAAAGAGGAAAAGAATCTTCGTTGCCATCCCCGCAAACACCTTGATGGAATATACGTAAATAATTTAATTACTTTTAATTCATAGTTATTAATACAAAACTATTTGTAAATCTTTTGTTAATAGCTTACTTTATTTACTACTATCAATTATCATCCACGACCTTTTTTTGTCTAGATATATTACACCTTTCAGCTACATAAATTTGTTTAGAACAAAAAAGTTATTTTTATTCTAAACTATCGTCCTGGCAACCAGCGAAAGAAAAAGAGGAAAAGAATCTTCGTTGCCATCCCCGCAAACACCTTGATGGAATATACGTAAATAATTTAATTACTTTTAATTCATAGTTATTAATACAAAACTATTCGTAAATCTTTTGTGAAAAATTGCTCGAATTTATTACTTCATCCTTTTGTAACTAACGTAAAGCTAAATGTATTTTTGCGTATACACTAAAACAATAAAGATTTTTCATGTATTTTATTGATCCATATGATGCGAATTTCAAAAGTGCATATGCTTACTTTATTTACTACTATCAATTATCATCCACGACCTTTTTTTGTCTGCCCAAAACTATTACCCTCTTTAGCGGAGGGTAAAAAAAGATAAGAAAAAGAAAATGGGCTCATAATTTCATTGTAATGTGCATTTTAAGCAGGTCTGATTTTTAAAAATTTAAATTAAACAGAGAAAATTCTTTATTACTGACAATTTTTATTGAGCTAAATAATTTATCATTTTCTTTTGTTTTAAATGGGCAGATGCTACTTTAAAAATACTGTTTAGGATATCTATAATAGACTTTTGTGGAGTCTATGCATCATCCATGCGACATTCAAAAAATCGTGATAATGTTTTGCAGCATTGAATGTGTCGGGTATGCTGGTATACGCTCCTCTGTTTCTTCTTCACTATCATCAGAATCATTATAGATAGGGCCTTTCAGGAGGCATTTACATTGATGAATGATATCTAAAAAACATGGGTTTTGTTCTTAGCCCTACCTAGAAGGCAAAAAAGATAAAAGTTCGCTCCCTTCATTCATACAAAATTCATCTCACTAGAGAATCTGAAAACGGACAACGAGTGTTTTTGAAGGTACTGGAATTTCCGGGAAAAAGGAGTAAAATGCTTAAGAAAAGCAAAATTTTATTTTTGGCTTTGGAATAAAAAGTACGTTATAGCCAGAGTACGTACTTTTGTTAAGTACGTTTTAGCCGAAGTTAAATAACATTATAAATATAGGACTTCAATCGGGACCTAGCTTCTAGGTACGTTATATCCCAGGTCCGTTATAACCGGTGCGCACTGTACTTTTAAATTCAACATTACTCTGCTTATCATAACAAGGTTAAATCATTAAGATTTATATAACATAGAGAAAGCTGTCTCTTGATTTTTTGGTTTTGTAATTTTTCATTTTAGAAAATAGATTTCACATTAGCTGTTTAAATTTATAAATGCTGCTGTTAAACCAACATTTTACTAACTGCAGACTTAGAAACCTGTCAAAGTCAAAATGTGTAAAGCTATGAAAAATAACAATTTTGTACTTTTCACTATAGAACAAGTAAGCATTATTTTTAATTTTTTAACTGCACAACATAAAATTAAGCTTTTTATGACATATTAATAACAAATATGAAATAGCTAAAGTGTTTTGATACAATACACATACAGCTTATTTAAAAAGAAAATAGTAATAATAAATGCTTATGCAATCAATATTTCTGCAGAATGTTGCTATCAATAGTGATTTTCTGAATTTAAACGATATTTGTATTTTAAAAACTATTCTGATAGAATAATCTTGACATTAAAAACTAAGATATTTAATAAATGCATAATTAGAATTTTTTTTCTCAATTAAAAGCAGTATGTACAAAAAAGTCTAATGATAATTTTTCTGTTCACACTTTTACAGTACTTGTGTTGTATTTAGGGGAAAAGCAGGGCTATTATTTTTACTTTTTCAGAAAATCTGATCCAAACATTTGCTTAATTTTTTTTTGGGGTGGGGGGGTAGCACCTTACAAATGCAAACATTTACACACATTAAAGAAAAGAGAAATTAAGAAAGGGAAACATTATTCTTTTATTCAACAGAAAATAAAGATCTACAAATTCTAATGGGTATAAATATCCCTTTTTTCAAACTGATAAAATTTCCTTACATGTTTTAAGAAAAACTATTTTAAATGAATTTACTGCCTTCTTCATATGTTGAAAATACAAGAGTCATATGCTTCATATTTAAATAGTTCTTAAAATAATTTTAAAATCCCAATTTTCATACAACTTGTGTATGATTTTCAATATGCTTTCTTTCAACAAAAGCCATCAGAATTTCAAGTTTTGTATTTGCAAAATGTTGTGAATCTCTTGATTTATATAAAATTCTTTAAAAAATCACAGATTTCATATTAAAAATGATCGCAAACACTTTGTCCCCCCCTCCCTTGTTTTGTTGTCGTTCATTTTATAAATTTATTTATATATTTTATGTATCACCAGATATTTTCTCAATACATATGTGTGACACTTAGAGAAATAATCTGTAATAGGAGGGCTGGTTATGCTGAGACATGCCTGAGAACAAAACTTTTCCAAGTATGCAAAATAGCAAATCTAATTTGAAGATGCAATTGCTAAAATCTGATGCTGCCACAGCTTTTGCTAAAGAAGCAAAAAATCTGGATAATTATAACTGTGTAGTAGTTTGCACATGCATAATTATCAAACATAACTTTTGATATTTAAAAATCAGAAATGAAAAATCTTCAGACTTGCCCAAACATGTTTAGACACTAAAACATTTTGAATTTTATAAGTATGAATTTAAAGTAGACTAATTAATGCAGTGCACTTTTGCACTGTCTCAATGCTGCTGTTACTGGGTGTGGTAGAATGAAAAACATTCCAGGAGCATGTTTAAGATCAAAATGAAGTAGATTTGTACTCTTCTAATAACTGATTTTATTTGTGGAGGTGCTATACAACAGACTGTATATTAAACTATGGATGAAAAATTTGGAAATACATACTACAAAAAAAAAAAAATAAATAAATAAATAAATAAATAAAAATTCATGCAGAATTCTAAACTTGATGGCATACAGAACTGTGCTCTTCAGTCATACTGGTGCAGCTAAATCCACTCCTGTAGAATAAATGTACCTGGCTTTATTTTTCAAAGGAAAGTTGTTTAGAAGAAACAGTCACCATTAGAATTTTTTTTTTTAATAATGGGCAGGAACTTCCCGATTAGGCATTGTCCCTTACAACGACCCGAAGGTGTGACCATTCTATTATTGGGGCACCCAGTGGGCGGTCAGCGTAATCACCTTATGAAGGGATGGACACGATGACAATCATGCCCAATCGGGGATCAAACCCCGGCCGCCGGGAGTTGAACCCGAAATCGGAGTACAGTGCTTTACCCACCATACAACTTGGTTGGCCCATTAGAAAAAATTATAAACCTGTTATTCATTTGCAATAGCAAGTTGTGCTCTTTGTTGATTTCCAGGTTGCAGTTCAGGCTAGGTGAATAAAAAATATTCTTCCTTTACCAAAGTTCTCTACAGAGGAAACTATTGATCATCTTATTGAAAATGGGAAGAAAATTGTTCTTTAATGGATATCAAGTCATGTTAGGATTCCTGGCAATGAGGATTCTCTTGCTAAGTCAGCTATAAATGTTTCTGTCATAATACCATTCTCTCTTACTCTATGAGAAACTATAAAGCACTGGTCAATATCAAATCTGAAAGCATCAGTAAACTTCTATAAAATGATATTGATGCTGAGAAAAAATGGGCATGCCTTTTATAAGAACAGAGCTCTTCCTGGTTTACCTAGAAAGACAGGTGTTGCCTACTTTTGAATGTTGACAGGTCATGATTAAATCCACCATCTGAACAGAATCAGTGTGGCAACTTCTGCCTCATACACTATGTGTGGTGATGGCAGTATGAATATACAGCATCTTCTTACATGTTCCAAACTGACTTTAACATTGGAGATGTTTCTCCTATTGAATTTCACATTTGTATTGGAGAGCAAGACAGCATATGGTAAACTAGCCCAGGCTGGGCATGTAATTAAAAAAAAATAAAAAAAAACCTTATGCATGAAATTGTAAAGCATAGTTAATGTGTAAATTTTATGTACAAAGTGTATACAGGATGTCCAATGCTAACGCTGTCCGATGGCCATTTCCTAAACCGTTAGTCAGAGACTCATAGTTCCAATTGCAAAAATGCTTTAAATTGTATAATCGATTATATCAGAAACAATTGAAGTCAATAAATAAATTCCCATAAAATTTACGGAATTTTTATACGGTCCTCTGGTCCTATCAGTTATATTTAGAAAATTTTTCCTTATGCAATTTGATGCACAATAAAAGAAACAATCGTCCTTATACGACCAAAATTCACCGAGTTATGAAGCAACAAACATTTTGACTTCAGTCACTTTTCCACGTTCAAAAATGTCCCATTACAGTGAACTGTTAGGGGACTATATAAATATTGAAATTTTAAATTATAGGTTTTAATTTGATTTTCTGGCATAATGCAGAGAAAGAAGAAAAACTAATTTTAGAATACTAATCTATAAGCAGTAGGTTATAGCGAGGCTCTAGAAAAATTTATCCAGGGTCTTTCAAAAATCTTTTCTTTAAATGAAGTAACAGAATTTTAATAAGTTGTGTAAATAAAAAAATATTTTGACGAAACAACAAGAAATTAAAAAGATGGAACATCTAAACTTTTTACAATTTTTTTTGTATTTGAATAAAAAATATCATGTTTCAGGTAAAATGGTTGGCACACGATAACTGCTTGAGATTGTTTTCTTGCTGATATGGCAACAGACGATAAATATTAAATTTTAATATTTTACTGGAGTTGAAAAACTATTGTCTAAAGTTCCTGATATTTGAATTTGTAGCTTACTGAGTATAAAAAATAAAAGATGATGTTTAATTACTAATGAATACACTGAAATGGTGTTACTTTATGAAGAAGTTCATCGGAATAAGCAAGAGGCTGCGAAGCAGTATGGTATAAAATTTCTGAATGACAATCACCCATCTGCTAGTAGAATATCAAGCGTGGAGACGTGTTTAGGAGGAACCGGTAGCATTCTAAATCATAAAAGATCAAGAAGCATCATGGATTTAACAAAGTACGTGCATGTGGAAGATATCCTACGATATGCTCTCGCTCATCCACAGTCTAGTGTAAGAAGTATTAGCAAAGTATGTGGTTATTCTAAATCGCAATTATGGAATATTTTAAGTATTTATGGTGCATATCCATATTGCCCCCTTTTGGTACAAGATTAATTGCCTGGAGACAAAGAACGTATATTTGATTTCTGCAATTTCATATTGAATAAGCAAAATGATAATATGTCATTCATTAGTGACATTATGTTTACCGATGATTTAGTTTACAAGACAGGATGTTATAAATACATAAAACAGTCACTATTGGTCTCTGCATAACCCGCATATCATTCGCTCAAACAGACATCAAGTGCGCTGGTTGATAAATGTTTTGTGCAGCATATGGAAAGAGACCTTAATTGGGCCATTTTTTTTTTCGATGGCACTCTAACATCCGAAAGATATGCACTGATTTTAGAGGGCTCAGTGACTGACTTCTTAGATGAGTGTGTTTCACTATGAGATCTGTCACAAATGTGGTTTCATCATGATGGTGCTCCAGCACATAAATCACTAAAGCCTAGTATTGTTCTAACACAAACATTTGGAAATAATATAGTTGGGTACAGCGATCCTGTTGAGTGGACTCCAAGATCACCAAACTTGAATCCCTTAGATTACTTTCTCTGGGGTTTCTTGAAAAATAAAGTATATGAAAAAGAATTTCAAGTCCATCAGTCTTACTAAATTGTATATGTGTAGCATGCAGATGTGTAACACCGAGTATGCTACGCAAAGTACAAGAAGAGTTTTTTGACATGAGTGCATGTTTGCATTGCAGCCAAAGTAAGCTACTTTGAGCAAATGTTACGCTAATAGAATATTATTTTAAGTTTCTAAAATTGCATATATTCATATTTTAAAATGTTTGACATTCTGATTTAATATTTATTGAAAAGTTTAATTCCCTTGTTTTTTTATTTTATGTTATTTAACACAAGTTCATTTAAAAAATTCTTTAAAAAGTTCTATTTTCAGTATATGCTATATTTCTATGTTAATTTATTGGATACATATAGTTAAACATTAATCTCCTTTATTGCAATCTACAATCATAAAATAGTTAATGAAATTTCTACTAAATATTACAAAGCTCAAAACTATGTACATTAATTTTTCTCAAATTCATTTTGTATACAACCCCTATTTTACAGCTCAAAAAGTGCTCTAACTTTAAACAGCTGTAATTTGGCGAATTTTAGTTGTAGAAGGACGAATTTTTTTTTTTTTTTTTATTGTGCATGAAATTGGATAAAGAAATTTTTTCTAAATAAAACAGATAGGACTGGGGGACCGTGTAAAAATTTATATTTTGTAATTTTTATAGGATTTGATTTATTGATTTCAATTTTTTCTCACATAATACATTATACAATTTCAAGCATTTTTGCAATTGGAACTATGTGTCTCTGACTAACAGTTCAGGAAATAGCTATTGGACAGCATTAGCCCTTAACACCCTGTATAACACAGTAAGTATAGTGATAATTGGTCTTCTGATTTTAAAATTCTGATATGTTAACTTAATAATATTACCCATAATTCTATTAAATAGTGTTCACAATTATACAAAAGTAGTGAATGACAAAGAAGAGTTTAAATATGCTTTGACAAGCACACTATTAAAACTAATGCCAGTGAAATAAAAATCATGGATAGTCATCATAATGATACTTACTTTTCCCTTGAATACGACACACCCTCTTTGTACTTGTCATCTATTTGTTGCTGCAAAGTCTGCCTTTCTTTAGTTAACTCCTCTAACAGATTATCCATTTTAGATATCATTTTATTAACTTTGCTAGAAAGTCTTACAGCAGCTTTCGATTCACTCAATTCCTTGTGTCCAGTTTCAAGAACCATATCTTTTAGTTCTTCAATGTCCTATAAAATTTTTATATAAATTATTTCATTTAAAGCTCTCAAATACTTTACAACAATCATAAATAAAATATAAATGCATTTAAATAAAAACACATTCTGTTATCAAAAGATAAATAAACTATTAAAAAGTTTTAACAACACAGAGTTCATACTAATTTTTCAAAAAGAAATTTAAAGAGTTTTTAAGGAGTACTTAATAAAAATTTTGGGGGTCCTTAAAGAGTCCACTTATTTCTGGACTACCAATGCAATCTTAGGTTAGCAGGAGACTGCACATAACTATCATTGAGCATTACAAATATGTTTCAACAAAAATTTTAATCCAAACTGAATATGGAAAAATATATGTTTTTTCGAGGCATGTCCCCAAAAAATCTTAAAATGAAAGACAAAAATAAAAATTAACATCATTTTTATTCTTTTATTACAGAGTTTTCTGTAAATAATGAACTTTAAATTATTTAAAGAAATATAAATTCTTCTTCCATCACCAGGTCATGGTCACCAATATCCGGAAGGTTGCAGAGGCTGTGCACTTCATTAATCGCGATTGTTACTGTAAATCCAAAATTAAGGAGTTTCTAAAGAGTTTTTAAGGATCGTATGAACCCTGTAATATGTTTTACAAATCCGATTAATGAGAGAAATTTGCTTCTTAATTTGTGTGCTTGCTGCTGTCATATTGTTTCAAGTAAATACCATCTTTTGAAAGGAAACAAGATTTAAAAATGAATAAAATGCATGTAATGGCTCATAAATTTATATTTAAAAATAAATTTGAACATTTTATGATTCTGTTAGCTTAGTCGGAGTTCCTGCTATTAAAAATAAGTTTTAAAAAACTGTTAAATAAATTGGTTCATCAATAATGCTAACGAATGGACAGGGTGCATTCTTGGCATTTTTAAATGTGCTAAGTAAAAAAACTACCCTTCTCTACAAACTATATGCATTTAGATAAACATTAATACCTTTTCGGATAGCTGATTAATGAGACAATTATTTTTATTTCGCACACTTATTACCACAACAGTATTTTTGGAGATCAAGAATATTTTTTAAAAGGAAAGGTGAATTTAAAATGTAAAAAATACATGTAATGGCTAATAATATATAAATTTTAAAATAGTTTTGTACTTTTTATGATTATGTTAGCTTCAATAAAGTGTCTGCAATGAAAATAACAAAACAATAGTTATAAAATCCTTGGTGGACCAAGCATGCTAAAGAATGAACAGGAGTGCATTGTTTGGCAGTTCTACCTCCACTATGTAAGACTAGCAATTCTTTACAAATTAAATGTCTTTAGATGGAAATTTGATTTTTAACTTTTATGCTTACTGCTTTCCTATTGTTTAAAATAAATTGCATCTTTTGAAAGGAAACATGAATTAAAAATCAATAAAGAACATGTAATGTGTCATAAACTTAAATTTTAAAATAAATTTGCACATTTCATGATTACATTCACTTAGAGTTTTAGCTATGAAAATAAGTTACAAAATCTGTTATAAATTAATTGGTTGATGAACAATGCTAAAGAATGAATGGGGATGCAATCCATGGCGTTTTTACCTGCACTAAAAATACTAGCCCTTCTTTACAAATTAAATGTCTTTAGATGGAAATATTTTTTTTATGTCTGCTTAATGGGAGAATTTTGATTTTTAATTTGTACGATTACTGTTTTCCTATTGTTTGAAATAAATAGCATCTTTTGAAAGGAAACACGAATTAAAAATGTATAGCTACCAACCTTGGAGAATGAAAATTAGGGAGATTTTCGAAAAAATTAGGGAGACTTTAAAAAACCCTTGTTATCGATGAAAAAACTCCATGTACACATGCGTAATATATCAGTAACCAAGAAAATTACATATAGAAGAAAACTTTATAGCTGAAAACATTTATTAAAACAGCTAATTTTAAAATGCAATACTTTTTTAAAGAAATAAATAATTTTTTAAACAGTAAATACTTTTGAACTATTTGCATTCATGAGCGCCAGCAACATAGGGCAAGGGGGGGGGGCACTTGCCCCCCCTGGATTTTTGTATGCAGTGTTTCCCCTTGCTTTTTTGTTCTTTTCAACATGGTAACCATACTTTTAAGTAATCTCCCCCCCCCCTGGGAAATATTCTTGGGGAGCGCCCGTCTTTGCATTACAAATGAATTAAAATACCAAGAACGTTTTGTACGTTTCGAGCCGTATTTTTTGGCTATATCGGAATCCGGGAACATCTTTTTGAATAATGCTCCTACGTGATCTGAGAAACTTAGTGGCAAGTTATGCTCAATGATGAACTTAGTAAATAAGCACTCTGCTTTCATCACGCTTAGATCCTGGGATGTAGCAAATGAGAAGTCAATCTTAAACTGTTCGCACATGCTTTAGTGTTGGTTTGATGCTTTTTCGATTTAACGTGAGTCACTATGTCATTTCTTCCCCCGTACCCGTGCGCAATAGCAATATCACATGTACTATATGTGCAAAATGCAAAGTTTGCACCTTTATTTGGAGGTTTGATAAATTTAAAGTAATTGGAATAATCGATTTAAATTGCATTAAATAATTCTTTCCAGACATAATTTTACCGCTCACTCAACTACGAACACTACAATCTAGCATGCTGGATCGCAAAATACATAAACATACACGTGCAGAGTGGAGTGGAGGTGGGAAGCTCTGTAATTCGATTCTACGGAGTGTTATCGATAATCCCAACCGTTGTCTTTCAGAAATTTATGGGGAATTGGCAAGAAAGCTTGCTACATTCTACGTGCTATGATGTCATTACGAAATATCAGATTCGGCCAATAGCGAAGTTTCTTCAGTTTCTGTCATTAGCATTTAACAAGTTCTGTGAAATTTTTTCAAAAATTGATAAGTACATAAAACATGGGAATAATTTGGAAAAGTTTGGGAGATCGTTCTGAAATTCAGGAGTCTCCTGGAAAAATCGGGAGGTATGGCAGCTATGAAAATGAATAAAGAACAGCTCAAAATGGTTCATAAATTTGCACATTTTAAGATTACATTAGCATAGTTAGAGTGTCAGGTATGAAAATAAGTTAACAAAACAGTAATAAATTCATTGATTGACGAACTATGCTAAAGAATTAATGGGGATGCATTCTTTTGCATTTTTACCTGCACTAAGTAAATTTAGCGATTCTTTAAAAATTAAATGTCTTTAGATGGACATTAATATATCTTTTATGTGTGATTAGTGTGAAAAATTTGATTTTTAATTAGTATGCTTACTGCTATTGTATTGTTTCAAATAAATATCATCTTTTGAAAGGAAATGTGAATTATTTAATAAAATACATGTGACAGCTCATAAATTTAAATTTTAAAAGTGAAATTTTTACATTTTAGGTTTATATTAGCTTAGTTGGAGTGTCTGCTATGAAAATAAGTTTAAAAAAAAACTGTTAAATTAATTAGTTGATCAAAAATGCTTACGGATAAAAAGGGTACATACTTTGGCATTTTTAAATGTGCTAAGTAAAAACTACCCTTCTCTACAAATTATATGTTTTTAGATAGACATGAACACCTTTTTGGATAGCTGATTAATGAGGCAAATATTTTTATTTTGCACACTTACCACAACAGTGTTTTTGGGTATATTTTGGGATAGAGAATACATTTTAAATGGAAACGTGAGTTTAAAATGTAAAAAATACATGTAATGGTTAATAAATTTAAATTTTAAAATAGTTTTGTATCTTTTATGAATATGTTACCTTAGATAAAGAGTCTGCAATGAAACAAACAAAAATAGTTATAAATTCCTTTTTGGATAAATCATGCTAAAGAATGAACAGGGGTGCATTCTTTGGCGGTTCTACCACCACTATGTAAAAGTAGCAATTCTTTACAAATTAAATGTCTTTAGATGGAAATTAATATGTTTTTGGATGTCTGATTAATCGGAGAAATTTGATTTTCAGTTTTTATGGTTATTGCTTTCCCATTGTTTGAAATAAATTGCATCTTTTGGAGGAAACGTGAATTAAAAAAATTCAATAAAGAACATGTAATGCCTCATAAATAGAAATTTTAAAATAAATTTGTACATTTTATGATTACATTAGCTTAGTTAGAATGTCAGCTATCAAAATAACTTACAAAAACAGTTATAAATTGATTGGTTGACAAACAATGCTAAAAAATGAACAAGATGCCTTCTTCAGCCTTTCTCCCTGCGCTAAGTAAAATTAGCGTTTCTTTACAAATTAAATGTCTTTAGATGGATATTAATATGTTTTCCATATCCAATTAATGAGATAAATTTGAATTTTAATTAGTATGCTCAATGCTATCATGTTGTTTGAAATAAATATCATTTTTTGAAAGAAAATGTAATTAAAAATCAATAAAGAACATATAATGGCTCATAAATTTAAATTTGAAAATAAATTTGAACATTTTATGATTACATTAGCTTAGTTATAATGTCAGCTACGAAAATAAGTTAAAAAAAACAGGTTTAAACTGATTTTTTGCCGAACAAGCGCTAAAGAATGAACGAGATGCATTCTATGGCGTTTTACCCCCTTCTTTACAAATTAAATATCTTTATTCGGAAAAATTAATACTTTTTTATGTCTGATTAATGGGAGAAATTTGATTGTTAATTTGTACTGCTTTCCCATTGTTTGAAATAAATTGCATATTTTGAAAGGAAACGTGAATTAAAAATTTTAAAAATGCATGTAACGACTCATAAATTTAAATTTTAAAATAAATTTGTACATTTTATGATTACAGATGCTACATTCAAAGTTACAGGTAATTTTTAACACCAGAATAATAATAATAACAAAGACCATTGGCATAACTGGCTGGGGGCTAGTGTGGGCTAAGCCCTCCCTAGAAACCTTTTGGCCCCCTCTAGAAAACATATTTTCTATTGGAAAAATAGGAAATGGAAACCTCAAGGGGGCTATAGCCACCCCCTCCTCCCTAGAAAAGAGCAAAATTACCATCTAGTTATGCCAATGACAAAGACTATAGATCAAAAATTAAATGAAAAATGAATAACTTTTGCAAATTTTTTTTATTTAACTTTGCTCTTTTATCTCCATTACAGTGGCGTAGGCAAGGGGGGGGGATAGGGGGTCACAACCTCCTCCTGAGGAACCCTACCTTGAGCGCAGCGCTGGCCATAAAATGATGATCAATGACATATTTTCTCTTTTCTCCGTTCTTCTGATTGGTTCGTTCTGGACCAATTACGTTCCTTTAGAGTGACGTAATAGTACCATAATTTATGGAAGAAACGCCACGGCGTTTACTATATCTTTATTTTATTTATTTATTTTTGGCCGATCTTCAATGAAAAATTATAAAAGTTATTCAGTAATAATTGTCTCAAAAGATCGCACCCCCACCGATCCCGTACGTTTTAGCGGTGCACGGAGCACAGCGTAACGAATCAGAATGCGAGCCTACCCCGTTGAAAATCAGTTTGATCCAATGCTGTGGATGTGTACATAAATCCAACCGATGTCTCTTCAATTAAGTCAAAAAAAAAAAAAAAAAAAAGAGAGAGAGAGAAGAAAAAGCTTTTTATGTCTACATTTTAGAACTGTAATTAAATTTTAACAAAGGTTTTAATTTAGATATATTGATGGGCTAAAGAACCTTAAAATGCCGCAAAAACGCACTACCCTCGACACTGTGTTCCAATGAGCGTCCATGTTCTCAGGCCCGGACTGGCCAGGTCGACAATCGACGAGGGCCTCCAGCATAAGAGAGGAGCCCCCAGCGAGGCCTCCCCAAAATGGATATACTACATTATTATTAAAGTAATTTGATATACATCCGAGTAATGTACCAAAGTAGTTCGATTATTTATTTCTTTGTAATCTTACCCTTTGACACAGTGGCGTTGCAAAGGACCCCAGACCACGCGCCGCGAAGGATCTCCCGAAGAATCAGCCCCCACCCCAAGCTTTAAAATAGTTAAATAAGGCAAGTAAACCTAATTTTCAAATATTGCATATTCTAATGTTCTATTCCCTCCAAATTCACCAGTAAGGAGACCCTTTTCAATAGCTGAGGGTCCCCATATAGGAGCCAGTCCGGGCCTGATTGTTCTTAATATACCGAATCTCAACCAAAACTAGTCTGTTGCGCCCGGTGCGAATTTAACTATTCTACCCCCACCCCCCCCAAAAAAAGTTCATCTATAAGTCATTTGTGTTTTTTTGCCATGCGGCTTTGAGCCTTGTGAAGGCGCACTGTACCGAATGAACACTGCCTTATGCTGTTATTACGGTAAAAAGCCAACTACCAGTAATTGGCAAGCTCAGGAAACCCTGAGTACTTTTAAAATAAATCCCAGTGTTATAAATATCAGAAGAATTAAATGAATAGAAACATGAAGAGTTATCACACAACATTCAAAGCTTAAAACAAACAATTTGCAGAAGCAGGCTCACTACGTAATCAACAGCTGGTCGTCAGCGAAAAAAAAAAGAATTGTTTACTTTTGATTGGAGCCTCATAGGCTCGTTCTTTTGTTTTAACAGCATGTGCTATATTGACCGAACTTTTTGGGAATGCAAGAAGTTTTTTACAAATAATTCATTTAATTCTATAAATTTGCCTTTGTCAATATAAAAATTGATGTTTTATATGAAATCGGACACTGATTACTATTTGAAAATGGAAACCGTAAGCTTTGTAAAGTAGCAATAAATACTTTAAAACATTATACGGGAAGGGGGGGAAAAAGGAGATATTTTTACCATTTATCCACCCCCTCCCGAAATATATCCCAGTGCGATGTTTCTTTTTTTTCCGGGGGAGGGAGGGGGAGATTGTGACTGTGTCGTTTCTTCCATAAATTACGGTAGTCCGTTGTGCAAGCGCGGAAACAAAACGTACGGCGAGTTGGCGCTTTTTTTTTGTTAACAGTTTGTAATGAGCAGAGTAGCTGTTTTTTCTTTTGGCGCAGAATCGTACGATAAAGCGCTTTTGTAGCAGCATAGCGCAGGTTTTAAGTTTTGGCGCGGTATGGCGCAGAATTCCCATCCCTGTGATTACATTAACTTAGTTAAAGAGTCAGCTGTCAAAACAACTCACAAAAACTTTTATAAATTGATTGGTTGATGAACAATGCTAAAGAATGGATGCATTCTTTAGCGGTTCTACCTGCAAAAGCTCTGGGAAAGTAAAGCAGGGGAAGCCCTAAGCTCTAAGTAAATTTAGCTCTTTTTTACAAATTAAATACCTCTAGATGGATATTAATTACAATAACAATATAAGTTTTAATAACTAAAACAATATCATTTTTCTCACCGTGTTCCTTTCTTATGAGAACTGAATTATATCTCTTGTAAAAATAAATTTTAATATGTAAAAGAAAAATAGTCAAACTGAAGAAACCAGTATGAAGATGAAGAGGTCAAATTTGAGGAAACAGGATTGTAGAACACTTGCATATTATAATGGTGTTAAATATTAGTATAATTTTTCTCTACTTTTTACTTTTTCTCAGTATCAAAAAATTTTAGATTCCAATAAAAAAAACTATTATGTAAATTTATCATAGGAATAATTATTCTTAGAGCAGGGCAAACAGTACAATATCCAATTATAAGTATAAACTGCTATTGCACTGCTATTAAAATAAACTCGATGACAAAACTAAATATAGCATACCTCTTTGTAATCAGCCATTTCCTCTTTTAAGTCTTCAATTTCTTCTTTTTCAATTATAAGCTTTTTCTTTTCATTTGAAATATTTTCTAAAGCATCTTCTATGTCATCAAAGTCTTCTTTTGAAAGTTCCTTCTCTTTAGCTTCAGTAACTTTTTCCACTACAGAAAATAAAGTATAAGTACAGATTAGTACAACAGAAACTAACTTTCTGTTTTAATTTCCAAGATTATGTTTGTGAGAAATAAAAGAAATATGCCAGAGTCTATATAATGCATATCCTCAAAGTGATGTAAAACAATATCCTGTGTGTGAGATGTAGTTTTTTAAATATTTTATTTATTATTATTAAATAACTGTATAGTTACAGTCAATTTATTAATATAATCAAAAAAAAAAGTTTCGATGTAAATAGATCTCATTATAAACACTGAGGAATTATTAGGTGGAGGTGATATTCTTTGAAAACCAAAAACAGTTAGGGCAATCCTGTTTCCCCTCAAAGGGCTTCTTCAAGTTAAATACACCCTTTTTTTCCCAGTAAATTTAAAAGTTCTTTTCTAACATAATTTTTAAAAATATATTGCAGCTATACATTCTTAACTCCTTAGATCCCAGCCCCGTGAAAATCTCTTAGCCTTTCTTTCCCAAGGAAACGGCCGAAAAATGTCTTCCCCCATCGTAGGAAAGCAGTTCCTTTATCACTGAGTTTTGACAGTTCAGAACCTCCCTTTCTTGACCAGCAGTTAGGGCGAAAGACCTCCTATTCTGCTAATCCGTAGTGATCTATTGCAAGTGCTTTCGACAAGGTATTTGTACACTGAATAGTTACTTTCAGTGTGCTTGCTACCGCCATGATGATTGATTAGAGGTGGGATATGCGGATTACCCGTTTCCCCTCTTCCTTAAGTTCCCAAACCTCAAGGGGTGTAACCTAATCAATAACTCCCGAGTCGGGAGGGAAAGCACTGGTTCCAATACGGCTGGGCCGTTTCGGGGACACATATGGGCGAGCCGACACGGCCGATACGGTCCCTAAAGAGTTAACTAGCTACTGTTAAAACTACATTTGTTTAATTTTGATAGTTTTCTTCAATGAAATTTAAGTAAGTAAATGTAGGAATGGACTAAAAAATAAAATTTATAGTATAAATTTGTTCAATATCACATTTTGATTGAGTAGAGTCAAATAAACGTAGCTTATTTAATGTATCCATGTGTTAATAAATATTTTCTTTAACAGTAGCATTTTTTAAATTATAAATATAACTAATCATACTGCATACTGCTACTTTTTTTTCTTTAATATTGTTGCAGAATGCTCTGCTAATTCCTGGGTTTTTCGTTCTAAAGTCCAGTTGGTGTAGAAGTTCTAGTAAAGAGCCCACTTGTCAGGATGGAAAATTAACTTTATTGCTTCTAGAACTTTGTCGAACAATCAGCTGTACAAATTCACAAGCACAATCAGACAGTAATGTGCTTTTAACAGTCTGCTTAGTACAGAAGCTTTCACAGATGCTGTATTTCTCACACAAAATAAAACACACCCACAGGCAAAAATTCAGTGGAAATATACGAGGGAAACCATACACAGTCCTTCAAGACTCAGCCATAAAGAATTTACACACAGCACTTTAAAACGTTTCAAAAAGCAAGCAAACTATAGCACCATTTACAGAGCAAAGCAGAGTACTCATTGGAAGCTCGATAACACACTGAACTTTTGGTCTGTCATGCCTGTATTTATAGGTGATGCAGAAGCTACAAGGAGCTTATAGAAGAATGTATCTCCTGAAGATTACATAAAGCATGACTTTTGATCACATCATAGAAGAGAAATAGAGTAATACTGGGCTATATGTGATGGTAGTACAGTAAAACAAACTTTAAAGGCCCTATTGGGAAAATCGTGCCAAATGTCCAAAATATTGCCAAATTTGGCACAAAAAATAAGTCCCCAAAAATGAGGATAGCAAAGGCCTAGGACCAATATTTCTCGAGATTTCTAGAAAATGCTATAGAAACCAATGGAGAAACATTAAACTCCAATCTCGCACTCTAGTTAACCGATTTTGAATCAACAAAAAGCAAAATAAACTATTTGAAACTTAGAATATGAATTTTAAACTGCAGATCATTGGGTTGCGTCACGTTGGACAAACTTCATGAAACCATTTTAGAAATATTTCAATCCGATACAGAAGAGTCAAATTTTAAATGTATGGTTTTTTTTTCATTTTTAAATAATTTATGTAATATGGGAGAAAGCGGACCTCAAACCGAGGTACCGTCAACTACCGCTACATGCTGATCTGTTAGCAGAGTACTTTTTAATGTTTAAAGTTAAAACTTATAATATATTTAATAGTAAAATACTTGATTTTAAATTTGTTTCTACCTTCTTTTTTAACCTAAGAATGTTTTAAAATACCTTTAACATGCACTTAATGCTTTACTTTCATCTTGACCGTAATCAATTCAATATAAACAAAGTTTCCAAGCGAAGTCTAACATTGGCGATCTCAGATGTCAGCGAATCTACCATGTAGTGACATCATGATCAGAGCTGCCACAAGTATGCTTAAAATGACGTCATGTGCCATAGCTTGTTTTGATTGGATATCGTACATCTCCACTTCACCACTCGATCCGAGTGGGACGCTTCTCTTGTATCAGTTCACAGCGGATGGTTTAAATGCAGCAGTTTTACAGGCCAGCGTCAGTTTTCATCGTCATTTCGTTTCTACACTATGCTTATGTAGTGGAGCTGAGGGTAAAAGCTGCCTCTCCCCTAAGAGGGCATTTTTTAAATTTTAAATTAAGTGTCATCCGCTTTCAAACTGAAGAAATATATATATATATATATATACATACATGTTTTTCAGAATTCTAGAGATTTTGTTTACTAAAGATACAGCCATCATACTTGTAAATATGTTCCAGCATCCAAATACTTGTATGTACTGCTGCCTTATGTATATTTTTCTTTTGGAATGAAAAACAGTAAATTAATATTGTTGAATACATCGGTAATAGCTAAATCTTTTAAATTAAATTATCTAGTCATTTTTTGTAGTAATTGTTATCATTTTTTTAAATTGTTAATAAAACTAAAATTTGTTATAAATTTCAAGTATGTTCATTTCTAAAGTCTCCAAAGCCCACTTCTTTAGCTTTATACTTCAAATTTGAATTTACAGGTCCCTAAGAAATTTTCAGGAATCGCTGCCACTGCATAATAGATAAAGAACTCTGCTTAATTCTAACTTAATAAATTGACATCCTTAAATTAAGAATATAGAAATTTTTACTCAAACCCTTTCAGGGTATTCAAAATTTCAACACAATCTTGCGTCAGTTTGCTTTAAACAAAAATTTGAGTTTTGCATTCATAAAATGCCCTGAAGTTCTTGTTTCACCGACTATTTTTCAAAACCAAGCAATTTTCGGATCTGAAAATGACCAAACATTTAGTTTTCAATCCACATCTTTTAAATATATTCTGTATCATCTACCATTTTCTCAAGAAATAATCCACAATAGAAGTGTCAGTTAAGCTGGTACGTGTCCGTGGTAAAAATGTATATACGTAGGTGTTTCAAAAAGTAAGGTAACAAGAGCTCTGACGGGTGTGCAAATTATCCGTATGAATAAAATTCCATCTTAAGAGAACTAAAATGATCACAGTATTTGATCGAAGCCAGTAGATGGAGCTGGCTGTCCAGCAACAAGACAAAATCTTAGTTACAAGATGGTTGTGTTAACGGAAACGTAGTCAGCAATTGAAATAAGAAGTGTAATAAGGTTTTTGCATTTAAAGAAAAACTCTTCAGCTGAAATTCAACGGCAACTGGGGGAAGTATATGGTAAACGCGTTATGTCACGAAAACAGGTGTGGTTTTGGTGCACGGAATTTGACAATGACAGATCAGTTTTGCGAGATGAAGAAAGAGCAGGGTGACCAAGCAAGCCCACTGGAGATGACAATGCTTGGCCATGTCAAAGCTTTGATTCACAATGATCGTCGCATTACTTTGAGTGCAATTGCAGAAGAGCTTAATATCTCAATTGGCAGTGCGCACAATATTGTGCATGAACAGTTGGGCTATAGGAAGACATGTGCTCGTTGGGTACCAAGACAACTCATAGATAAGCATAAAGCTACACAAAAGGGGTTGTCTCTCAAGCACGTAATGCGGTAGACCGGGAGGGCATTATATTCCTATACCGTATCGTTATCGGGGATGAAAAATGGGTGCATCATGTGACACCCAAGTTGAAGCAAGCCTCAATGTCGTGAAAACATCCCTCATCCCCCCCCCCTTATAAGAAATGAAAAGTAACGCTTTCTGCAAAGAAAGTTATGGCCACAGTTTTTTGGTACCATCAAGGCATGCTACTGCTCGATTTCCTCACTCATGGGACAACAGTAAATGTTGCCCGTTACTGTGCTACACTGGGTCAATGTGAGAGGCAATTCGTCGTAGACAACTGGGATTGCTCACGACAGGCATCCTGTTGTTGCACGACAATGCCCAATCACATACAGCCGCAGCTACACACGATTTATTACAGCGTTTCTGGTGGGAGTATTGGACTACCCTCCTTACAGTCCCGACCTCACACCAAATGATTACCATCTCTTTGAACCTTTAAAGAAACACTTGGGAGGTCAGTAGTCCAGAACTGATGCTGAAGTTCAGCAAGCCATCTTGATGTGATTGCACAACCTTGACGCTGATTTATTCGATGCCGGTTACGATGGTTTGGTGTACTGATGAAACAAATGCCTTGATAGTCATGGTGACTATGTAGAAAAGTAATATGTACATGTGCCTTCCTACATTGTATATATATATTTTTTTCCTGAATAAATGTTTTCTCTAAATGGGCTTGTTACCTTACTTTTTGAAACACACTCATAGATACATCAAGTGTGCAAAACAGCAATAAAAACATGTCATGAGCAACAATAGCTCTTATAATGCATCCTAACAATGGTTTTCCAGAGGCAAAAGGTCTGGATAATTATTGTTAAGCGAAGCATGTTGTCAATTTGGGAGATGCTTTGCTTAGGTTCAGAACACACTTTTTTTTTCTTTTTTTTTTAAGCAGAGAAGTTTTTTTTAAATTCTCAGAAAATGGAATAAGGTACATTCATAGGGTACAAAAAACATGTTTCCTTAAGCCATTTAAGATTTTCACATAATAAATCTTTTTTCTTTTAGACAGAATTTTTTTTAACTGTTGGTTTTAAGATTTTAACCTTGGTTGAAATACATAACTTTTCCTTTTTTAAATTTTGATATCAAATTGCTTAAGACTGATTTATTTTCCCTTTAAGATCATATCTGCAACATAACAGGTTAATTTGATAAATATTCAATCATTTATCTCCTTAACCCTCAAATGACACTGGTGATTATGTATGATCAACAGTAATTATGCATACCATAAAATCCCAATTATAAGCTCCCTTTCTTCGGGGGAGGGGGACTTATAATCGGGGAGAAGTCCTTATAATTGCCCACCTCATCCACCTCCCGACAATGACATCACAGCTGCCAATCGTGGCGACGTCACAATTCGTAGTAGTGTCTGTCATCGGGAATGCATCTTTCTAAACAAATTGAGTGGGGGGTAGGGGGGGGCTTATAATTGGGATTTTACAGTAATTGATCAATTTAAAAAATTTACTGCAAGATATATGCAAATTTTCAACAAAATGCATCTACCAGAACATGCTGTACACTGGTCTAAATAGGATACCATTAATTATAACCTGATCTAATTTGCATATCTCAATTTACGAAGAAACTTAGCAAATGATTTAGTATTGATAAAATATTAATTACAAGTAACAATTGGAATTTTTAGTCAGTAACCAAGATTAACAATATGTCTAATCATGATTGCAGATAAAACTATTTCAATCTTCAATAGTTAATTGAGATTAAATATTAACCCTTCGTTAATCAGGATGTTATAAAAATTAATTGTCATTAATATTTTCTCAACACTGGAATTTAATATATACATACACAAAGACTTATCATCAAGTACTGGAGCTTTGTCAATGACAACTTCTTCTGGATGTAGTCCTGCTTCTTCAATTTTCTTTTCCGCTTCCGCCTTAAAAAGAGAAGACTTATTAAGCTTTATTTCTTTCAGTGTTGGATAGCAGGGTGGCTACAGAAATGAATGAAAAAATTCTCTAATTTCCTTGAGTATCTTTGTCAAATTTCATAGCTACTTTATATGTATGATATTCTTCGATGTATGAATTGCTCTTACATAACACGTTTATGTAACAGATGGGGAGGAGAGGGGGGGGGGGAAGGAAAGAAAAAAGTGGGAAAATGTACAATATTCATAAAATATCGGTTTACAATTTCATTATTTTGAGAACAAGATTAATTTAGTTAATAGTGAGCAAGGTGGGGAAAAAAAAAAAAAAAAAAAAGCAAGACTAGTAAGTGATAAATGCGTGTCTTTTTTTTTTTCTTCTGAAAGGGGTTGAAATGAGTATCAACTTGCCAAGACTCAATTTTCTGGAAAATAATGGTATCTACTCCAGGCTATGATAACCATGTATGTAAATAAAATGGTCATACTGTGAAATCAAAAATGACAGTTCTGAGTTTTTTTGGTATTTTTATATAAAATCCCTTGACTTTTCCTTACTGATGAAGCTACATGATTTCCCTCATTTGTAGCCACCCCGACTAGACAAAAAATTGCATCATACATACTTCAAATAGCATTTATTCAAAGCTTAAGCTAAAGAAAGAATTCCTTTGAGAAAAAGCAAAAATGGTGGTAAAAGCTTTAGCATAATGCTGAAATTCGCAGCAATGGCAAGTTACTCTTAAAAGTTAACTGCATTTCTTAAGTGCAGCTTGAAACCATATTAAGAAAAATGAACATGAAGAACAAATAGCGGTTTGAAATAATCTAATATTATTTTCAAAATATTTATGTTTAGAACTCTAAATTTGTTTCAAATTGACCCACTATTCAAAAGTTTTTTTTTTTTTTTTTTCTTCCTCGGTCTTCAGTTTTTTTTATGCAGTGGATCTTGTTCACTTAGCAAAAGTCATTTTTATTTTGAATATCAGATTTATACTGATATTTAAAAACACTAAAATCGGTGAGCATTTTAGTGAAAGTGGCTTTTATTTGTTTTGCATTTTAAGATTTTCTTTTGCATTTTGCAAAAGAATTGAACCATAACAAATACCTAATTTCATGAAAAATCTTTAAGATTACCTTTTCTTTTTCGAGCTTTTCCTGGTCTCTTTCCTCTGCTTCTTTTTTAATAACTGCTTGCTCTTGTCTGATAAGCTCTAATTTTGTCTTATTATCAACTTTTCCTTCAATTTCACCAATTTTATATTTTGCTTCAGTTGCCTTAAAGGGAATAAAAAAAATTATATTAAGTATATTTAGTTAAAATCAAGCACGGAGAGACCTTAGTTATATAGTTAAAATCATTAAATGCCAATTAAAATCTCCGTAATCTCCGGTTCATGTTTTTTAAACTTTTACGGAAATTTTAATTGGCTTTTAATGATTTTAACTATATTATATTAAGTATTAAAAATAAATAAAAATTGATTGGTGCAAAATTAAACAGTTGTTACTTTTACAGCTTGAATGATGTAACAAGATTATTTCATTTTATTTGAATATTTTAAGGATTTTATTATTTAGTTTGATATTTCTTATATATTACATCTAGCGGCAAGAAATGGCAGTTAATGTAATCACATGCATAAAATTACTTATGTGCAGTTGTTAAATTTCAGATCATAATACAATTTTTTTTTCCATTAAAATTGCCAACTGAAAACAGTGTATGCTGACATATACATGTTACAAGCACTGTATGACATTCAACAGATTGCCAAAAGTTCAGCAAAGTAAAAAGAATTAATATATATTTTTTTTAAACAATAACAAGACAAATAAACTATAAAAATTCATTAAAAACAAAGATTTTTTCTTTTTCATTTAAGTATCCTTTTTGCAAGTAATTTCATGACCCTCTTTATAACCTTTTTTATTTTGTGAGAGAGAATTAAATAGAACTAAAACAAATTATTTCCCTTTTTCGTAGCAATAAATAAATTCATGATTTAGTTTCTCTGTCTCTCCAATTTCTTGGTCTGCTTATTTTTAACTAACAAGAGAAAATAAAAATATGTAAATTTCAATATACCAGATGTTTCAATTTGTTTGATTAGAGGAGTATATTTTAAAATACTAATTAGAATTATACTTTCAATTTTCAAATATTTTACAGTAATATGTACTTACATTTTATGACACACATTTTATAAGCCGATATACATAAAATAAATAAAGTAACTTTTCATGGTGACCCTGCATACAGAAATTAAAATTAGTAAAATGCAGTACATTCCCCAAAAAGTTAAATCTTATTATGTTATTTGCATATAACTCTTTAAGACCAAGTTCGTACAATCTGCAAATTGGAAATTATATTTTTATCACTTTTTCGTTGATGAAATACGAAAAATGCCTATAAAAGAACAAACATTATTCTCCAGAAAAATCAACTACAAACATTTATTTTCACCATCA
The DNA here is from genome assembly GCA_038373885.1 of Cheiracanthium punctorium. Taxonomy (NCBI): domain Eukaryota; kingdom Metazoa; phylum Arthropoda; class Arachnida; order Araneae; family Cheiracanthiidae; genus Cheiracanthium; species Cheiracanthium punctorium. Next base: position 312,299 of record JAWZYV010005591.1, read on the forward strand.
ACATAAATAACTTAAAATTCAGATATGAAAGCGAGTCCGGCCTTCAAGTGGTAAGGGAAAAAAAAAATCATTAAGAAGTAGGTTTAAGAAGTTTTTGATAAATGGCATTTTATTAAGAATGGAAAAATATTTTCATGTCGATTTCTTTTTTTAGATGTGTTATAAAAATTAAACATAAATAAGGAAAGTAGGGTAAGATGACCATTTTAGGCTTCAAATATTTTTCCTGAATTCAGTCGGGGGTTAAAATCCTGAAATTTACAGAAAGACTTCTTAGAACCTTTGTGTTTAATTAAAACATTGAAACAATTTCATCCCCTCTTGGAAAATGGCAAAATATTGAAAGAAGTCTTAGTCATCTTACCCTGTGGTTACTTCAGAGGGCAAGGTGATGAATAGATTATTTTATCACATAAAGGTTTACTTTTAAAAATGCAGAAAAATTCATTTAGGTAGTTAATGAAAATGATAGAGGTAAAAACAAAAAAATAACATATCACCCATAATCAAACAAAAACTTAACAAAAAGAAACTGGTGTTTGAAATATGAAACAACTAGCTGCGTGCCCGTTCTTCGCACGGTAGGAAACGAAAATTTTCCTTACATGTGTAATTCGAAATTATTCGTGATGTGGAATTTAAAAAAAAAAAAAAAAAAAAAAAGCAAAATTATTTGATTCTTAATGTAAAGTTTGTGGTATGAGTACTAACCTGATCATTGCAGTATAATGACTCAAAAAACTACGTCAGTGTCATTCACTATCAAAAAAGTGGAAAGCTTAATGGTTTGCAGAGAACTCCTGGCTTTCAAAATGTCTTATTTCTATACATAATACTGTTTTTTAGGCTCAAGTTGTAGCATTAAATACCTAAGACACTACATGAAATGGAGCACCATTTATTTCTTTCCGAACATGTACCATATAAGGAAAGTATTGTAATCATGAAAAAATTCGACTTCGAGATTTTGGTGTATTGACACGTTTTGAGGTCTTCTGAATTCATTTATGTTATTTTCAAGAGAAGTTTTTAAAATAGCTGCGCACCCGCTCTTCATACGGGAAGAAGGGAATATTTTACTACTAAAATCATATCTGCATGTGACAAAACAGAATTTCATTTTTAAAAAAGTTCAAGTAATCTCCTCTGTTGAAATTACTGCGGGATATATTAACGCAAATTAGAATTACTTTTCGTTTAGTTGGTTGTAAGACAACCGCTGAAAAAGGATAAACACTTTTAATTTCATGAAATATTTATTAACGTGGTACATTGCGATTTATTCATACATTATCTTTACAAATCTAATAATACTACCTATTACGTACATTAATACTATCTATACTCGCTTCTCCCTCTTCAAGGCTCCCTTAAAAGAAACAGCTTAGATTATTTGGCCTCAATGGGATCTTGTGATTCTGTGGCGATTCTTTGCAATTTACGCATTAGCATAAATAATAATCATTTCACATAATGGTTGCCATTAAGGAAACTCTCCATATATATTTAATTTATACATAGTTTTATAAGATTGGCGTATTTAGCGCCGCAAACCATTTCATCTTACTGTGGGGAGAAAATATCCAAGGGGTGCCATTTTAAATATCCATGTATCTAATATAGCGATATATTTTATATCCTCCATAGTCCGGTCTCCTGAAAAATATCAAACTGTGTAATCTCGAGGAGCTACTTAATCCCATTTTAATTGTGACAGGGCGTTAGAGTTGCAGAGTTTACAAATTTCACGCATTTTTTTTAATTTATGACGTCACTGTTTGACTGCCGTAAAGGATACCCCGGTAGATTGACGGAGTTAATTTCGATATTTCGCATAATTGTTTTCAAACGGTATCATTAAAACTTTGCGTTGGACCTTTATGGAGGAACGTAATTCAACGTTAAAATAAAACTATACTCGCAACCTGCATGCGTATGTTAGGCAACGCCTGCGCTAAATTAAATGCCAAAAATAAAAATAATAAATAGAAAAATTTTAATATATCGCGCTTTGAAACGAACTTTGTAACTTTTAAAATGAACATTTTCAGCGCCGTGAAAACATTTCAATTTTTAAATAAGCACCGGATTAAAATACCACTTCTAATAATAATAATCGCGAATTTCTTAGTTTATTTCTACAGTAAATTTTAATCAAAATATTGTCTCCTTGTGTTGAAAACAGAGCTGGAATAAATGAGTTCAAATTATGGCGTAATTTTTACGTATCTTAAAGCATTTGACGTCATAGATCCTCACTTGCGAATTGAAATTCTGATATCCCATTTAAAAACTCGATTGGTTGAAAAAAACCCTTTTTTTAATCCTTTCTGTGGCAACAACCGAACATAAATTCTCGTGCCGTGATCGCAATGTAATGAATGGCGTAAGATCGCGTTGATGCTATTAAATTCTAAACATTAGGCTGCATTAAAATTCGTAAAAAATCATCTAATTTACATAATTTTTTCGTTTTTATTTTAAAAGAGGAAGAAAAGAATGTTTCACGATTTGTCAAAATATCTAAAAGTTATGACGGATAGAATTCAAGATGCGACAGTTTTAAAATTATTTTACGAAAAAAAATCGCGAAGCACATGTTTAGTAAAAAAATTCCTAAAAATCGGTAAATCATGTTACGTATTCAGAACAAACTGTTTTTAAAAGAAAATTTCCTCCTCTATCCGATGATACAAATGCCGTTTTGCTGCGAGCGTAATTTCCGCCGTTATTACGAATTAGGTGAGAAAAAATGCCAAAAATCGCATAAAACATAAAATAAAAAAAAATCTAGGTCGAATTTTGAAAAAATCGCTTCGAGGTGCACAACTACATATTTACATCTTCCCGAGTACCAAATTTGGTGTTTCTAGGTGTAGCCGTTTGTCCGTAACGCTGCAGACAGACACACACACACACACACACACACACACACACACACACAGACACCTTCTTTTATAATAAGTAGAGATAAAAACTTTGTATAAGAACACACATAAAGGGTACTTATCAGACTGGATATGTGTTTTGGCTGAAAATATTGCGGCCAAATGTACGCCCAGTCTGATAGTATCCGTTAAGTGTGTTTTTATAAGAAGTTTTCATTATTTCAAAAACTTAATTAGATACAAGTATTAAGAATAATCACGGGTAGTTCATAAACAAAAGTTGCATTTTCAGGGTTTGTCTTTTGTTCCATTATTATACCAACTGGATGATCGATCTTGTGCCCAAGTTTTGTACCGAAGTCCTTCTTTGCTTTCTAACTTACACTTTACAAAAAACTCTTCGGCATCTTATCCCATACCACGATTTTTGATTTAAAGTTATTTAACAGCATTCAAGCTTACTGTAAATAAATTATAAAATACATGATTTTTAATGTTAGAAGTTGTATTCTGAAAAATTTTTATTGGGGAGAATAAATAACTTACTATAATTGGTGAATTACTAGCGTTGTGAAGTCCAAAATTTACCAGCAAAAATACATTTGACATTACAGAAATACATTTGATTCGCCTGTACTCATATAACGATCTCAAATTACATTACTTACAGTCATAATCTAATCAGTCTTCATAATCCAATACTAGGATATTAGGAATTGACTTGAAGAGCTGCTATTTGTGATAGTGACTATATTTGATGATGAACTTGTATTTGTCAAAGAAATACCAAGTTTGTCATCTTCCCCTACTTTCCCTAACTAATTTACTTTTTAAAAATGAAACATAAATACTAATTTATAAAAATAGATAATTTTATATCCTTCATTAAAAATCACTTAATGACTAGATTATAATGTGTTTATGTAAGCTGAAATGGTCCATGCTTTAAACAGGAATTTTTGGAAGGAACAAGTAAAACCCCTGAAATGAAGATCATATTTTTCAAAACCTTTGAAATTAAGAAAATGCTGATAAAATCACTTGAAATCTGAGGCACAGTAAAATATCATTACTTTCTTAAAATATAAAATTATTAAATCTTCCCTGAAATTTACAATAACATAAATATCAATGAGTTTTTCTAGAATTCTAAACATTTCTAACTATTAATCAATACTACTGCATTCACCGCCGTGAGCATTAGGGTGGGTTGTTTTTCACTTTTTTTAAAAATCGAAATCACCTGCGGTTTTAAGCAGACACCTGCACTCATTTGTTTTTGCAAAATTTCCTGCAATTTGCGGGCTCTCTTTCTGAGAACAAAAATCCAAAGAGTGGTGAGCATTCATTTTTTATAAATTCTCTTCTTGTGATTTATTAATACCAAAAAAATAAAATAAATATATATTTCAAGATTTATTCCGGCATAATAAGGCTTATGGCCAGCATAAAGTTGACAGCTGTCCGCCGCGGAAAATTAGCAATGTTCGTCATGAATAAAGACCAATGGAGTATGCAAATACAGCCGCGGAGGATTTAAAAATAGGGGTACTTTGTTCTCGAAAAAAGGCACTTTTGTGTACCATATAGAAAATATTCAGAACTGGTTTGGTGCAATCTCTAAATGATTAAAGTTTATTCCTATACATTCATTTTTTATAGTCCGACACAAATTCAGATCAATGGACGTTAGGAAGTTGCAATTTAACTCGCGAAAAGGCACTGTTCATTTCTAAATAAATCCGTAATTCTCTAATGCTTAGTAAATATCTTTAATAACTATAGATAATTTGAAGTAGGAAAGCCAGATAATGATTATACTATGCAATCATTAAGAACAAAAACTTGCAAGTGTGCAAAACAGCCAGTTATAAATTATAGAAGCTGACATTATTTATACTGACAGCTTTCACTAAAAAGCTGAAGTTTAGAATTATGATTGTTAAATAATTATCAAATATAACATCCACAATATGGGATTGACGGTGAAGTTATTTTGAATCCCTTTCTTACCCCTAACTGAAAATGTTATGTGCCAGAGATTGCAGTTTATTATTGCTACATTAGGTAGGTGAAAATGAACATCCCAGAGGTGCCTCTTTTGGGGTTACGCGAATGAAAGAAAACAGATGAAATGAAAAAGAGATGACTGTCACTCTCTAATTCTGATAAGCACTTCAATTAGGAAAAAAGTAACTTATTTTTAAAAGGAAATTTTATCGAGTTTCATTTACGATAAATGTCTGATTGCGTTGCTTGGAGTTTTGTGAAGGAACAGTTATACATTTTAAATTATTATCGAATAACATTTTATTGAATTTAAATTATTTTCATAATGGAATTATTCATATTATAGTAAAATGGTAAGATTCAAATTCATTTTATTTCTTTTGTATATGCTAAATATGTTTTATCATTATCCATTAATGAGTACACACTTTTGATTTAAAGAGATTTATATTAATAGTGGGGAAAATCTGATGAATAAAATGGTGTTTTTTCCATGTTACTTAATGCAGTTTTAAATACAAAACATATGAAAAGGTGTGCATGTTCAATTAAGATAAGATCCCATTTTTCTCTTTCTTTATTACAGATTAGTTTTTTACAAGTATCTAAGAGTCTTTAAATTTAAGTATAATGCACTAATTTAACTTTTTGCGTACTTTTAAACATACTTTTGTTCATTTGTGAAAATACTTATCTATATGTAGAAATACTATCATTACTTAAAATATGTATTTCATACACTTTTTGAATGGGTTTATGTTTGTAGATTTAAGCTAAGAAAATAACCACAGTTTGAGTACTTATCACAAAAATTCAGTGCATGGAATGTGAAAATAAAAATTAAACTCACGGCAGTATCTGGAAGAGATGAAAGTGTAGCTTTTAACTGATCAGGAGCAGGTAAGTTTTCTGGCAGATACAATGCTCTTGAAAGCAACAAAAGTGATGGTGGTATTTCTTTCTCTAAGCTGAGCTCAAGCCACTGCTGCAGCTGAGAGCGTAGACGGTTTTCTGGCATGCCAAGAGCTCGCATACCTCTGGCCCGGCATGCTGATTGCAATTCTGGAACTGTCAAAGTATCAAGTCCTTCTTTGAAAATAAGCTGCAATTACAATAAGAGCACTCAAAAATTTGATAAATAAAAAGTTAACAAAAATAAAAAGATAGTACAAAAGTTGAAAATAAATATAACATAACACATCTGTATAGTGCTGTTATCTGGTATGCTAAGTATTAATTAAAACAAATTCAGGGTCAAATAAACTGTACAGTAGAGTCTCGCTTATCCGACATAAACGGGCCGGCACAATGTCGGATAACAGGGAGGAGTCTAGAAAAAGCCTCTTAAACGTTATACATACATATGCTATATTATACATTATTATCTTGCATCATAATCATGCTCTAGAAATACATGGAAACAATGGAAAAAATGAATTTAAAAAATAAACTTAGATAATTATCTTTTTCTGAATTTAAGGGTACTGTATGTTAAAGTTCAGTACTTTTTTTAATTTTTAGAAATTTTTTATGGAAGCCTGTTTTCCTGATGAGTGCCGTTTCTTCGCTACCAAATCTCGCCATCTTTGCAGTATCAGTATGTCAATTCCAATAGCTTCTTCTTGTTGTTCAATGTATTGAATTGTAGTCTCTAGAGCCTTAACTCCATTGTTATGTGAAATTCTGCGATGCTCAACAGCTGGTATTTGATCTTCATCTTCATTGTCATCACAGTTGACAAGAGCGACAATTTCTCCATCAGTTATTTGATGCTGATCATCAGCCTTTATCCAACTTTCGATTTCTTGCAAAGATACATCCTCACACCCAGGATTTCGCTGAAGGTAGAATTGTTTCTTCGGTTTCATCTGAGTTTTCTGTGTCCATATTTTCATCATTATGGAGCAGATTTTTCCATGATTTGGCAATTGCCTGAGCCCTTACATCAGCCCAGGCCCTTGGAACCCAGTAGGCAACATCTTTCACATTAAAGCGTTTCAATTTGTCAGTCATGTCTCTCCCTTAATTGATTTCTTCTATCACGTAGATAGGAGCTTTCTGCGATAGTTCTTTTTAATAGTTTCCAATACGCCCTGATCCATAGGTTGGCATATGGCAGTGACATTGGTCGGCAAAAACATCACCTTAATATCACCATCTCGAAGCTCCTCTGTAGAAGGGTGCGTGGGAGCATTATCTAATAACAAAATGGCTTTCCTAGGTAAGTTTTTCCCTTTTAAATATTTTTGTGTGGAAGGAATAAATTCCTTAAAAAACCATTCTTTAAAAATTTCACTGCTCATCCATGCATTTTTCTGGCTGTAGTATTTTACAGGAAGAGTGTTTTTTGAAATTGATCTAAAGGCTCTAGGATTTTTGGACTTTCCAATTATTACTAGGTCCATTTTAAAGTTTTCTGTAGCATTGCTGCATGCTAAAATAATCAATCTTTCCTTACTGTGCTTGTAGCCAGGGGCTGCCTTTTCAGCTCTGGCTGAGAGATTCTTATTAGGTAACATTTTGTAATTCAGCCCCGTCTTATCCCAGTTAAATATCTGATCATCCGTTAGGTTTTCAGTTTCAATAAATTACTGAAATTTTATCTTGAATGCTTCCATTTCTTCAAAGTTCGATGACAGTTTTTCACCACAAACACTCAACTGACAAATGCCGTACCGTTTCTTCTATCGGTTGAGCCAACCGACATTTGCTTGAAATCTGGGTCTCCTTCATTGAATTCATTACAAAAATAAAAAGCCTTTTTCTGTAAAATAGGCACACCTTTATACCTGAACTGTACAAACTAAACATACAAAACTTAACTTTTTCACAATCACATTCTTCATAGTTTTTCTTTCTTCGAATGTACCCTCTGTAACTTTTGATGCACGATATGTTTCTATTTCTGATCTTTTTTTTTTCCAGTCTCCTACTGTTACCCATCCAATGACAAAGTCGTCAGCAAATTTTTGCATTGTCTCTCCTTCGTCCAATCTCCTGATTGCCTCAAGTTTCTGTTTCATCGATACAACTTTCTTCCTTTTCGCCACCATACTTTGGTGTAAATTTAAATTTTCAAAACAAAACAATGTTTGTCAAACTTAAGCACTTAGGCATGTAACATACAAAAAACTGATCAGAATATTACGATAAATTGCTCTACAATGAGTAGGTAATGCATTGTGAAGGATGGTATAAATGTCAGACTCATGAATCAGTTATTAAAAAATAGACTCTCCCCTTGCTTTAAAGACACATGATGAATTGTCGTTGAGATGTTTCGCATCCAATGAAAAATTTCGAAAAAAGATTTTTTCGATAGGTCAGTTTCTGGCAAAAGAGAAACAGTATATCGAAAAGGAGGTGGTGGTGGGGGAATGGAAGAAAAGACGATGGGCAGACACAGTGCTTTTTTTCGTTGTAGAGTGAAGGTGTAAAAATCAAAACATGACCATTATAGAATTTTTTTTATTAAAAAAAAGGTCATCTCTGCACCGGATCAAACACAGATTTTGTAGCTGCTCGTAGCTTTGCCTAATGTCGAATAATACGGAATGTCGGTTAAATGAAGGTGAGATAAGCGAGACTCTGTGTTTTGTATAGAGTGCATACAAATAAGATACATAATAAACACTCATTACTGTATCAACCTATATGTGCTAATACAGGGTTTCTACAGATTTCACAGCTTTTGCTTCCCTGTGTTCTATCATGCTCTTCCCTGACTTTTTATCTAGCGTGCTTTCCTGAATTTTGTGTTTCTATTTTTAATATTGCATCCTTTAATTAATAACTTTTTATATATTTTGTCCCTTTTTTACAAATAATAATAAAATCAATATGCACAAAAATATTATTTGACATCACTGGATTCTAACAAGAACCATGTTTGATAATAATTTAGGATAAAATTAAGAATATTTCAACTGAACAAGATATGTTAATAAAGGACACATTTTAAAATTATAAGGTTAAATAAGAAAATGAAAATAAAACAATTTCTACAATTAGGTTCAAACAGGAAGTATTTTCTTGATTTTGCTGCAAAATTCAAAAATTCTTGCATTTCCCTGACCTCTCTTCAATTTCTTCAAATTTCCCTGACTTTTTTCCCAAATCCCTGACCAAAACTCATTTCCCTGACTTTCCAGGTCTGTAGAAACCCTGTAATATACAGTCGTCCCTCCATTAAGGGACACCTCTTTTTAAGGGACAGTTTTTTAAGTCCCAGTCTCTTTAGATAGGGCTAGTAATGTATTTCCCTCCAAATAAGAGACAGTGGCAGAAATACTAAATGTGAAATTTGAGAATTGGGAAAAAAAATTCTTCCAAAATTCCTATCAACAAAGTTGTAATCCAGTTTTTCTGTCCAAACCAAGGTCAGGAGATTATGGCAGTTCTTTTAAAGAGGGGAAATCCCCGTTCTATTGTACTCAGGGACAGCTTTTATAGATTGGCAGGAGAGCAGATTTCACCCCAAACATGCAAACATTCAACAAAGGAAGTGACAAAACAGGTTTTAAACTGTAGAGATGGAATGGAAGAAGGAGTGCAATTCATTTTCTAGCATGCATGTGGCAAATGCAGAAGTAAAATTGTACAGTTTTGTAAATCTCATTTTCCAGTTGTTTTAAGTTTTTGAAATGGATTTGAAAAGGAAAAGGTTATCTTTGAAAGAGAAGGTTAAAGTGATAGAAGTAGCAGAGACTGAAAGACTTAGCCTAAGGCATTAGCAGAAAGGTATGGAATATGTAAGTAAAAATCAAGTGAGCAATGTGTTAAAGTGTAAAGAGGAAATTAAAAGATTATGGATTTCAAATGCTAATGAAGATTCTAAAACTGTAAAATTTAGAAAGACTGAATCACGTGAAACTGATTCAGCTGTATTTAACTGGTTTTCCTCAATAAAAGCAAAGAATATTCCTGTACGTGGACTACCGATACAACAGGCAAGAAAAGTTGCTGAAAGTTTAGGCATTGCAGAATTCAAGGCATCGAATGGATGGCTTAGAAAAGCTCCAAAAAAGACATAACATTTCTTTTAAAATGATTTGTGGTGAAAAAAACTCTGTGGACATCCAAACTGTAACTGAATGGAAGGAGAAACTGATTGAAATTTGCAAGGGATACGAGCCAAGGAACATACTGAATGCTGACGAAACAGGATTATTTTTTTGTGTTTTACCGAACAAAACTATGAGCTTCAAAGGCAAAAAGTGTAGTGGTGGAAAATCTTCAAAGGAGGGTCTTACGGTTTCGTTGTGTTGCAATAAAGAGGGTGATTTTGAGATGCCTCTGGTAATTGGTAAATCTAAAAAACCAAGGTGTTTCAAAAGCATAAATCCAAATTCATTAAAAGTACAATGGGAAGAATCGAATAAGAAGGCGTGTATGTCATCAGACATAATGACAAAATGGCTGATTGCACTAGATGAGAAAATGAGAAAAACTTAGCTTTTCATGGACAATGCCACTTCACATCCACAGAATATAAAACTTGGATCAATCAAAGTGGTTTTTTTCCCTCTAAACACAACAGCAATATTACAACCTTTAGATCAAGGTGTAATTAGAAACTTTAAACTTTCAGATAGAGGTTTATTCCTATGCCACATTCTCTCCATAGCTTCTTCATGCGAAAATAGTGATCAACTTGCTAAGTCAGTGAATGTACAAAATGCTGTACAATGGATAAGATCAGCTATTAACGCTGTTTCTCAAGATTGTAAAGGAGTGTTTTGAAAAGGCAGGTTTTGTTGTAACAGTTCCCATTAAAAGAAATTTAAATCTTATTGAAGAAAGTAACGATTTGAGTTGGCTAATAAAAGACAATGGTAGTAATGTTACTGTTCAGGAGTACATACTTATTGATGATGAGCTACAGACAGAAGTTTCAAATACAGACGTCGAGATGTTCATTACAGAAGCAGGAACAACAGCTAATTCTGAAGAGGAAAGTGATGAAGAGGAAATCGAAGAACCAGAAACTTGTGATATAAAAAGCTTGAGTCATGCATTAAAATATGCTAGAGAACTACAAAAGTTTCTTATTGATGTAGGTGACAGTGAAGGACTGCTTTTAACAAGTAAATTGAACATTCATTTAGAGAAAAATGCATATAAATTGAAAAATATGAAACAAACATGTTTAACAGATTATTTTAAATAATACGTAAGTACATCATATTTGTAGATTTTCATGTATACTATATATAAATTAATTTAAAATTTTATTTAAATTTAAGAATATTTCGATTCATCAAATGACAGAATTCAAATTATTAATACAGTAGAACCTTGATCTATCGTTTTTCAAGGAGTGCGTAGTAAAAAACGATGCATGCGGGGAAACGACGAATGCGGGTTAAAGTCAAAATACGAAGAAAACAGAATTTATGAATACACACAATGTATAGAGTATATCAAAAATACTAAATTTGTTACCATGCTCTAAAAGAAACAAATTGAAATTGTGTAGAAATTAAGTGATACTTATTTTTAAAAAATCAGTAATTTTACCCTGGTTTTTTTATTAATCTTTTAATTAAACAAAATTTTCAAAATTTACAATGTTTTTTTTTTTTTTTTTTTTTTTGTCTTTTTATGCGTATTCATGTTTGTATATAAAAGTCATACAATTTCAAATACTATTATTGCGTAGGATAAACTAGGCATTAGTGTTGGCTCAGTCTCATCAGCATGAATATTATTCTCAGCTTCTTCGTGATTATTTTCATTTTTTGCATCATATTTCTTCCATGCTTAGGATACCGCACGTTGCTACTTCTATGTCAATGGAAATATAATCCCTACATTTCACACCATACCAGAGGCGGCCCGAGGGGCGCGCGGGGCCCCAAGTGAAGCGCAAGAGCGGGGCCTCTTCTCTATCATGTCTTATGAGATAGCAATAAAATACTAGCAATAAAATGGCAATATACTAGCAATAATTGCAATATACTAGCAATAAAATGGCCCAGGAGCGGGGCCTCTATAGGCGCGGGGCCTTAGGCGATCGCCTACATTCGTAACCCCCTTGGGCCGGCCCTGACCATACTCATCCCTGCTGGATGTAAGAACTCTTCACCTATACCATCATCAACCCAAGATATCATACCAGGAAGTAATTAGATTTGTAAGCCATATTGATCCACTTGATCTTCAATTTCATTTCGGTCAGAAGAAATATTTTACAATGATGAACGCGGGAAAGCGAATTTTTGACGAACGATATATGCGGGTTTTGTTAACATTATTTGAATACAGTTTGTGCAGGGACCATAGAAATAAAACGATCAATACGGGAAAACTATGAATGTGGGAATGATAGATCAGGGTTCCACTGTAAACCAATTACAAGAATTGAATTGTATTATTTGTTTTGTCAAATTAAATGTTTTAACTTAATGTAAATACTTAAAAGAATTTAGATGTATTAGAGCATGTATATGTAATCCCTCCTGTGTATGAGTTTTACAATCCCTCCTAATAAGGGACACCTCTATATAAGGGACAAAACACTCGGTCCCATAGGTGTCCCTTATTGAGAGGGACTACTGTATAACCAGGAAGTAAACAGGAAAACATGGCCCATACAAGAGAGAGCTCTATCCTTAAGGCTGATATGTATTTTTGCTTCTAATGCATTTTCTATATGGTTTTTCTGGATATTTATCATTATTCATAATAAAATTACATAATACAGACAAAGGAAAGCATTCCTTATGTCAGCATATCAAAAATGCATTAAAAATATTCTAAAAAAGCAGCTAGGTTTAATTGAATTAAATACAGGAAAGAGAGAGTGAGATGGTATTTTAATTTCTGGATAACAATGTAGACTTTCCAAATTTTATAGACAAATTCAATTTTCCTTGAGTTTTCTTCTCTTTCACTGGAGTGCTTAACTCTGAAAAGTGCATAAAGCAAGAGTTTTAAAAAGTAAGTAAAATTACTGGCTTTTAGAAATAATACTACTAAATAAATAAAATTAAGCTCCTTAAGAACATGTTAGTTTTTAGACGCTTTAACAAAAATCTAAAATAACCATGGGAATCATTAAAGAAAGAAACAAACTCACTTTATCATCTGCCTTAAGCCTTCTGAGCCTCATTTTAAGCTGAAAACGCAGAAGGTTGTTTGTACCAATCGGCTGCAGCTCTAACAGTCGACAAAGTGCAATGAGTGAAGGACGAGGCAAATTATCAAGGGTTAATTCATCCTCAAAGAGCTTGCAGTATTTTAGAATATCCTCATTCGATGCTTGTTCACCAGAAGAACGTATCTGCACAAATTTTAATATACATCATAAATTTTGTTTTAAGGAATAGTATACAGAGTTCAATCATGGAAAAAGTATAATCATTTATTTAAATTGAAAGATTTTTATTGCTTTTCAGGTGTTATAAAAAATGTGTATCTTTAATTTTTATACAGTAAAATTGCTCTAGATAAAATAAATGCATTTTATCAGCTTCTGTAGTATACATACGAGCATGTACTCTAGTTAAAATTTTCATGTAAGTAGAATCAATTAAAGGAAGTAGAATAGGCAAAGATTTATTTATCAAAGGATATAGTCATGCATTAACTCTTCCAAATTTTTTGACATCTGTCTCCCATTTTTTTCTGTACTCTTTCGCTTTGTTAGCTTAGATAAGAAGCATACAGTACATTGAAAAATTACAACTCAAATCATAAAAAAGATACAATTAATTTTCGCTTACTGATCTTTGCTGAAAAACAAGTCATGAGAGGAAAATAAAATCAGAATGACTTTGGATAGTTCTTCAGCAGAAAATGAAATGTGTACTACTTGTAAACAAATTTAAAAAGGTAAACTCCTATGCTTGTATCGTTTATTACAGTACTTATATTATTAATTTTATTATATTTTAAGTGCATGTGATCATAAAAGTAAAATTACATCGTATTACATATTACTCTGTCCCTCCCCCCACCTTCACAGGTTATATTGCACATTTTACTTGACTACCAACAAGTACGATATAACAAGAGGCTACTGTACGTAGAAAAGTACAAAGCAAAGACAACTTTTTTGACAATTAATCTCAAATTATTTATAAGATAATAAATTTAAGGAGCTGAGCATTAAAGAGAATTACCCATTTTCTGCATTATCGTATTCAGCTTTAATAATCAGATATTTAAATATTGATATGATTTCCAAAGTTTAACTTATTCAAATTTTATCAGAATGCAATGTACTTCCGGTTCGTTGAACTAAGTTAAAAAAATTAAATGAGCTAGGTTTATATTCTTAATTTTAAACTAAGCTAAATATAAATATGTATGTAACATCTTTAAAAAATTTTATCAGTCCCTGGAACCTACGAATTTAAGAAGCTAATGAGATACATAGGTATAGATCTAAGCAAGGTTCTTCTATGATTATTAAAACTTGCAATATTATTAGTGGTTTATTTTGGCATACAGTATATTCTGATTTACATAAATTATTTAATAATTACTTTATCATAACAGTTAACTGAATTATTTCTGATAATACAGTAAGTGGCAAGTAAAATAGAAAATTTAGCATGAGCATAGAAAAATATAGATAAAATGTCTCTCTTTAGATAATTGAAAAAATATGTGTATTAAATAAAGTATTAACTAAAAACATTCCAAACACCAACCACTAACATTTCAAACTATGTGTAATTTGAAATGCAGCACTAATAATCTTGCTATATAACATTCAGAATGATAAACAATCAAATCAGATAATTAATATATCTGATTTAAGCAAAGAAGAAATTTAATTATTAGAAAAAGACTAACTGAAGAAAAGTAAATATCTTGCACAAAATGCTGTGAGTAGCTCAGATGCACTCTTATTTTTCACACTCAACAATACAATTAATTTTATATTATATGTCACATATCAAACTACGCTTCAACTTAAACGGGTTAAAAGTAATACCTGATGCTCATTTTTTATTCCAATCACACACTGATAAATATTAGATATATAACTACATGAATGAATTGCACATAAAAAACAACTTTCCATTCTTAACCTCTTCCTAGTTACACAGAGAGGTTAATGAATTAACATTAATGATACAGAAAGAAATATAAAAGAAATAATTTTCTAATTAAATACAAGGGATTAACAGGAACTGAAATGGCTTAGTGGTTATTTAACTTTGTAGGTCCCATGTGTGAAAGGAAATATACAATAGCAATACTAAACATTAATTTTGGCAAAAAAGAAAAATATACACCTTTTCAAAAAACGTTGCAAACTCCTTAGCAGAATGTGAATGAGATTCTCCTTTAGATGATAAGGCTAAATCATCCAGAGTATTCTGCAAGAACTTTGCCATTTCAATTTTCAGTTTTAACTGTGACTTGAATTTCTTTTCCTGAAATATTAAACATGATTGTATAAACTTCCATTAAATAGAATTTGCACCTCAACTAATCAGGGCTTCCATTATACTTAGTATCTAGAAAATTAGAAAATTCACTATAAAAAGTTACATGACTTCAAGAGGGACAATTTAAAATTAGACCAAAATACACCAGAAGATAAAAGGAATTTGCTTTAAAAAAAAGAAAATATTTCAAAAGTTCAAATTCACAGGCTTGTTCAGTTAAAGATGAATAGTCCATACAATTAAATTCACTTACACACAATTTCTTCATCTAATATCCAATGATTTTGATTTCTTTCATCATTATTAGAGAAGCCTGTACACATTTTTCTTTTCATTATCAGTCCATTCACAAGTTATGATATGCCCCTTTCTGGTATATAAATATATGTTGATATTAGTAATTTTTTTAAATAGAACTTTATTATTGTATAGGAAGAGTTTATATGTATAATTTGTAAACTATATTAACCCTTTCAGACAGTGTATCAACAAATTGAGTCAGAAAAATTACCTATACTAACATACGGGACAGACATCCTAATTGGTGCACATAAGGAAAAACCAATTTTCCGCAAATATTAAATAACCAAAATTATTTTTATTTTAACTTTTTTTAAAGACAAATTTATTCTTTATTTTAAAAATATTATTTAACTCAGAGAAATATTTTAATCAGGTCTGAAAGGGTTAAACTAAGATCTTTCACAAAAAATAAGTTAAATTTGAGAGAATTGGCTGAATATTACAAAAATTGGGTCCATGGAACAAAATCCTAAATTGACTTGATATTTATTCACACTCATAATTTAAGGTGTATCTTGGCCACATTAAATTTAAGTCAAAATTTTGGATAATCAAAAGAATAACTGTCCCAATTACATACCTGCTAACTTCAAAGAAAAAAATTCTTAAGATTCCTCTTCAAAATGCTGAAGATATCTATAGAAAATTATCCATGTGTATTAGCTTTAGCTCCCCTTCCCTTGCAAATAGGAACTTTTTCCCTTTCATTCACAAATTTAAGGTAAGTATGTGAATGAAGGGAGGGGGGGGGGATCATCATTTTAATTTTAAAAAATACAAATATTTATATAACAATTTATAATAAATAAAAACATTGCCTCACTTTTCAACTTTTTTAAAGACTGATAAAGCAAATAAATTTTATATTATATACAATAATTATAAAAATCTTCCAGGATATAAATATACAGTAAAAGCTCGACTATCCGGAAAGCACGGGAAGCGTCGAATGCCGGATAAGTGAAAATTCCGGATAGTTGAGCTTGTAAAAAAAAAAGATAGAAATATTCGCCGGCAAAACCAGAGGGGGAGGAGAGAGGGGCATTATGCGTGTGCATACTGCTCAATTTTTATTTATGCAGTTTTGTAACAAGATTTTAATTGAATTTATCCTAATGCATGTTATATTGCAGAGTTTAAAGGCGTTACAAGACTTATTATAATATGTCTTTGCATCCTTGGGAAGATTAATAATAAATTAAAGTAAGAACACCTGCCAATTTTCAATGCTTAAAAGCTTTACACTAAGAGAGTGATAAAATAATAATAATAAATAGTGTTATTTCCTGCCCCCCCCCCTCCTTCCTCTTCAGTTTCTGTTAAGAGATAACATAGTCAAATCATTGGAATGCTTAAGCCGGAAAGTAGGTCACGAATCACTACATTTAAATAATCTGCAATCAGCATTTCTGCTATGTGTTTATTTTAGCGCGAAAGATGAAACATATCATAGTTCTGAGTTAATCATTAAAAAATATATAAAAGAACTTTTTGAAAATAATGTAAACATATTGCTATAGTAATGAACAGTATGATCACTGTTTTATCTCCTTGTTGTCCCTTCTGTGCTTGCAGACGCAACAGTGAAATGCTGTGTTTTTGTATTTTGTAATCATTTAGGCTGTTTTTCTTTCGTATTTTTAAACACACCATTGTAATTTATAGAAATATTAGTATTCTCTGGTAATTGGAAATTTGCACCTGTTGCCACCGTACTGTTTGGACAGCTGGAGAGGAGGGGCCACCGTACTAATCAATCTTTTGAGAAGACACAAAAAAGAAATAGAGGGAAGCTGAAAATTTTCCGGTTACTTGAGCTTTCCGGTTACTTGGATGCCGGATAATCGAGCTTTTACTATATGTTGAAATTAGTAATAACTTTTCATACAACTTTATTATTGTTTAATGCCAACTGCTTTTCATTGTGTTCCACACTATGAAAAGCAGTTGAAGAAACAATATTTCTCCATCCCCCCCCCAAACATTACAATGGGATTACATAGCTGCCAACCTTCCAACAAAAAAAATAAGGAACACAGCGCATGGTCATAAAATCAGAAATAAGGAACACAGTGCATGGTCATGAAATGTATGATTAAATATACAATTAAAAATCTTACATTAACAAAATTAAATTATCCTGTGTAGAGAGATGATGTGCATATATAATCATTAATTTATAAAAATAAAATGTACTTAACTTGGCTCAATTTCTACAATAGACTTAAGTGTTTAATGAAATAAAACTTGAAAGAATAAGATAAATGTCATTCAATTAAATTTATTGACTTATTTACAAGAACAAATGCTTTACCAAAAGCTAAAAATGTACACGATTTTCCTCTTTTCTTTTAATTTTTAAAAATCCTCCCACAGAAGCTGAAAAACAGAACACTTTGGCTTAAAAACGTATTTACGGAACAAAGTTAAAAAAACAGAGCAAATCCGTATAATAAGGAACACTTGGCAGCTATGGGATTATACAAAAGTCTTAAAGCAAAATACCGACTATACAAACCAAATGCAATGCAAGTTTTTAACCCTCTCATCACCCTGAACCTCATAGGAGGCTCCTACTTCAAATAGCAATATTTAGAGAGATAACAATTGAATTTAGTATTTTTTTCTTTCAGTGATATCAATATCAGTAATTCATGTAGAAAGCATATGAGGCTCTTAACTAGATGCATAAACCGTGCCTAGATTGCAGTACTAGTCCATTTAGATCATTTTTACAGCTTTTGCTTCATTGTTTCAGGAGAAAAATTAAGAAAATATGGACGCTGCTTTTTTACCGGTTTTTTTTTTCTTTTTAAGGTAAGTATAGTTTTTTTCTTATTCCTCAACCTTTACCTAATATGTGCATCCTTTTAAATTAATTTTAGCATAACAAAATGCTTCGAAAATGCAGAAATTAATATTAGAAAAATCTAATATTAATTGACATGCGCTAGGCATAAATGGGTTAAATGCTAGACAGATTTTTTTCTCTGATTTTTCATAATTCGGTGACAAGAGGGTTAAGGGAATTTTCAAAATACTCAGAAAGTGCCAGGATTGACACAATTAACAATTTTGTTTTTAAACATGGAAGAATTGTTTTCTGGGTAAAAGACTTAAAATGAATAATATTCTGGAGAATTTGAAAGAGTTGGCACATATGCAATTAGTTTGGATTAGTGGGATTGTATATTTAATTAAAATTAATCATGGTTAACATACTTTGTCTGATTTTGTCTCAAAAGTGGAAGGCAACAGACTAGGAAACAATTTTATGAAGATGGGCAGTGCTAATTCCATGAAGGGCACCAAAATAAACACACTGAATGGAACGAGTCGAAAAATGTCTGATGTGGTGCGAACTAGCTGTTTATTTTCACGGCGAGTCAGTTCCTCTCCACGTATGATTTTCAAGACTAGACCTGATGCAACACGGATATCGATGAATAGCAAGCGAAAACCATGATAATAATGGACAACTTCATCCCAGACACGCTTTCCAATTGAACGCTTTGGCTTTGATGGGGTCACTTGTGTTTGTGAACTGGTTGTTCCTGTTGAAGAAGTTTCCTCTTTTTTTGCTTCTCTTTCTTCTTTCAAACACTCAACGGTTTCTTCAACTTTTGACTTTTCCTTCGAAGCTTTGCTGGAAGAATAAGATAAACTCCGTCTGCAAATTTCAGGAACATGATCATTAAATGTCAAGAGTGTGTGTTGTGTGCTGGTTGGACACACATATCTATACTTGAAGTTAATGAAAAGTGAATTTTTAAACTTAAAAGCATGACTTATGGTACTGTATGAAGAATGGAATGGAACTACATAAGATGTGGGTGTTCTGTTAAAAACTCTCAGCAGGCTACAAGTAGACAAAATATTCCGTTGCATTTTCTAGATATAAAAGTTCTGAAAGAAAGAAAAAAAAAATGAATAAAAAGAAAAATCAAGTAGGTATGAAAATGAATACATAATTAACAAGAAAACTTAGTCAAAATTACAAGACATATGCAAATACCAAGCTCAACATAATTTCTTGCCTATAACTGTGGCAGTTTATGCATTGTCAGGTGAGGCATTTCTTCATCTAATTAAAACTTCAAGGACTGTCTACCAAAACTGCGTTGAACCAAATTTTTTTTGTAATAATATGAACAGCTGCTCCGTTTTGATAATAGATGGCACTTTCTAATCATCATGGTTACTCTACTCATTTGGTTTTTTAATGCTGAATAGCTGCCAACTTTTCAATTTTGAAATTAGTAAAATTTAACTATCTTTATTTTTACACACAGTAGGGTTTTTTTTTTTTTTTTTTTTGGTAGATTTTCTTTTGTGGAACTATGCAGAAAAAAAAAATCTTAGAAAATATCACAATTGTCATTTAAATTAGCTGCAAATAATATTATGATTTTATTCTAGAACGAAATAAATATTTTTATGTCCAACAGATGTTAGCTTAAAAATCGAAACATGCAAATCTTACAACACACAATATTTTAAGTAGATTATATAAATAAATACAGAGATGATCAGTGCTCACTGTCAAAGGGCACAGATATATTTCTAATACTGTGAGGTACATTTAAAGTAGTACTAATCTATTAGAAATAAGAAGCATTTATTGAGACAATGAATAACACGAGTTCACTGCTTGAAAGCTTGGTTCGGACTGAAGAGAGGAAAGTTAGATTTTAAGTTGTGGCGATTGCAGCGCCGCACAACCATTGTTTCTGTTTACAAAATATTCAACACCCCTTTTCAATGGTTATCCAAAACTAGGCAACCAGTGGACCGTTTTTAACTAAAAAAACCTCAGTGGATTCAGCAACCTAGTTGTGCAGCTATGTAAACTAGGCAACCAGTGAACCGTTTTTAACTAAAAAAACAACAGTGGATTAAGGAACCTAGTTGTACAGCTAATGTAATCTGGGCAAGCACTGGCCCGTTTTCAACTCAAAAAAGCATCAGTGGGTTAAACAACCTAGTTATGCACCATGCACCTCATATTAAGTCACTATAGCACTTATTAAAACATAACAACATCAAATATCCATTTACAATTCACATTGAAAACCTTAACCAATTGCGAAAATTCTTTAAAAAAAAAACACTTACCTTTATCTTAAGAAACTCCTCAAAAATATCCAAAACACACAAGAGCTAATAATAACATAACGCCAAAACGCTTCCTTTTATTTAACTTTATATTCACACCCTCCTTCAAATAAACACACACTTCCTTTTTAAATAACAACATAATATTCACTACACTTCAAGCAACACAACACATTTCCAAATAAAAATATACACCTTATATTCTCCGAAATAACTCACCAAACACCAAACAAGAACTCGCGCATTGAATTCAAATTCAGCTTCTTATAAAACTTCGGTTTACCGATTACAGTTAAACTGCCTAAACCAATCGCAAAATTCCTTTACCAAACATCCTGGTATCGTTTAATGAACCCACCGAGCATTTTTCCATCAAACTACAGCACCAGTTAACAACTCAACTCCAAAGACAGGTTGCCACAGATATCTGAAACTATCGCTATCGTAAACAAACTGTCCAACAAACTTCAAATTTGGCGACAGATCGGCACTTGGGAAGGACACCTGCTAACGAAATTTCCCCCATGGGCATATTTATATATATACATATATACTAATATGCCCAGAAATGTCCCTCACCCTCTTTCACCCACTGGTAAAACCAACACGAGCTTTCTTTTATTTAGTTCTATATTCACATAACATTTCTAACAAGCACATACACTTCCTTTCCATACAATAACATATTTCACATCCTTTCCCATCCATAACACCAAAGCAATTTCAAATTCCGACATTTCTGCAACCTACCAAACTCCTAATAAATTACATATATATATATACACATCATGATACACACACACCGTGCTTCATAACACACACGTGCGTAGTTAGGGTTACCAAACAAAACAACCGTCGCAGTTAAATGGCATCCTATATCGCCCAAGGAATGCAGCACTTTGTTTACAGGTCGATAAGTCAACAAACAACGAGGCACCGTCTTCTAAGTACAGTTCAAAAGAAATTAAGAAGCTATGGCAAATGACGTAGATTTACTTTTCCATACTATTGGATAATAATATCATAGTAACTGTGGATAAAAGTGTAACATATTCTAGTCGATGTTTTCGTTTCCAGAAACAAGATGGTCAATATTCTGGAACACAGCAGTTGCACCATGAGTCTGAAAGGTCAACCTTTTACAAAACATGGTACTTGACACCACTTTTGCAAAAAACAAATGGCGCCAAAAATTGCGGGTGGGTGATACTAAAGGTGTTTCCAAAAGGAAAATTAGAATATAAAATATATATAAATACTTGGAAGAATATAATATCAATATTAATGTCTATATGCTAAAAACACTCCTAATGCATATGATTTGTTTAAATAGAAACAAATGGCGCCAAATATAGCAGGTGGGTGATACTAAAGGTGTTCCCAAAAGGAAAATTAGAATACAAAATATATATAAATATTTGTGTGTTACTTAAAATACTTAGGACTATATTCCATATACGGTGCTGTTTACATTTTGATGTTTTGTTTACAAATTGATTTGGCGTTAGCTCTGGCGCCGTCATGGGCGATGCTCAGCTGGAGTGCAGTACCCTGCCGGTGATTGTTTAGACTAGTAACCAAAGAGAAAGACAGGGTGTTTTGAAGTATGGGATTTTCATTCAGTGCTAATTGAATGACGATAGTTGTTTGTTTGTGGCTGGTGATAGAGTGGATTAAGTTAATGCTTGATTTTCCTTGTGGTTTTGATTCTGTTTTATCGTAGGTTAGTAAGCGTATCGGTGAATTTTGTCGTCAGTATTTATGTGTGGAATATGGCGTTTTTTTATGTTTTGAAAGGAAAAGGAGCGTTCTTTTGTGTGTGTTTGATAGAAATATGGTGTGAATATAGAGCTAAATAAAAGAAAGCATGCTGGTGTTATGTTATAAGCTGGTGGGTGTTGGGGACATTTCTGAGCGGTTATTTAAAAAAAAATAAAGGTAAGTGCTCTTTTTTAACGAATCTTTGCAATGTTTAAGGTTTTTAATGTGAATTTTAAATTGATATTCGATGTGTTTTATGTTTTCGTAAGTGCTATTTACGTGCTATTCTAATCATACTGACTTTATAAGAGGTGTACAACTAGGTTGTTTAATCCACCGATGTTTTTTTAAGTTGAAAACGGGCCAGTGTTTGCCCAGTTTACATTAGCTGTACAACTAGGTTGCTTAATTCACTGTTGTTTTTTTAGTTAAAAACGGTCCACTGATTGCGTAGTTTACATAGCTGTACAACTAGGTTGCTGAATCCACTGGGGTTTTTTTAGTGAAAGACGGTCCACTGGTTGCATAGTTTACATAGCTGTACAACTAGGTTGCTGAATCCACTGGGGTTTTTTTAGTTAAAGACGGTCCACTGGTTGCATAGTTTACATAGCTGTACAACTAGGTTGCTGAATCCACTGAGGTTTTTTTAGTTGAAAACGGACCACTGGTTGCCTAGTTTAGATAGCTGCACAGCTAGGTTGCTGAATCCACTGAGGTTTTTTTAGTTAAAAACGGGCCACTGGTTGCCTAGTTTAGATAGCTGCACAGCTAGGTTGCTGAATCCACTGAGGTTTTTTTAGTTAAAAACGGGCCACTGGTTGCCTAGTTTAGATAGCTGTACAACTAGGTTGCTGAATCCATTGAGGTGTTTTTAGTTAAAAACGGGCCACTGGTTGCCTAGTTTAGATAGCTGTACAACTAGGTTGCTGAATCCACTGAGGTTTTTTTAGTTAAAAGTGGTCCACTGGTTGCTCATTTTTAGTGGAATATATGTGCAATTTTAGTGTGCTGATCGTGGAAAATGGTTGGCGACAGTCGCCATGTTTACATGGGGTGCGCACCGGCTTGTATGATTTTACCAATACTTAATTTGCTAGTCTGACTTAGCATTCCACAAACCTAGGAAAATTTAATTTTCCACTAGCTAAACCTACAAGAGTTTCACAATCATATAGTTAAAATTAATTTTAGAAAAAATGCACTTTAACAACCTTACTTGGCGTCTTAAGAACAAGATATCGTTGTTTTATTTTCAGTGAAACAAAAAATACTTAAAAACGTTCAGGAAAGGACTTTCAAATTATTTAACAACATGATTCACATATATTTCAAGAACATCGATATACAATGAATGTGCAAAAATTTCTTAAAATATTTAGCATATTACTAGACACACGGATCAGGTAAAACTTAATCACGAAAGAAAATGATTACAAAAAAAGAATCAGAGATATATATGAATACAGTACAATTAAACTTACGAGAAGAACCGAGAATCAAAAACAAACAAGTTGCATACCTAGTTTTAATACAATCAAAACATATACATTAATTTCTTTACCTGTATAAAACTATAAATTATGCCAATTTACAAGAGTCTATGAGATATAAATAAGATGAGATGAATAATAAATGCAATTTAAACGCTTATTCCATTAGAAATACACATTAAAATAAATTATTTGTACACTGATGTACAACATACGACCGAACATCCAATTGCACATTATAAGATCACCGGCAAATATAAAACAAAAGATTATTACACAATATCTATCCCCTCCGACTGACGTAATCTTCGAAAATGACGACAACAAAAGAGAACTTCTAATAGAATTGTAAGAGTGCGACTCGTTCATGACTTAATAGTTCCCGTTAGTAAACCCAGCAATGCGAAATCTCTCAAATTACGAATTCATTTCGTTCTTCCTTGAAAACTGAGGATCTAGATCTGGTTTTCTAATCCACTATCCTATCCAAGGAGGTTTAACTTATGGAGGCACCCATGCTGCGCTACGCAGTGCTAGGAAAGTGAAGCCTGCCACGCCCCCTCATTCCCTCAGAAGATTCAAGAACGCATAGAAATGCATAGAAAAACGAGTTCCGGAAAGTGTTAATAAAAATAATTTAAAAGTTACTAAACAATTTTTAATCCCTTTTACGTTTATGAAAGACTGTTTACACGTATTAACTTGTATTTTATTGCATAATTTCAAATTTATTTTTGTGCACTGCGTTTTAAACATCAAGTGAAACAAAAGACAGTTATTCTAATGATTATACTATACTTTGCAAAACTGGTTATATTTTTCATGATAATTGTTTTATTACGATAAAAAATTGTTTTTTATATTTCTAGGAAGACATTTTTGTTGTTACATGGGTAAAAATAAGTTTTATTTTTATTTCACATCAGCCTTAATAATTATTAAATCGCTCACATTACATTAACAGTAGTTTTAAGTCATACTACAGGTATTAGAAGTAAGAATGCAATTTTAAATATGTTAAATAAGATATATGAGATATTTACAGGCAGTGAGAGAAACATTATCTTCTTTAGACATGAGGAAACAATTATACACTTCAACCCTCTTTAGAGATGGACTCGAGACGGGCGAGACGAGATACAGGGCTGTCTCGTCTCGTCTCACAGGAGCAAAGTTCAGTCACGTCTCGGAGTCCCTTTGTCTCGTCTCGCGTCTCGCTGAGAAATTTTCTGTCTCGTCTCGCGAGTCTCGCAAAATCATGGACTGAGATTTTGCTACCGTATTTTTAGTAACTTATTACTATTTTATAGGAAAATAATATTATTAATAACAATTAGTTAGATATTAGAATATTAGTACATATATTAATTACCTTATTAACTGATATGTGCATTTGAAGTGATGAAAATTCAGATTTAATCCGTATGTATAATGTGACAAGACACCGAAAAAATATTTATTTTTATTTATTTATTTCCGAAATTGCGTAAATGTAATATGCATGGTTTATGGAAGTTTTATTTGCTTTTGAAATTATATAAAGCTTTGAATTTTGTTAGAAATAATGCAGAACTTAGGACATTGGTGCGCAAATAAAATTTTAATCTAATTAAGCGGCCCCAATGTACAGAATAGTAAATTCATAAAAAGTTTCAATGGGGACGGGATAATTATAATAAAGCCTACTTACCCCCCCCCCCCTCACACACACACACAGTGTGCAAGGTATTTAGAATTTATGTTACTTTTCAGACTACAATAAAATCTCTTTCGGCTAAATTAACTCAAATCTGATTCGCGCAATCCTTGCAAATCGTTCTCAAGATTCACACAGAAAAATTTCCTTTAAAAATACCTAATACTTTCTGAGAAAAATGATTAGGCGTTTAGGCACTTTTCTCCATAGTAAAGCATTGGGACTTGAATCTCCGCAAGCCGACTACAGAGGGCTCTTAAAGTAATTAAGCCATTCCGTTTTTGGTCAGTTAGGTCAACTTACAAAGGTAATCCACTTCACAGGTTTCAGAAGAAACCTGTTCACAGGTTCTGTAGAATGTTTCGTTATTCGTTACTAATACCGGAAGTATTATAGAGGCATGCTAGTAGGGGGTTGCACTTCGTATGTGCCGAATGGTATCGTTTTGATGAAGTTTGAAAGTATCCGTATGTTTCATGTTTCGTTAGTGATGTGATGCAATATCAGTTACGTAGATAGATACAGTTTCTGCTGCTCTTATAAGGTGTCTGTTTCGTACAATGCGGGTATGGGATACGGTATATAGTGGGTGCCTATATCAGAACTTTTTTGTTTTTTAATGCTTGAGCTAAAATCGAAAAATGAGTATTAAATAGCAACTTATTCAAATACACCTTTTTAAAAATATATAATTTCATAAACGAAATCACACAAGCTAAAAAAATATTTGGTATGCGAACTTAAAACACATTGTTTTTAAAGTTATTGTTTTGTTTTACACGGACAAGCATTTGGGACCCCAGTATGGCGGTAAAAAAAAAAAGTTGTCGTTTTGTAAGTGACGCTTTTTCATTTGCACATCACATAAAACTGGCGGAAGCGAATGAAACAAAATTTGTTGACATGATAGATAGTAACTCAACTTGAACAACAGGCATCGAATTTTTAAAAACTCATTAGATATTTGAGACTTTCCGAAAATTATTTGAAACTGCGCAAATTTCTGTTCGCACATCACGTAATGACGACTAAAGCGAAAGAAATGATATTTGGTGGCATGCTGATAGGTGATCACTCAATTTAAGCTATAGGCGTTGGATTTAAAAAAAAAAAATTATTAGATTTTGAGATTTTTCTAAAAATCGTTTCAAACTGCGTAAATTTTTGTTTCAGTATACATAAAAACTGCATTTAACTTGCACAACAGGTGTGTACTTTCAAAATATTTAAAAATATCTACTTTTCATGTATAAATTCTGTACAATCTATATGTTTTTTGCAAAAAAAGTGCAGACTTTTTCTAGCTGCGTTGGTGCTGTATTTTTCTATTATTTATGTAGAAAACTGTACTTAATTTTGATAGCTGTATAGTTATTGTGCAATAAAGTTAATTTTATAATGTGGAGAGTGTTGATAATTCTATGCTGTACATACATTATTTGAATTATAAGTGTTGTTCTACAGTGCATTTGAATTTGAATTATAAATCCACCATTCACTACAAATAAATAGAATTGCTTTATTACAACTTAAGTACATAATTATTGATAATAAATGCACGTATATAATTATTGTTTAAATGGAATAAAATCCAACACGTGGAGAAAAATATGTATCACTAATGCATACCGTGCACATATACCAGCTGTGTCACATTGCGGCCTGTGCGCGCGCTGCCTCCCTTTTTTTAAATTCTAAATGTGCACACAAATCTAGCTCGAAGTTTAAAATGTAATCCCTCTATTCTAAAAAAAAAGTAACGGCCGCTGTCAAGAACTTGTTTGGCTATCTTCTCCTAAACCGTCGGGATTTGAATTTCGAGAAACATGTCCACAGATTCGGAAAATTCCGAGGAACCTGATAAGCTGACTTAAATTTCGAATACCGAATTATTTTAGAAGATATTAATAAAAAACTGAAAAAATAAAACGTAATGGTTGCCAGATTTGGCATAAAATCATTCATTCCTTCGCAACAAAGCAATTCCAAGTATGTAGAATCGCGTGAAATTGACAAACATGAAGTAGAATTACACCCATTTCACGCCAAATTAAAAAGTAAATGAAATAAATAAATCAAAGTGTGTAACACAAAGTTGACAATTTTTAAATAGTAAGTTCTCTTAGACAACAGGAGTTTAGAATTAGAGATTATTCGTTTTTCCAAAACAGAATAACTAATTGTAACTGATTTTAAAAGCGCAATCTTGGCATTGAATACGATCTGGCAAAATGGTATCTTTACAAGCAGGGTGAATCTAAACCGCGAGTTCAAAAATGTTAGAATCCAATATCTTGAAAATGAAAAATAATTAAAATGTAGATTATTTTTAAGCCGGTTCGGTCCAGCTGGAGTATTTGCTACCAGTAGAAATATTTGGTGGCGTTAACTATGCCATTATAGCAGTTATAGTACACTTTGGATATTTGCCAGCGCGGCGCGATGATATAATTCGTGGTGCTAAATACGCCATTCTGCAAAGGATTATGTATATGAAAATATGGTTAACGGTTTTCCGGCAACCTTACATGAGCAGTCATTATAGGTTGTGAGCATGTGCAAACCGCAAAATAACGTAAAGTCGCCATTGGTGGCAAGCTATCCTAGCTGTTCCGTAGTTTTTATCAAAGAAAACATATTAAGTACTGTTTTCTTAGAGCTAATTATCAACTATACATACACGCAAGTTGCCAAATTATGAAAATTCCCATAATTGGCTAATACTCAAGGTGTTTCATGGGTTTCACATAATTAAAAATAGTGCGAAGTTTAAATTTTTATGTTCTAAGCAACATGCAAGAACCAAGCAATGTGTAGCTCGGTAACATTCTATCTGATCCAACCTTTGGGTTCTGTTTGTTAAATTATGCCTTTTTTACGAATAAGCCTTATTAGGGGCCGAATGCCTCATACGAAAAGCGAGCGTAGTGAGTCTAGGGGCCTTGGCCCCTAGTTAAATTAAAAAATCTAAATTTTCCAATGCTAACCTAGTGAAAATTGCGTTAAAATGTGTACAAAGGTGTAAAAATATGTGAAATTATGAGAATATCATAAATAGATATGCAATACCCTTAAAGCCTTAAAAAAACATTGAAATTTATTTTACAAAGCTTTTCAAATGTATAAAAATGTGAATAAACATTTATAAATGTTTATTTTTTGTTAATAAAAATACAATAATGTGTGAAAACTGGTTTAACTGCATAAAAATAAATTTTAGAAAGGTTGACAAGAAGTTTTCACTTCTGGCGTGGTCAGCAGCAGTGTAACTGAGAGTGTGACGTCAATGAGATCAGCCGCGGTTGTAGATCCAGTTATTTCCAATCTGCAGAAGCCATCCAATCTTCTGCGTAAATCAGACGTCTACAAATGCATGTCTTTGGGATGTTATACACGCACACATCTAATATATTTGTAGCTTTGGATGGCAATTAAATATCGATGGGTATCTATTTCATTAGCTATAAAAGATTTCTTCTAATGGATTTCTTATGGATGTCATAAATACATTTCCAATAGATATCTGGTTTCGGATAACTATTAGATATCTACATTCTGCCAAAAAAGTTCCGGGAATTGGTCATTTAAAAAGTCCGCCTAGAGATTGTCAAAATTCTTTTTGTCGCCAAGGTTGCACAATTGTCTTCTATACTCACGCGGAGTTTGAGCGTTATCTGTCATTTAGTTTGTTTGCAGTGCTCGATTTTGTCGATCACTTCAAGCGTGTTTTGCGATTTTTGCATTCATAAAACGCATTGTAATTGGTGATGAGACATGGGTTTACGAGTTTGATATGCAAACCAGTCAACAAGCTTCAGAATGGCGTCTTCAAACTGAGCCGAAACCGAAATAAACCTCGACAAAGTCAATCAAAAGTCAAGGTAATGTTGACTGTTTCCTTTGATAATCGCGGTGTTGTGCTCTCGGAATTCTCGCCAGAAGGTCAGACGGTAAATAAAGAATATTATCTGAGCGTTATGCGGTGATGGAGAGAGAAAATTCGTCGAAAAAGGCAGGATTTGTGGAAAGAAAACTCTTGAATTTTGCACCACGACAACGCACCATCTCACAAGGCTATCATTGTGAACGATTTTCTGACCAAAAACTTAACAAATACCATCGAACAACCACCGTATGCACCCGATATCATTCCAGTCGACTTTTTTCTCTTTCCACAATTTATGGAATTTCGATTTGCAGTTCAAGGTTTGACATTTCATCGTAGATATTTGCAAATTTGTCTACGCACTTTGTTAATTCTTCAGTGGAAGGTATGATTGCCTCAGTATTAATTATCTCAAACATGTCTATTTCTTTGACAGCCGATGTTCGAACATTAAGTTCTGAATAAAAGCGGTCTATGCATTATAGCATCGCTTTCTCATTACTTTCCGAACATATACCATGTAAGGAAAGTATTGTGATCATGAAAAAATTCGACTTCGAGATTTTGGTGTATTTACACGTTTTGAGGTCTTCTGAATTCATTTATGCTATTTTTACGAGATGTATATATGTATGTGTGTGTGTGTGTGTGTGTGTGTGTGTGTGTGTGTGTGTGTGTGTATGTGTGTCCGTGTGTATGTGTGTCCGTGATGTGAGTGAACACGATAGCTCCTAAACGGGGCATTCGATGGAGCTCAATTTGGGTATGTATGTTATAAACCACCGTCGCAAGACCGGTATTGATTTTGGTGTGTATAAGACTTATAGTTTTTCTAGAGGGCTACAACAAAGATTTCTTTTACATTATGTCCTATGGGAGGAAATTCTTGAAAGTGCGCTAGCGTTTAAACGGTACATTCGATTGAGCTCAAATTGGGTATACATGATATAAACCACCATCGTAAGATCGGTATTGATTTTGATGTGTATAGGACTTACAGTTTTTCCTACAGGGCTACGGCAAAGATTTCTTTTACATTATGGCATATGGGGAGAAATTCTTGAAAGTGCGCTAGCGTTTAAACGACGCGTTCGATTGCGTTTCAATTTGGTATATATGTTTGAATGATTCATCGATTAAAATTTATTTAAATGCTTGGTCATGATCTTAATCGTAAGTGTTCGGAAAGTGGAGTGGAGTCACTCCAGATTTTTTTCTTTTTGTAAATTGATGCCAGCATCTCCTGACTTTTCTTCCTCACCGGCCATTCTTTTTTTAAATCGCTGTCTTTTCACCAGTGATATTCCATACTCTTCTGGTTTTAAAAGATCATACTGAACTGCACTCTCCACTAGATTGTTTCGCTCTTCATGCAAAAAAGATTTCAGTACTTCTAGTTTTACCAGAGCCTTAACAAGACACAAACCCTTACTTTCTAAACATTGCTGAGTGATATTTATTATTCTCGAACAGCATTTCAAAAATATAAAAAAACAAATAAAACTGAAGTTGCTGACACCGGGCAGAAGATTTTGCGCTGTTCCCCTTGTATCAAAATTTTCGTCTGGATTACATAAATCTTCAATGGCTTCAGCAAGCTGATCAAACTTTTATTTCATTATTTTAACTGCATTATGGTGAGCACTCCAGCGGGTTTCTGATAGTCTCTTAACTGATATTCCGGTGTGGCCAATTAATATATCCCACCGGTGAGTAGAAGCTGCAAAAAATGAAAACAGTGTTTCAATCGTTCCAAAAAAACGTCACACACGATGAGGTTTCACCAAAAGAGTGTCGACGGAACAAATCAAGGGAATGGTCCATGGAACCACTAAAAATAGCCTTTTTTTCAACGCATTAATTCAGCTCAGTTTAATAATTTATTAATGTTTTATCTGATGAATTAAGTTGTTTCATTTTACAGTGGTTATAGTTCTAAGCAAGACATGAGTGGACAATTCCATGCCTCCAACTGACCAGGGAGATTTGAGAGGGTGCGTTAATACCACCCCCCCCCCCTCTTCAGCTTCGCATTCCTTCACACAAATAATAATAATGATAATATCTACTAAGGTGTTTATAGTGTTGCGTCATTTTTACTGCAACCTAGTTTCGTCAAGCTTCTCTTCTGGAATTTCTTGGCTAAAGAGGTTCGAGTGGAAACGCTAACAATACATTCTTTCACTTCGGAACCATCGCACTAATAATAATAACTACAGATATATAAAGATAAAACGATGTTCTATTATGCGTTATTCGCTAAGTTGACTACGGTAGTTCGCTAATAACAAAACCCGTAACGAGCGATGCGGTTATTCGCTAAGTTACAGCTGATGATTAGCAAAAAAAAAAAAAAAAAAAAAAAAAAAACTTCAATAATGGGAAGTGCATTATGTATATATATTTTTAAATACCATTTTTGTTGTGTAGTGAAACTATACAGGGTGTTCCAAAAACACTTACCTGGGCTTTTTATTGCTTAAATATTGTTCATAAACGTATACAACAAATGGCAAAATTACATAAATAAGGTACTAGTGAACAGAAGAGGAAAGCGCCACCTGTCACCCACGGCAGTGGAGAACAGGACTTGATCCTGCGCGGCATCATTTTGCCTTCGCTCTTTGTAGTTCTGTGTTTTTAGTTAAATTGTGTTGTGGGTCATTAGAAATAAATAATTTTGTTACCCAACGCACTCGAACACATTATTTCCTAGCCGACCCTTACAAAATGAACGCCCTTCCGCGGTTTTAACTCAATCAGAATGACTAGCCCCTTTCACGTTCACGTTATGCGATTTACACGTAGTTTGGTCTCTGCTCTGTATTTTTTTTTTACCAGGACGTCCTTAGCTGAGTATTTTAAAATATGGAGTAAATGTGCCCCCCACTGTTGCAACTCCCTGATGTATTTGGAAGGGTTGATCTCACCCCTATGAGAATAAAGCGGCAGTAGAACACATACGTTATGTTT
This sequence comes from Cheiracanthium punctorium, assembly GCA_038373885.1. Taxonomy (NCBI): domain Eukaryota; kingdom Metazoa; phylum Arthropoda; class Arachnida; order Araneae; family Cheiracanthiidae; genus Cheiracanthium; species Cheiracanthium punctorium. The sequence continues at coordinate 344,830 of JAWZYV010005591.1, forward strand.
CGATTTGCTTTTATTTTATTGTTTAGGTTTTTAACTAACAAAGGTTTAAATATATATATATATATATATATATATATATATATATATATATATATATATACATATATACTGTATTTTCATTAAGTTTTACCAGTAAATGAAGCAATTTGTTTGTTACGTGTGAAATATAATATTAGATTAAATATTTGTTCTATTAAACGTGATAGTTGGAATCATTGATGTTCTAATTGAAAGTTTTGATCTTTTACTTATTGCTGAAAATTGCTTAATACTGGAAAGGAATTATCGGAAGCATTGAAAAATGCAATTTGGAAATAACTTGAAGTTCTTACGTGTGATAACAGATGGCAGCACTAAGATTCAAAGAAGGGAGAAAAAGTAAAGAGACGGTGTTGCTATGACGCCACGAGTGGATGGGGACGTCATAGGGACACCGTCGTAAAATCTAGCGATCACATCCTCTACATTTTTCCGTCTAGATCCCCACATTAATATTTATCCATAATCTTTTAGTGCACAATTTAGTTTTCACTTTTTATGCATAAGCAGAGGTGCCAAATACGCTCGGATTTTGTTCATTGTTTTAAAAACCTTTTCTAGCTGGGTTAATGAGCATATTGTTGACCTTCTAGAGGGACAACCAAAATTTCCAAGAAAATAAGGGAACCGTTTCCTGAGCTCGGGAACTGAGAAACGTTATTCCATTTTCTTTCGAAGCCGAGCCATTTCTTTTAGTACTTAAAATGTTAAACGAATTCACAAAAAAAGAAATTAATAAATACAACTAATATATTTCAAATATATTTATTAAGTAATTTGTCTAACCAAGTATTTTAAAAAACAAATAAAAAATTTAAATGAAAATATGAGCTCATAAAAATGTTGTATATTAGTGACGTCTTCAAGTTTCACTGGAGTGAACTACGGATTTTTCTTAATTTGTTATCATAAATTCTCTATTATTATATATAAATTTTGTGTTAGATATTGTAAAAATTCAAAAGATTAAGCTAATATATCTAATTACTAAAAATATTTCTCACAAGCCTTCATGGACAAATTTCAGATTGAACAAAACTGGAGACTTACATAAAATACTATTTATAGACAGGGGGCTAGGGTACTAGGCACCATCCCCGCAAAAGTAAAACGACGCCCCCTTTTACTTTCTCCCCCCCCCAATTGCTTGCTGTAAGCGGTTATTCGCTAAGTTATAGCTGATGATTAGCAAAATAATAATAATAATAATAATAATAATAACTTCAATAACGGGAAGTGTATTATGTATAGATATTTTTAAATACCATTTTTGTTGTGTAGTGAAACTATACAGGGTGTTCCAAAAACACTGAACTGGGCTTTTTATTGCTTAAATATTGTTCATAAATGTATACAACAAATGGCAAAATTACATAAATAAGGTACTAGTGAACAGAAGAGGAAAGCGCCACCTGTCACCCACGGCAGTGGATCACAGGCGGCATCATTTTGCCGGCGGCATCATTGACAGTGGCGGCATCATTTTGCCTTCGCTCTTTGTAGTTCTGTGTTTTTAGTTAAATTGTGTTGTGGGTCATTAGAAATAAATAATTTTGTTACCCAACGCATTCGAACACATTATTTCCTAGCCGACCATTACAAAATGAGCGCCCTTCCGCGGTTTTAACTCAATCAGAATGACTAGCCCCTTTCACGTTCACGTTATGCGATTTACACGTAGTTTTGGTCTCTGTATTTTTTTTTTCCCAGGACGTCCTTAGCTGAGTATTTTAAAATATGGAGTAAATGTGCCCCCCACTGTTGCAACTCCCTGATGTATTTGGAAGGGTTGATCTCACCCCTATGAGAATAAAGCGGCAGTAGAACACATAAGTTATGTTTCGATTTGCTTTTATTTTATTGTTTAGGTTTTTAACTAACGAAGGTTTAAAAATATATATATACATATATACTGTATTTTCATTAAGTTTTACCAGTAAATGAAGCAATTTGTTTGTTACGTGTGAAATATAATATTAGATTAAATATTTGTTCTATTAAACGTGATAGTTGGAATCATTGATGTTCTAATTGAAAGTTTTGATCTTTTATTTATTGCTGAAAATTGCTTAATACTGTAAAAGAATTATGTTAACTTTTGTTTTTGAAAGAGTTTTGAATTATATTACAAATTAGTAGTTTAATGCCAGTTTTTGACAATTCTTTAATTATGATTCTGCCAAGAGTAAAAATCAAAACAAGCGAACAAACCAGTTTTGTTTTGATGAGTTAGTATGAGGAGATAGAAAATAGAAAAAAAAGTAAACTTCTGTTTTCAAAAGCTTACGATCTTTTCTTCTTTCGCAGATGATTTTATTTTTGTTATTTTGTGTTCTGTTGCTGTCCGAATTTTTCTCCCTCACTCTTCAAAAGAGGAAATGCAATGCGAGATTAAAGTGTGTTGTAATTGATTTTATTCAGTGAATCTTTTTAGCATTTTGTTTTGTTGGTTCTAAAAAAATAGAAATTTCATAATAGTTTTACACTACAGAATAAACTCATATAGTTGTATTATGATTAATTCTTCTAACTTCCATTCATTTTTTAAATTCTGTTACTGTGGAATAAAGTGTGTATAAGGAGTACAAGAATAATACCTGGAACCGATGAGAATTTTTAAAATTGTGTTACGCGTATTTGATATTGTGCATAACTGTATTGCAGGCAAGTGAAGATTAATTTGTTTCTTTTTAAAAAGGATTCATTTTTACAGTGATTTCAAAATTTTCTAGTTTGCATTTTAAACTTTAGATAACAAAATATATACAGTTGTAAGAATTAATTTTAATTATTACCCAAAATTAAGGTAAGAAGTTTAAGTACAGGTAAGAGTAAGGTTAAGATAGTTATATTTGACGTAAAATTTGTCATGTTTTGCCATAAAATTTTTCATTATCAGGTCAGATTAAACTAAATGTATTGTACAAATTGTACTTTTCGAACTCTTGAAAATTATGAACACTTGGTGAAATACTCTCGTTCCTAAAACTCCCAATTAAGTGACTGCTACAAAATGTCCTTCATTTAAAAAGGAAGAAAGGCTGATTTGATTAAGTTGGCAATTGAATTAGGGGTAGAGGTTGAGGGGGACCCCCGTATGATTGAACTGCCTGACTTATTAATGAAAATCTCTATGTTTACTACCGATGTAGAATTTGGGAAGGACGCATTAGAGGTTATTATTAACGAGAGATTAGACAACGACGCTTCAGAAAAGGAACGCCTGGCACAAGAAAAAATTGAACAAGAAAACCGTGAACACGCTGTCGAGAAAGAACAAATAGCTCAACAACAAGCGGCAGAACGACAACAGCTCCAGCAGTACGAACTGGAAAAGTTACGTCTGCAAATAGAAGCACAGAAATTAGCACAGCAAACAGAGGTACAGCCATCCGCTGGTATGAATATTGCCTCTAACTTTCAGCCGAACTTGCAGCTCAAACAGCTGTGACCTGAATTCGATATATCTCTCTCTTTGAACTCGTTTGAGAGACAGGTGAAATTTCTGAAAATTCTTAAAGAAAATTGGATGGCTTGTTTATTAGGTGTAGTACTTAGCGATGTAACCCAGCTTATCACTAGAGAAAAAATAGAGTATGCACAAAATTTTGAATACATTAAAGGCATGCTTTTTAAAAGATTCAAGCTGACTGCGGAAAAATTTCTACTTGTGTTTGTCACTCATAAGAAAACACCGGAAAAAGTGGAAAGATTTTCACTTCCAATTACGAACATACTTTGAAAAATGGATAGAAGAAATGAATATCAAAGACTTGGAAGGGGACTAGAAATCTTCATGATCCTGAATCAAATGAAGAAAAGAGTTGCACCCGAGATCAGAGAAGATTTTATTGATAGTTGGAGTAATTGGCTCACTAAGCATTAGTTAGGTGATGTGCAAAATTTCAGCCTTTCATCACAAAAAGATTCAGAAAAATGGTTAAAAATTTGGTAAGGGGTCGCTTTAAAAACTGTTAAACATAGCACTATACCTTAAAAGAATGTAATTAGTTCCTTATCAATTTGGAATGCTTCGTGTCCATGTTGTGCAGGAATAAAACACACAAAAAGCAAATAAAATATCAGTCGTATACTGATAACTAAATGTATCGTGAATGTACTATAAAAACAATATAAATCTATAGATTTTGAGAAAATCAATATCTGTTTCGCAGCAAGTTCATACTCAAGACTTTTTTAGTCTTTAACGAAATCTCATTTTAACTTCAATTTTTTTATATTTATTTATAGATGTTTACATATACCCGATTTCACTGCGCAGACTTCTAATCTTAATATATCTTCAAATCGACTTCGGCCAGTTCTGGGCAGTCTTGCCGAACAACGACTTTCCAAAGGGACACATTCTTCGTTTGACATCGGCTGTGTTGTGTTTGATTTTGTCGAATATTATACTTGCGAGGTATAATTAATATATATATATATATATATATATATATATATATATATATATATATATATATATATATATATATGATATTTTTTCCCCGTAGAAAAAAGTTTGGAAACATACTTTGAATTCTAGAATGCTGATTTACTGATCATACTGAGAATGCTGATACAGATCGATTTTGGGTAATACTGTTTGATATTGTCAGAGAACAGTGTAAAGATTACGTCACGTTTCATAATGCCTCGTGGAAAGAAAGAAACAATACGTATTTCGCTCCCCTTTTTTTGTCGCGGGATTTCGCAATTTAAAGTGTTCTTTATGTGTGACTGTTTCCTGTTTAAAAAAAAAAAAAAAAGCAATATCTGAAAATACTGGTAATCTTGCTAAACATCGAAGTAACAACGATCGGCTCAAGTCGCTCTATTTGGATGGCATATTAGGCAGTATTTTTCAAGGATGGTATTACGATATTTAAAGTTATGAAAAGTTTTTTACTGTAGATTCTATTTTCGTTTGCTTTTTTCTGCCCAAATAATCAAAGTAAGCAATTCTATTTAAATACAACTTTAAATTTCACTATCCTGTGGGAAAAGAAAAATATGGAGAGAGTTGAGAGGGGTTTGACATTTCTGACAAAAATGTTTCCTACAAATTATTTTCTACTTGTACAATTTATCTTAAAACATTTTAACATATTTTAAAAATATAAATATGATGGTAGTTATTAAAATATAGTAGTTAGTCTTAGTTATATAGGCGAACTGAAATAATAAGAAAAATGTTCCATTCCCTCCTTGCGTGAGGGAAGGATGGGACATGTTTTTAAAAATTGAAATTTATGGAGAATTTTTATAAATATTGAAAAATGACAGACAGTTTGTAATTTATGTTCTTAAGGTTTATGACATATTATAACACATATTTATCTGATATATTATCCGAATCAAATGAAAAATATGCCTATGCACAACTTGTTTCGCCAACTCTCGCGTCTTTCGTGGATGCAGTTTTGCGGTAATTGTTATTCACCTTTTTGTATTCTGTAAGAGTTTGTATTTTTCTCTTGCCATCGGAAAAAAAAGTTTTGCGGTAATATCTTTATCAGTGGTGGAACAGTCAATTTCTTATGAGAAGATAGAATTTCCTTTTTTCTCTCTAAGTGTCCTGTCGAGTATTTAATGCTGCGCTTGATACACCAGGGAATAAACCTTGATTAGATAAATTTTAATTACAGCTGTACTCATTAAATTTAAACACAAAAAAACCCCAAAGACATTATAACTTCACATTAAATGGTCGATCAACAGAAAAATTAAGAGGGGAGTGTCTCGCCTCACACAAACAAACAAAGAAAAAATAAAAACAATTATAATTTGAAAGCAGAAATGGCTGCCGGGTCCACGTGCAAAATTGAATCACCAGTCCGCGGCTGGTCAGCCACTCTCCCCAAGTCGAAGCATCAACTGCTCTCCCTCAAAAATTCCTTTCAAGAATTCTCCCTTCGAATTGAATCGAACCATTTATTTCATTTGTCATGTTCGAGAGGAAAAATAACACGAGAAAAAGCAAAAAGGACATATTCCTGGTTATACCAACGCCCTCTCGGTCTAACAGGCCCTCGCATGAGTACCTTTAAACGATGTGACGTCACACAAAGCAGGCAAGGAAACCTGTTCTGAACCGTCGCTGTTCACGTTCTAATCGCTGATCACGTTCGGATATTGACGTAAGACTGGTGAAACAGCAATCCGGAGATTCTTATGCCGGTATCTCACTAAAGGGAAAATCCGAGCAACTCCGAGCTGGACCAACTTTCCCGACGGACTTGAAGGCGTGGTTATCTTTAAGGGTTGCAAAAGTAAACAAACTGTCTCCGACGCCACATAGTCATCGTATCGCTGCCGTCATAATTTTATTAGCACGTGCGTGATTGCGATTCTATTCTGATATCGAGCCAAGCTGCTAAGCCAAGCTAGGTTCAGTATTTTTATTTATTTAGCAATTGTGTCCTGTGCTCTAATTTAACAAGAACATACTAACTAGAACATACTAAGAGGTAATCGATAAAAAATAGTAACTATGCATTTTTAATTAATTAGCAAAGCATTATTAAATTAATTACCGTATCGTATTAATGTAATGATCAAGTTTTACCTCGCATGGAGATAAAGGTTTTTTTTTTAATTATTGGGCTGAGCCACTCGACCAGCCATTTACAGTGCCACTAAATGACAACTATTAAGATTGGTGGAAGCGGCGTCGATCATCTGATTGAAATGAATAATCAGAGGTCCATGCGGTGGTGATACTTTGAGAAAAACTTGAAGTTTCCTGTTATTGGCCTGATCATCGACGTTTAGTCCTGCCGATATTCTGCGAAGCTTCCGGTTGGATCAGTCGAGTGATCAGTGAATGAAGCTGGTTTTCCAAGTTCTGACTATTGTGAGGGGAGAGGTGGAATGCAGGAGTGCTGGACTGCGGATGGAAAGTAGAGAGATATTGAAGAGGTAAGAAGTTTTATGCAAGCCCAGCTGCTTTCCTTTACCAGGTATATACAGAGGTGCCGATGATCGTCGAAACGAGCAAGTCCTTTTTTGTATTATTGAATGTTGCTGTTTTGGAGGACATTCTTTTAGACTTTGGCTTTCGTATGATTGAGAAGGTTTAGAGAAAATGAAAGTGGGGTAAAATTGTATGGAAACTTAAAGGGAAAAAAATATTTTTTTATAAGAGGGAGTTCTATTTCAAAATTCAGATAGCAACCATTGTGTTTTTGATATTGTTTTGAATAAATGTGTAATTCAAAATTAACGTGTTCTGTTTAAGTAAGGTGATTTTGCATCAATCAGTATTGATATTTAACCATTTATTTAAAGTTAGTTAAAAGCCAGAAATGTTTTTTAATGGTGATATTAAGAAACCGAGTTTTAATGCATTTTTAGGTGTACAAAAGTTGGTTAATGTGTTAATGCTTTGAAATTTTCGTCACAAGTATTGTGAGAATATATTTTGTGTTTACGCAGTGTACAGAAGTAAAATAATCTTATTAAGAGTTAATCTATTTTATCTTGTGAAATTCTGAGTATTGTACTAATATTCTTTAATGCTGAGATAAAGAACTTAGTTCTACTGTGGAGAGACAGGTGTATTTAAAATTGTAGCACTGAATTTTAGCAGAGTGAATTTCTCGTGAATGATAATCAGTTGTTATTGAAGTATAATATAGTTGATAGGTATTCCTTATTTATTTATCTCTGTTTGTTGCAATCGTTGTTTCAAAATATGCGAAAATGGCTTTTTTTTTAAAAGACAGGTCAAGAGTGTGTTGCTATTATTAGCGGTAGAATTTGATACAGATGTTTCGGGAGAAAATCGTGTCATGGAGATAATACAGGGGATTTTGGGCGGTCCTGACTATGACGAGGAAACAGCGAAAGCTTTTCTAGAGAGGATACTGAATGAATTAGAAGCGGAAAAACAGGATCAGGAAAGGCAGGCGCGTCAAAATGAATTAGAAAAACAAGAGCGTCAAAAAGAGTTAGAAACACAGGAGAGAGATAAAGAGAGGCAATTTGAATTAGAAAAATTGAAATTACAAAATGGGGCGGAACGATCAGTGGGAACTCATCTCTTGCTACACCAGAATGTTCTTCGCGGAGAATAAGCCTAAAAGATCTGGTTCCGAAATTTGATCCGAAAATAATCGATATTTCGTTATTCTTTATTAATTTTGAGCGTCAAGCTGAGCGACAAAAAGTAGAGAAAGATCAATGGATATCGCAACTAATATCACACGAGCCACTTGAAATTGCAGAAATAATTGTAAAACAACCAAAAGATTATTCAGGTGATTATCAGCACATTAACCAAGTGCTGTTTAAGAGGTTTAAGTTAAGTGCGAGGGCGTTAAGGATTTTCGAAACCCATAATAAGCCGGAGGCTTTGTGGGCAAGAGTTTACGAGCTTCACGGATATATGCAAAATTTATTAGAGTCGGTAGAAGTTAAGAATTTCGATTCTTTACCCAGCAATTAAAGAAAAGGGTCCTTTATGAGGTTCGGGAACATTACGCGGATGTTTGAGATGAGCTAAAAGTAGCGGAAGATCTCGCAGAAAAATGTGATAAATTAGAATCTGCCAGAAAATAATAAGGATGAACGCGAGACGCGAGAAATCTCGCATTCTCGTCTCTCACTGCGAGACAAGACAGGCAATTTTTTGCGTGACGAGACAGTCTTGTCTCTCGAGAATTTCTCGTCACGCATAAATTTACGATACGAATTATTTTTCAATCAGAATAGCTGTGCTTTACTTGAGGAGATATGCCATCCTGAGAAGGTAGGGTACACTTTGCCTGAAGCCTCTACCGTTTAATTTACGTCTCCTTTGTTATCATTCCTGGTATACTATCAGCACTTTACAATATACACAAACAGGTAACATTTAAAAGTAGGAAGTACGAAGTTAGAAGTATACAAAACATAGAAAGGAGAGAATAAAGGAAGAAACGAAAAAAAAAAATTACAGAGAAGAGTAGAAGACAGAAAAATAATAAGTAAACAGAGGAAAGGCAATACGATATATCCAAAGCCTGACCATATTTAGATTTGGTCCCGGAGCACTAACTTTGGGGCCCCCTTTAATACCAGAAGCATTTTAACCCATTTTTGACAGCTGTTGACTCTTTGCAACATAAAGCTCTTTTAAGATTTCCAAAATTGAATTTTAAAATTACTTACATGAATACTTTTCGTGATTCAAAAAAGAGGCGGGACAGACTGATCTTCAGCAATCAATCACCATAGATGCTCCTGATACCCTTATATTAGGACAGCCTGAAACGCCTTCTCTGTCCTGTTTATCATCTAAGGATTTTGAAATGAAGCAAGTCCGATGCCGAGCGAATTATGAGAAAAAGCTGACAAGGCAAGAAAGAAAGACTTTTGTATTCTCCACGAGAGATTACTACGGAAAAGCTTTTCAAACAGAGATGTTGAACGGACTCAGCTCTGTGTACCCAAGAAATTCAGTGAGGAAATAGTGAAGTTGTGTCATGATTCTGTTTGGGCACACCTGGGCATGACAAAAACGAAAGATAGGGTACTAACTCATTTTTTTGGACTAATTGTTATAAAGAAATTGAAACTAACATTCGCTCGTGCGATCCTTGACAGAAAGTAGGGATCAATAAAGATAAGAAAAAGACCCCGTTATCATTAGTCCCCATGATATGAGAACCGTTCCGGAGATTATCTATTGATACTATTGGTCCTTTGATGAAGAGTGAAAATAACAATAGTTATGTTCTGATAGGGATTTGTCTGGCATCGAAGTACCACATGGCGATCGCTATTGCTGACTTAAGCTCTGTGATACATGCGCTAATTCAGTTTTTTTCGATTACGGGTTTTCCTAGAGAAGTACAGAGTGATTTAGGTACGTCCTTTACGAGTGAATTAACTCGTTTGTTTTTCAGTAACTACATCAAAGTATATTTCTCAAGTGTCTGTCATCCCGAAAGTAGTAATATTGTTGAACGCCTTCATCCATCTTTAAAACACGTTTTGAAAGCATTGAGTGGAAACGACTGGGAAAGGGTGTTGCCTATGGCCCTGTTTGTCTTGCGTACAGTCACTCATGAGAGTGCGGGTTGAAGCCAGCGGAAATTATTGAAGCGAAAAACCTTAGAATGCCCAGACAATGGTTTATGAGAACGGGTTAAATATAGAAGAAACGGATCAAAATGTATTGGAAACATACTTGCGTTGAAGGGTAGGTTGAAAAGGTCTCAAGATTTCGCGGTTGAACGTATGCCCGAATGTCGGGAAAAGTGAAAGTTGTGGTATGAGCGAAATGCGGTATCACGAAAATTTAAGGTGGGTGACCCCGTGTTAATGTTAGCCGCGGCTAAGCCCCATAAGATGGCGGTAAATTGGTTAGGATCCGGTGTTGTTACTGGTATTATTTCTGACACTAATTACACGGTAGATATTATAGAAAAAAGGAATAAAAACGCAATATACCGCCATACTCATGTGAACAATTTGCTAAAACCATATCCGAAGCGACCCGAGTTCGTGAATTTAATAATAGAGGACGATATGGAAATTGAAGACGAGGCTTATATCCCGTATCCGATAGCAGACTCCACGCAGTTTGATTCTAACGAGTTAGTGAAAGTGAGCAAGTTAGAGAGTTGGTTGTCGGCGGAGGAAGTAGGCGAGTTGCAGGATCTGTTAATTTCTCACCAAAAGGTGTTTTCCAATGATCCTGGTACTACTCCTCTGGTAGAAATGGACATTACGCTCACTGACGAGAAACCGGTCAGAGCCAAACCGTGTAGAATATCTCCCCGTCAAACGGAAATTATGAGAAAGAAAATCGCGAGGCTTTTGGATTTAGGTGTAATAGAGGTAGGTCAATCAGACTACGTCTGTTCGATGATCCACGTGGAAAGCCACGGAAAAAATCCTAGACCATGTACTGATTATAGGGCGTTGATCGCGAAGACGAAAACAGTATTTTTTCCGGTACCGAATATTGAGGCGGTCGTCTAAAGGGTAAGTGCGCTGTCGTTTATATCGGTAAACGATCTGACGAAGGGGTGTTTTCAAATACCGCTCTCAAAAAAAGCTCAAAGGTGTGCGACTTTTGTGGCCCCCTTTGGTATGTTTATTCCCAGAAAGATGATGTTCGGGCTTGTCAACGCCCCTTTCTACTTCTGTAAGCTTATTAGTATTGTACTAGGATAATTAGAAACGCTCGCTTTGCCTTACATCGATTATATGGCTATTTTTTCCCTAAGCTTGGAATCACACGTAAAATATCTGGATGTTGTACTTGGATTGTACTTAGAGATTAGGTAAGGCTGGATTGAAGGTAAAACTTGTTAAGTGTGTTTTCGCCCAAGATGATGTACGTTTTTTGGGTCATGAGGTAGGGTCAGGCAAGCGATCCCCGAGTCAAATCAAAATACATGCAATTCAGGAATTCCCAGGCCTCAAAACAAAGACACAGGTTCTTTCTTTCTTGGGATTGACAAGTTTCTATGCGAGACACATAGATCAATATGCTGTAAAAGCGGCGCCTTTGACCGACGCCCTAAAAGGGAAAGTGAGAAAAGAGAGGATTGAGTGGAGCGAAGCGTGTGAGCAGACGTTTTGAGAGCTAAAGGCTGCGTTGACGAAAAGTCCCGTTTTGTACGCCCCGGATGTGTCTTGTGGCTTTATAGTTCAGACGGATGCAAGCGCAGTTAGAGCGGGAATACTATTGGCTCAGGTACAAAAAGGGAAAGAACATCCTATTGTGTTTTTGAGCAAAAAGTTTTCGAAAGCGGAACGGAACTACACCACAATTGAGCGTGAGTTGGCGGCAATAGTGTATGGAGTAAAAAATTAAATCACTATCTGGATGGCCAACACTTCATTCTCCAAACAGATCACAGTCCGCTAGTTTACCTAAAGAAAATGGCGGGTACAAACTTTTGCCTTAGATGTGGGCTTTGTGCCTGCAACAATATAATTTTAGCATTGTACATAAAGCTGGGAAGGCTAATGGGAACGGTGATGCGTTGAGTAGGGTAGAAAACTAAAAAAGTGTAGAAAATCAAGAGGAAAATGTATGTTAAATTTTCAGTTTATTAGCTACTTATGCAATTTTGTGTTATTTCGGTTGTATTAGGAAAATTATTCGTATTGTGTAAATGGTAGTTCTCAATGTTTCGCTATAATATATGTTTTTTTATATCCTTCTAATTATCGTTTAGTTTTGGGAAAGAAAAATTCTTTTTTCTCTAGTGTTTAGGAATAATGTGTCTTGTATATAAAATTGTGAGGTAATATAATACAATAAAGTTTTATTTTTACATGTAAAATTTGAAAGATTTTACACTTTAAAAAAAAACAACCTTTTGATTATCATTACTTGTGAATCAATCTTTTGTCAGATTAAGTCAATTTTCGAAATTCGGATTAAAAAAAACAAAACAAGAATGATTGTTTAATTTCCATTTTGTGTTTATCTTCTCTTAAATTGAAGAAAAAGCTTTGAATAGCAAATGCTAGAAAAGGGGTTAGTGAGAGAGTACCTCTCTGATATTGTAATGTTCGATGATGTGATTTGGGAAGTAATCTTTTGTTCATCTGGATGTCCTGTGCGTCAAGAGTTCTAAGACTTAAGAAATTTTAGTTTCCGGAGACCCCCAAAATTTCTCTCAGGGGGGAAGAGTTGTAAAGATGTACACTTTCCCTGAAATTAATCCACGAGCTGTGTTCTCAGACCATGTTCCCACGATGAAAATTTTTCTCAAGACGTGGCTAGGAATTCAGAATATCCCAGGAAAAGACAATATCATTGGATTTGCAGAGCATCTTTACCATCTAAGACCTCCTAACAAATAGAACGTGAGTTATTCCACTGAAAATGATTCACCAGACGCTCCAGTTGACCAACCTGGTGTAACGACCTGGATTGGACATATGTCTATGCCTCACTTGGAGACCTTGAGTTGAGCAGCACCCGAGACGTCGGTGCTCAAGGTGGAGCTTTGTTCCAGACTACCTGCACGCACCTCTATACGGACAAGAAGAACTTAGAATTGAACACACCTCTCTCTTTTTTTGAAGAACACTTTACTTAGGATAACAGAGATATCTGTTAATATTGTTAGAATTCTTATCAGATTATATTCTGTCTTAAATTCTGCAAAAAATTAAATTATAAAAATACTTATTTTATAATTCTTAAGGAATCGCTATTCAGTTTTATTATTAAGTTTCACCTCATCAAAAGAAACACACCTTTTGTCAACTCTTTAATGCACAAAATTTTGCTTCTTTCACAAGCACAAAATTATTTAGATGTACAAAGAATACCATTAAAAATTGGAACACTGTAGGGAAAGTAGGGGTACAATGAAAGAAGCTATCTAAAATCAATAGGATTTGTAACAAAAAGTTGAAACTTACACGCACATTATACAAGTATATGTTCCAGTTACTGATGTGATCTGGAGACAATCGCATTTTTACAGCAAGAGAAATAGAAAATTACTGAATTTTCACCATTGAAAGTAAATTTTGTTACTTAAAGTAATTTTGTTTTACCTCCTTGTTTTCATATGTATAATTATTTATTTTTCAAATTTTGTGATCACTATGGTGTGGTCTTCATACTTTAAATCCCAGAATTAATAAAATAACTATTAGGAATTAGTAAAAATTCATTTAGTTTGTAGCCACAATTTGGGGTACAATGAAACACTTGTAGAACGGGTCCAATGAAACATGTGTCATTGTAACCTGGGTGAATGAATTCACTTAAAATAAAGGGGAGACTGGGTCTAGTTGATACTGGGTCAAGTTGATACAGTACCTTTCTTTTCTGAGAGCATGTGCACTAAAAGGTGAAGATATGCTGAAGAAAACTTTCATTTGGGGCTCATTCGTAGACCGTGGGCAGGAGAATATGTTGTTTGCCGTTTCTGATTTATTCGTATAAAAATTGCTTTTTTGTGACCATAACTAAATTTTTAGGCTGTTCTTTCAGTTCTACCACTTGCTATTTCAGTAATTCTACAGTACAAGTCAAGATATCACTCTGTTCATTCAAAAAGGGGTAAGATTTCTGTAAGCAATCCTTTTTTACGTTCTTGGTTATTTTGCCGTTGTTTTACGTTTAGTGTAGCGGCGTCGTTTGGGTCAAGTTGATACTTTTTGCTTGGGTCTGGTTGATACTGTGTATCAACATAACGCACAAGCTTTTAATCATGTGATTTCTTTCTTTTTTCAGTGATGCCAAGAAATTACAAGAAAAAAACTGGAAGAGGAGAAATTTTCTCTTAAAGCTCATATCCAAAAAAGTAAACAAAAGTCAGTCAGATTCGGAGACTGAAGAAGATGAATTTTGTTTGGGGAGTTTGAAAACTTATTCAACATCTAAAACGGGACAAGACTTAATGTATTTCATGTCAGGGCCGTACCCAGAAAAAAAATTTGGGGGGGGAGACCAAAAATTTCGGGAGGCGACCAAGAGGTGAAAAAGGCTAAATTTTTCACAAAATGGCTTCATTTTTATTGTTTTGTTAACAAAATTTTAAATTTCGGGGGGCACCGGACCCCCTGCCCCCCTGTGTACGGCCTTATTTCATGTAGAATATGGGCTCACATATAGATTGTGGCGAGGATAGCCCTATCTATACGTGCGTCAGCTGTAAATCAAATTCATCTTTTGGCTCAAACTGAACCATTAAAAATAAACCCTCTCCTGTCACTGACTTTTATTTATTTAAAGCATATTTAAATATTTATTTAAATATGCTTTAAGGAATTGATTATAACAAAATCAGTTAATTTTTCATTTTTATACTACTAGTACGCTGTTAGGGTACTGGCTATGTTATCTAAGAATAAGGAAGTGTTTAAATACCTTCATTATTCCTTTTAGTTTAAATACCTTCATGATTATTTCAAATATTTTAGATTAGTGTTACATTTAATGATATGATTTCTAATTATATTTTGGAACTAAGTTTTAATTTATAACTTCATATCATTATTTGTTCTTTCACCGTCGCATTGAACTCATGTGCATGTCAGTTTGGCCCATTTATCAACTTAACCCCATGCTAGGTTCAGTTGATACAGTCGGAAAATGTTTCTTTAACAATTTTTTTTTTGTGTGTGTGTTGAAAAATTGACGTTTTTTTATGCGGTCAAAGCATCAATTGATTTATAGTAAAAGGAGTATAACTTGAAGTTTGTATTTTACCGTTAGCACTCAAAACAAAAATTAGAAAAATCAAAATGTAAAAAATGTATCAACTAGACCCGGTCTCTCCTACTATTAAATATTTAGATTGAGATCTCCATAGAGCACATAAAGTTAAGAAGGAATTGTTTTTAAATCGTACTCCCCATCTTCTCCAGACTCTGAAGATGGCGACAATACAGATTGTCTTTCAACTAACAATCCAGACAGTACAGATTATGAGCTATTCTCACATATTGTGTTTGACACAAGCAGTATCGCTCTAAGTGATTATGTTTTAATGAAGGAGGGTGAAATTAAATGCAAAGAAACATACTATGTTGGGGATATAATAAACTTAAATCAAGCGGAATGGAAAGTTCCGTACGTCAAATGACTGCGTCCAGGCTTCAAATTTGTGCGTTCTCCGGAAACATACATTTAAAAAAAAACTCATATTGTATCAAAATTACCACCTCCTGTTCCTTCAGTTGGTACAGAAAGGAAACCAGAAATGCTAATTTTTGAATTTGATTCAAGTAAATTTAATATAAAATGAAAAACTAAAGGCTAACGTTTAATTAAAGTATTATGTTTTGATCTTAAGCTATAAGAGTTTGATTAAATTTGTTTTTTCCATTTAAATTTCCTATTTATGACTCACTGATGTTTATTATAAATGTACATAAAACATATATGCTGAAACTTGAATTAGAGTGTTTGTGAAGTGTTACTAAGTGTTTCATTGTACCCTGCTATTTGGGGTACAATGAAACACTGACAGACATTTACCTTTTGTAATTTTTTAAATATAAAAAGCTATTTACAAATTATAAAAATCATTTAGATGGGAAAAAGAGTAGGCTACAAGTGCCCATTCATTTTGTTTTTGTACATGGGAATTAGTGAACAGGAAAAAGAAAATCAGTAAATTTTGTTTCATTGTACCCAACTCCCCCTTTGTGTATTTTAAATTTAATAGTTGCTGTTACAATGGCTAAGAGGTATACATGCACCCAGTGATTTAATGCATATGCAGATTCAAATGAACATGCTCATATGTTTTATACTGATTGACTATTTTTACTTCCTTGTACGGAGTATAAGGAAGTAATGTGGTCGCGAAAAATTTCAGGAGCCAGATTTCGACGAAATAACCCATTTTGACTACCTCTAAATTTACTTTTAAGAATTTGCGATGCATCTCATCGTACGCATGCATGCACGTTCATATAAATGCATCTGCAACCCATTTTGACAGACCGCGAGTCCATTTTGAACAGTTTTTCCATGCCGTCTGTACGTACGTACGTAACTAACATATCTCAAAAACTATTGGTCGTAGAATGTTGAAACTTTATATGTAGAATTGTTGTAACATCTAGTTGTGCACCTATCCTTTTGGTCCCAATCGACTAGATAGTTTGCCTACTGGGCTACACAAAAGATTTTAAATACACGCTCTATGTGAAGAAATTTATAAAAGCGTATTTTAGAGGTAATAGGTTATTTCAAATGACTCAAAAGTGATAAATGTTGTTAAAGGTTACAAAATGACTTTTTCCATCGAAAATAGTGTCTTTATCGTTTATAGTTCTTCTACAGGAACACTCAAAAAATTTCCAACACGTTACGGTCAATGACAGTTTTAGGGACATTCATCCATTTCAAGAACAATACCGTCCTATCATAGAGTTAGGTAATGGTCCGACCACGGTCACCTGCCTCCCTCAAAAATTACGCCAAAAGTCGCCAATCTTGGCGACTTTTGATGTAAGTGTGTATGTATTTAACTCTCATCTCTTAAAAAATATTATTCGTAGAATGTTGAAATTTCATATATAAGATTGTTGTAACACCTAGTTGTGCATCTCGATTTTTGGTTCCAATCTTCTGGAGAGTTTATTTACAGGACCACATAAAAGAATTTTAATACATTAATGTCTACGGGCATCTTCAATATATTACGTCTGTAGTCAGTCATTGTTTGGTCCATGCCCAAAATCCGGCCGCTGTTCATCGACCTTGGCGAGTTTTTCCGGAATATCGCCAAATTTGGCGCCAAAAATAATTTCGTATTTTGCATAACTCCAAAACTCTTAACAGCGGAATGTTGAAATCTTGTATTTAGAACTATTGTAACATCTAACTGTGGATTTATTTTTTCATTGATCAATTACTACTTTGGCTATCCCCAAAGTTTCGCAAACTATCTCAAGCTTGTCGGCTTTTGGCGAAATCTCGCCAAATTAAGTGTCAAAACAATATTTTCAAATTGAACCCAGCTTGGCGATTTCGGAAGTATTTGGCTAGAAATCGCTAAACCTTAGTATTACTGCAGTATTTTATCTCTTTCAAACAAAATGAGTTTAGATGAAGTGCGCCGAAAATATTTTTGATTGAATAGACTTTGAAGGAAGTCATGTGTTGTCCATATCAGATTTTTTTTGTCTCAGGGTTTGCATATTTAAAATAAACTTCACTTGTGAAATTTTCATTTGCAATAATACTATATATATAAATATTTTCAAGTTACACCCAAGAAGGAACGTAGGATTGAGAAATTTCATTAAAATGCAATAAAAATAAAATGGGGGAATGAAAACAAATAAAAAGTGAGAAATTGTTTCCAAAGTGTCCTACAAAAATTATATGTAGTAGCAAAAATGATATAGAAGCATATGCCGAAATGCAAGTTACCATTTTGCATACAAATGTTGAAAACATACGAGGTTTTAATTTATTATCTATGCAACTCACTATGAAATTATTAATTTATTATTTATTAAAAGACACCTAAACATTGGCACAACAGCCTACGTGGGGCCAAATCCTGCACTGCCTACCCATGACTTCGCGACCCGGGAGCTCTGGGGTCCGGAAGCATAATGAATTTTGCATGATAGATATCTTTCAATATTAATTTCATGTATTTTTAACAAGATAAACTAACAGCATATCAAAATTTTCAGTGAACGGATTTGATGGTTCTATGATCAAAGTTATTTGACGCAAAGTTAAATTATCTCTGGAGAGCTAATCTATACAAAAAAGTATGCTTGTAATGTATTAAAGAGCTTCTGGGATGTTTTTGCTTTGTCAAAACAAAATATTTTTAAATTGATGTATAAATAAATTTATAATCCTACTGAATTTTAAAAAGCGGGCCAAACTTTTTGTCAAGGCCTGTTAACAGAGCCAAAATACATTCCGAGACATTGGAATGGCACAATATAAGTGTTGGTATTTTTATTAAATTATTCCTTTCTCATAATTAAAAAATGGAGCAGTTTCACATTACGTTAGAAGCCACTCCTAGTAAATCCACGTTATATGAAAATCAGGTTTCTATTGGTCTATCCATATTCTTTACAGGCATTTCTACTCAAAAAGTGTTTTATGTGTTTATTATGGCCCATCTGCTTTAAACTGCTGTATTGTAAAACTTGTGTCACTGAAAAAGAAATGCCTAGAGAAACGATAACCCGGAACAGTTTCGGTTTTTGAACAATTTTAAACATTTATTTTGTCGTTGTTTCTAACGCCATCTGGCTAACAGCGTAGTGTTGGCGCCAAATCCTCCATGTAGGAAGCAACGGGCGAAATTGAGCGGCTTCCATTCAATTGATCCCCAATAGGAGGGAGACCGATTAGGCTCGGGATCTCCTAATTTTGAGCACCATTTTAGACGAGAAACCCAGCACTTGGATCGACACACCCCGTGGTATCTTTTGAACATCGAGGACATTGGAAACACGAACATATTTTACGTGCACCAGCTACCATTAACGTACTCGATCCCAGAGCAGTTCAACCTAGAGAGGTTGTTACCCTCCCAAGCGTTGACCAAGGTCGGCGTCGCTTCACTTCGGTGTTATTATGGGAGCCAAGCTTAGCGACTTGGCTACTACTGGACTTATTTGTTTTTAAACAAACAACACTACTTAATACAATTTCTTACAAATTTTTAAACAATTCTTGCAATTCAATACAGTAAAGCCCCGATTATCTGCGCAATAGTACGACTAGGACGCCGCGGATAGCGAAAATTCCTGATAATCCGAGAGCGTTTATATCACTAAAATGAACTGGAAACAAAAAACAATACTGTTAACAAAATGTTAAAAACATTTAAATATTTTTTAAAGTTTTTTTTTAACTTCTTAAAAAAATTACTCGTTTTTGCTTCTTGCTTTCGAAACACCTATACTTTAGATTCTACTATCCTAAACATTAGCTTTTCTTCCAGATGGGAATCGCCGGTTTGTTCACCTAAATATTAAAGCCAATGTTGGGCATCATTAACTGAAATATTCGATGAACTAAACACTCAACTAAAAACTAATAGTTCTTAATTGAACACAACGAAAGTAATGAAGGTCCCAAATAACTCGGCTCTGCAAATTAGTTCTCTTTTCTTTTAGTGGACTATGTCGTAGATTCCGATCAACCAGTGCGAATTTGCAGACGAACGCGCGCAAGTTGGGGGGGGGACTACTAGAGAAGAGGGGAAAACTCTCAGTAACATAAAAAACTCTCACTAACATAATTCATTCAGGAAAAACGACTTCTCGCTTCTTCATCAACTGATCACCATGCTGCTGTCACCATGCAGCTGGAAAAGAAGTAATCGAAGAATATCGACTGAAAATATATCGAATTCTATCGATACTACGTTGTGTTAACCAATCAAAATGCAAGGAAATTTATTACAGCGTCAATATTGTTTCTTTTGATTCTTGCATTCCAGTTGCACGTGAATTATTTACCATATATCTGTTTTATATTTTTCTGACTTAAAAATGCCTCGTTCAGCGAATTTTTCAAGTTCAGA
Source organism: Cheiracanthium punctorium (assembly GCA_038373885.1). Taxonomy (NCBI): domain Eukaryota; kingdom Metazoa; phylum Arthropoda; class Arachnida; order Araneae; family Cheiracanthiidae; genus Cheiracanthium; species Cheiracanthium punctorium. The sequence goes on from JAWZYV010005591.1 coordinate 364,863, forward strand.
AATTGATCTGATAATTAATACGATGGAAGAATATCCAGAACTGGTTTCTGGAAAATTATGTACAAAACTTCAATCTAAAAAAGATCACAAAAATGCCTAGGATGACCTTGCAAAGAAATTGTCATCCAATAACATGGGGGTGACAAGAAGTAGAACACAAGCCCGAAACAAGTGGAGTGACCTGAAATCAAGTCTGAAACAAAAAATTGTAAATTTAAAGAAATACATCGCAAGAACAGGTGACGGCCTAGCAGCTAAGGAGAATTTCTTGTCTCATGAGTTCAAAATTCTAGGAATTGAAGGAAACAGTTGTACGGAAGGAATAACAGATGAATGCTTCGATTCATCCACAGTGGTAAGTAATTTCCGGGTTATACAGTAAAACCTGCGTATAGCGATGCAGTAAGACTAATATATATATATATATATATATATATACATATATATATATATATATATCTTTTTATATATATATATATATATATATTTATAGATAGTTTAATGCAGACAGCAACAACAACAACAAAAAAAAAATACAATTATGCTGAATCACCCTCTTTCAACATTATAGTGTGTGCGCCACTGAATAAATACGTTGTGATGCAGATCATCACATTATCTTATTTTAATTCTTAATTACTTAAATGTCAATTTTTTAAAAATGTAATCGGTATTCAAAATTTATTTTTTGCACTTTCGATTCGGATTTTTTTTCGCTTCGCCTGTAAAGTTTTATTTCTTCTGCACCTGCCTTATTTAAAAGCAATCTTCCGTTTGCATTTACAAGTATTTTTCCTTTTTTCATTTTCACTTTTGCATTTGTAAAGCCTAGCGTTTCATTTTCGATGGTTTGTTTATGACCATATACGGCATCAAATCTGTAAATGACATTGGCTTTCATTTGGGGTTACAATCTAGCTGTTACATTTTTTGTTTCATCCAATTTGGCGTGTCTGGATTCAAAATTAAATATATAAAAATATATTACCTTTATGGCGCTTTGTTTGGCGTGCCCTTTGGTGAATTTTTATTCCTCTTACCTCTCTCTTGGCGCGATTTTGTCGTCACAGATTAGACTTTGCTATTTCTTAGAAAGGTACACGTTTTGGGGGGCTCTGCCAGTCACCTTGGGAAAAGTACTGTAATGTTATTGTGCCCTCGGCTGAAATATTGCAAAAATGCAAGGATGAGTTATCTCCTAATGATTTTATTTTGACCTATTTAAATGTTTAGGAAGCTATTCAACTCACTCATATGTTAATGGCAAATTTTCAAGCTTTTTCTAAATCTTTAAATACATTAGGCCATACGGACAGAATTAAACCTGTGCTAAAATCCACTAATGATTTTCTAATTAAAACTTTACCTTTTCCCATTCCTCATGAATTACAACATCAGGCCAAACAGCAAATTGATCAATTAGTTGAGGCCGGTAGTATTGAAAGAAGGTGCACAGAATTGGGTGCTCCTATTATGTTAATGAAAGAAAATTGGATTCTTCTGGGAAACAAAATTATATATTGGCTCTTGACCTGAGGATGTTGAACTCTGCCATTCAGGGATCTTCGTATCCTTTGCCCAAAATACAAACAATAATTACACAATTGTCATCTTACAAATTTTTTACTACACGGGATTTTCAAAATGCATATCATGAAATTGATCTCCTGCAGACTTACAGGATAAGCTGACATTTACTTCCCAATTTGGTAGTTTTTCTTATAAAAGTTTGGTTTTTGGATTAAAAAATAGTGATTCTATTTTTCGGGCTCGAATGGATTTAATTTTGGATGAAAATAATTGTGAGGGAATGTTTGCTTATCAAGATGATTTAATATTTGGATCTAATAGTTTTGATGCGACTCTTGATAAATTACAGAAAGTACTTAAGATTTTATCAAAGTATAACTTAACTCTATCTCCGAGCAAGTGCTCTTTTCACAGAACCTCTGTTGATTATTTGGGATTTAATATACAGAATCATTGCATAAAACCTGTTAAGAATAATATTGCTAAAATTACCGCTTTTCCTACTCCCACTACTAAACGTCAGTTAAAAAGATTTATTGGTTTAGCTACATTTTATAAGCATTTAATTCCTGCTTGCTCAGAAATTATTCAACCATTAATTAATTTGACTACCCCCAAAACAAAATTTGAATGGATTATAACTCATGAACACGATTCAGCAATTTTTTTTTCACAACCTATGGTTAACTTACCTGATTGGAACAAAGGTTTTTATTTAAACACTGATGCTTCATCAGCTGCCATAAGTGCTTGTCTATTAGAGAAGTTTGATAATGAGTTGTTACCTGTTGCTTATTTTTCAAAATCTTTAAATAAAGCTGGACAGAGATATCCTGCGATTAAGAAAGAATTAATGGCTATTTTTAAAGCTGTAATTGCCTTTAAATATTATTTGTATAATAGGGAATTTGTAATTTTATCTGACAGTGCTCCTCTAAAGAAATATAAAAGATGGACCGTCTGACATTCCGCCTACAATAGTTACTAGATGGTTAATGGAGTTGTCTGAATATAATTTTAGGTTTGAACATATGCCAGGTTCTAAAAATCTGTTGGCTGATTATTTATCCAGATATAACTTTGAACCTGTTATACAACTCTTGACAATAATCCACAGTTAACTTAAGATAAAAAGTGTTTTGCCAAGTGTTGGTAATGTTCGTAAAAATGATGAATATGTAAACTTTGTTACAAAAAATTCCTATAGCACTCACCCCCTTTTTGTTATTTCCAAAGAAACATTTTTCAAAGAGCAAAATGCTGATCCTGAATTGTCTGTAATTTATAATGCAATTGTATATAACGGTTCCTCTGAAACTCACCTTGCCTTTTTTTTATTCATCCAGAAACTAAGTTATTAATGTGTGAAAAGTATAATGTTCATGATCAAAAGTAAAGGCATATAATGGTTGTTCCTCACTCTTTAAAAGCAAAAGCATTAACTATTGCTCATTTGTTACATTTTGGTTTAAAAAAGAGTTATAAATTTTTAACCAGAAGATACTTTTGGAAAGGCATTTACACTGACACTTTCAATTTTGTTGCTTCATGTACTGTAGGATTACAGGTCAAACATCATCCTACTCGACCTGCTCCGTTACAGGAAACATACACTCCAACTTACCCAGGATATACCATTGCTATTGACCTTGTTGGTCCCTTCAGTAATGGTCAGACTGTACTAACAAGGACTGATCATTTTTCTCGCCATATGAAGCTTGTGCCTCTTACTTCTACGTCCGCTAATGTTATAGTTGAGGCTCTTTGTAAGTATTTTACAAATTTTGGTCGTCCTGCTGTGATTTTGTGAGATTTAGGGCCACAGTTTATAGCCTCAATTTACAATCATTTTCATGATAAACTTAAAGTTAAAAATTTACGAAGTTGAAATTAAAAAAGAAGTGACTATAACTACCCCACCTGACTCTATGCTTACAAAATGGTTTGATTTTATTGTCATCTCATGCTTATAACATAACATATTTATAATTGTAATTGAGAGCAAGAATCTGAGAAAGTGGCTCACCTGTGATTCATGCCACCTCAGATTTTCACCAAAAAAATCCCCCAGTTGTTAGTTATCTTATTAATGTAACAAATTTAGAATATTTCGTTCCAAAGTTGAGTTGTTCATTCTTTATGGCCCCCCTAAAAAGACCGTGCAGCACACAAAAGCGAGCATTTTTCTCAGCTATGGTCAAAAACTCTGAGGGAACAACTTACACGAAATTTCTTTCATATCTGGAATGTTAGAGGATTGAACTTCATGAAATATATGAGAAATCTCAGGCAGGTTGTTACCGCAAGGTCTCTGAAGGTCGAAGAACATGCATTTTCAACGTTTTTTGTCATTCTTAAGGCTTAACCATAGATTGCGCCTTCAAGTTACCATAGAAAAAGAAGTGTCCCTTGAAAGACACGATTAGCTCTTCTAAAAAATGCATATATAGTCGAGGCAAGTTGAATGCACTTTTAGTTTTATAAGGCCAATATCTGAAAATTTTCGTTTTTGACCGATATTCGAAGTGTCATAAATTCTTGCGGCAGAGGTTTATTGAAAAATCTTTTATGTCAATGCTATCCTCTCTTACTTGTCTTTACAAAAAAGTTAACTTCACTGAGGCAAATCGCTTTTTAAAAATTAAAGCTTTTTCTAACATACTTGCAGTTGAAAATATTTTGCTTCTCAGAACTACTTATATAAATTACTGTATTTCTTACTTACATTTATAGCTATGCTGACCAGATAGTATGGTGGGTACTACGGTTTCGGGTTCAACTCCCGGCGGTCGAGGTTCGATCCGCGACTGGGCGTGGCTGTCATTGTGTCCGCCCCTTCATAGGGGCGACATTGGTCCATCTACTAGGTGGCTCCATAATAAAGAGACCAACAACGTCGGCCTTAGTAGTGGCCAATGCCTCCAAGGCAGAGGGCCGATATTGGGAAAAAAAAACATTTATAGCTATTTAAATTAATACTTTAAAGTATTGTAACAAATATATGATGTTGCTCTTACATATTTTATTTTACCACAAAAATATTTTACTGTACCACCTGTGTATTAAAGCATAAATGAAAAAATGTATTCAGACAACTTTATTATTATTTTTTATTTATGAGTTTCTTAAAATAGTAGTCTTCAAGCCCCAGTCCGTGGATTAAATGGTACTGGGCCGCTCAAGGAACATTAAATCAAAACAGTCAAAAATATAAACAGTGAATTCGCCTTGTGACGCGGTAAAATTATCAAACGTTTACCGGTCTGCGACAATAAAGAGGTTGAGGAGCACTGTCTATATAAAACTCCTCTGAATGTCTTTTGAGACTGTGAAAGGATCAGCAACAGACAAATTGTACAGGAGTGTAGAAGATACTGCTTCGATGTATGGTTTCAGTATCATTTCACATTGGCCATTTAACTCTTGAGCTCCACTCTGGTGAAAAAATTTGATTTTAAATGGGTCATTCCAACAGTTTTGTAAAAGCTTTTCAGTGTGAAACTTTTTATTATAGTACATAAAGGCATAAAATGAATGAGGTTGGAACTTATCCATTTCATTATAAAAATTAGACCTCTTCTGCTACCAAGGTGCTTTAGTGGCTAAGTTTAATTTTTTGTTAATGGAAACATTGGTGTTCTTTAAGCATTTGTTTGCTTGTGAAGATTTTTATCCACCAAACCTTCTCCTGTGAGGCAGTCTGTAAAGGAGTTAAAAATGATGTAATGGTCGATAAATAACCTTTATTAACCTGTTATCAATGCTTGACTGTAGTTTGTCCTTAATTTTTTTGATTTTGATAGTAAATTTTAGAGTTTTCATAAACATAGCGTAAAAACTAGGTTTTCGGGGCTACTTTGTGACAGGCCTAGTCGGCCTTAAAATGGCCGAAGAATGGCTGATGGCCGTTCAGCATTGACAAACATCACAAGATCGAAGAACATGTTTTGAAAAGGTGTTTTTCATAACTAGAATTGGTGGATTGTGTTTCAATATGTAATAAGAAAACATTTTAGCTGATTTGCAGTGTCAATTCATTAGGCTAGGGATTACAATAGTCCTAAGTATAAAATCTATTCAATTTGTATGAAATCAAGTGAACACACCAAAGAAGCCCGAAGCAGAGATAACTTCGGTCCAAAACGGTTGTTGAACAAAGTTGACGGCAACGGAAACAAAGTAGCACTTCTGTAAAGATCCGAATATCTGAGGAACGGCAAGAGTTAGACATTACAAATTTGGCCAAGCACTTCACAGGATTTAGAATTAAGATACTAAAAGAAAGCATTTAAAAATGATTATGAGGAATTAAACGAGTTTATTTGGAAATGTCTACGAAACAAAATATTAGATTTCAATACGCAGAATTTACTGTTTGCAATTTCAATACAAGTAGGGTAAGGGGGAGCAAATTTCCGCGATTTTGATCTAACTCATTTCTGAAAACTTGCAACAAGTTATGAACCTAAACTTTTTATTAGAATATAGCTTAGACCAGGGCTTCCCAACGTGTGGTCCGCGGACCCCTTAGGGGTCCGCCGGCTCTTTCTAGGGGGTCCGTAGCCACCTTCGAACAGCAGCTACGGTTTCCAAGTGTTGACCCGCAGGTAGTTTAGTGCCAGTGCTCGACTTTCTGAAAACTCCGGGGGGGGGGCGGGGGTCCGCCATGGATTTTTGCCTGAAAAGTGGGTCCGCCAGCTAAAAAGGTTGGGAAGCCCTGGCTTAGACCTTTACCTGTCGCCTTAAATGAATACTTTTATTTAAAATGTAATACATAAAAACTAGTATTAACTTTTACATTTTTGGTATTTTCAGATCTTTACCCCATCTAATGGGGAAATATCCGCGGTGATGGACTTTTACCCTACTACACAAAGCTCAGAATGAAACCCACTTGCAAAGTTGCGGTTGCTTCGAAACTATTATTTGTCAGGCTGTGAGGTTGTCTGCTGTCAGCACCTTCGATACTGGTAGAGTATAATAAAATTTTCCTTTTTTAAAATTTTGTTATGAAGTGAATGGAAAATTTTGATTTAGTATGATAATAATATCTAAAGTAAGTATTGTGAACTTAGATTAACAAAAACAGATAGACAAAAAGAAATAAATCACTGTTAGTTAAATTTAATGAGAGAAACTTACGAAATAGGGGAGGACAGTTGGCTTGTTACAAAACTAAAAGATACTAAAATAGCAATGTCCGTGGAAAAAGTATCATATTGCTGAGCTACTGACTACTGGCTTAGAAACTTTACAGACGATATCTTGATAAACTATTTCTTCAAGTTTTTAAAACCTCATTGTATGAGGTGTTCTATTGTAGAACACACACAAATATTCATCGTTTTCAGCCTGCATAACTTTCGCAATAATATAAGCAGAATGAGGAATTACAGAAAACGAGGCTGGGAAGGCATTGACATTTGGAAAGCATCTTTCAAAAGACATTGGGAAGGAGTTAAATCGACAAGTCACTCTCCGATTTCTCGTCACTAGACGACATAAACTTTGGATCATCAGCATCACTTTCTTGCAGGGACAGTGCATCCGAATCCTCAGAGGATGTGTATCTCTCTATTCTAAAAAAAAGTAAAGGCAGCTGGCGCGGTCAAAGCATGTTGGCCTATCTCCTCCTAAACCGTGGGGATTTGAGTTTCGACTAAGGTGCCCACAGATTCGAAAAATTACGAGGAACCTGCTAAGCTGACTTAAATTTCGAAAATCGAATTATTTTAGAAGATATTAATAAAAAACTGAAAGAATAAACAGAATGGTTGCCAGATTTGACATAAAATCATTCATTCCTTTGCAACAAAGCGTTTCCAAGTATCTAGAATCGCGTGAAATTTACAAACATGAGTTAGAATTACGCCCATTTTACGCCAGAATAAAAACTATATGAAATAAGTAACTCAAAATGTGTTACACAAAGTTGACAATTTTTAAATAGTAAGTTCTCTTAGACAACAGGAGTTTAAAATGAGCGATTATTCGTTTTTCCAAAACAGAATAACTAATATCTTGAAAATGAAAAATAATTAAAATGCAGATTATTTTAAAGCCGGTTCGGTCCAGCTGGATTATTTGTTACCAGTAGAAATATTGGGCGGCGTTAACTATGCCATTATAGCAGTTATAGTACACTTTGGATATTTGCAAGCGCGACGAGATGGTATAATTCGTGGTGCTAAGTACGCCAATCTGCAAACGATTATGTAAATGAAAATATGGATAACGGTTTTCCGGTAACCTTAAATGAACAGTAATTATAGGTTGTGAGCCTGTGTAAATCGCCAAATAATGAAAAGTCGCCATTGGTGGCAAACTATCCTATCTGTTCCGTAGCTTTTATTAACTTTACATCTACGCAAGTCGCCAAATAATGAAAAATCGCCATGGGTGGCAAATTCGCAAGGTGTCCAATAGGTTTTACATTATTAAGAATACAGCTGAAACAGATGTTCTGATTTTATTACGATTTAGCTCCTAATTAATATAACTTTTGAATGGCAACATTAAATATCATTGTGTTTCTGAGGAGCGCAAATAATTTTTCCAGCGATTATAAGCGGAGTCCGCACTCCAGGTGGAGTATAGCTCAGGACCCGTACAACGCGGATTCCTATAACAAAATATCTTTCGTGTTATGAGGGGGAGGGGGTCTACTGTAGTGTGAAGTTTAAATTTTTATGTACCAATGAACATGCAAGAACCAAGCAATATGTAGCTCAGTAACATTCTATCTGATCCAATCTTCGGGTTTTGTCTGTTGAAATTATGTCTTTTTTACGAATAAGCCTTATTAGGGGCCGAATGCCTCATACGAAAAGTGAGCGTAGCGAGTCTGGGGGCCTTGGCCCCTAGTTCTTCAAAAAACTGTTTCTTTGGCCGAACCCTCTTACTAACAAGAACTTTTATACTCTTTTTGGTCATGGTCATCATCATTGGAAGGCCCAGGCTTAACATAATATGATGGCTATTGGAAGGTTCAGGACTTGATGCAATAACAAGATCATAGGAAGGCACAGGTCTTGAAACAACATGCGAATATCAAACAAACAAAACCATGACATCCCGAAAGCATTAGGGGCAAAGATCCACATTGGGATCTTTACCCCATCGTACTTGCGGATTCCTTCCCCATTTGATAAAGATATGAAAAGTGCTTTCCCGCGGTTTTGGTCAAAAGTTGAATTGCTTGAAGCACAAAATAATGATATCATTATTAGGTTAGGTACACATACAAAGAACGCTTAAACATAAATCTGTAAAATTGTAAGCAAAAAAAAATAAATAAATAAAAAAATAGGTTAAAAATTTTAAAAAGCATCAAAATACACATAAAAGTAATTTACCTCATTGTGCTAAAACTGATAATGTCACTTCCATGATTCTCTGTTTGCAAAACCAGTCCCATCTAGGGAACTAGTGAAAAAAATCAGCGTGGCTAATTTAGATTTCTTGCATGCGGATCTTTACCCCGTGCGGACCATTACCTCCACCTACATTATGATAAATTTAAAGCTGGAGTTCTATGGCATTATGGCGAAATATATATATATATATATATATATATATATATATATATATATATTACCTGTGGACAAAATTTTACTGATGGAGGTGAAGAGATTTTATGGGTGGTGTTAAAAAATAGACTATTTTTTTTTACGAGCAGTACCGATCCTAGACCGTCCACGTGCTGTGTACGTACCATCATGCTCCCGCTAGGATCGGCCCAGATTACAAATAGGTAGTTATATTTAATCTATTCGCATTATCCTTTTTCATACTAGACAAACTCCACATATTATTTCTATATCTAGCAATAAATTATAGAGATGAACAGTGAGGTAATTATATTTTTAATGTTAATAACAAGCTTATTATAATTCTTTTGGTTTAGCGTTAAAAATATTTAAAAGATATAAATAATAAGTTAATAATAAAAAATTCTTAAAAGGCACTGACATGTAAAAATTTTTTTAATTAAAATTCTTTTAAATGATATGCAAAATTTTATGGTGGAAAAGTTATGGGTTAATTTGATAAGTTTATTTTTAATAAAAGGGGATGATTTAAAACTTCAAGTAATCAATTTTTAAGGTAAAAAATTGAGAAATTATTTGTTTTTGCAAAATTTCCTCGTTCCAATTCATCGTTATTACTGAAACTAAAACTGATTAGGTTACACTGTATATAATTAAATATTTATTTTAGCTTGTGTTTGAAAATAAACTAGAAAAACAATCATAATTGAAATGTGTCCAATTTATCATTTCCTTCACACTTAAGAAAGTTATTTAATTTAAACTTTTTCATTCAATATAAATAAACACATAAAAATATTGATAATGCATAAGTGTACCACACTAAAACCATAAGCATACTACACTTTTTAAGTTTAAACTCTTTCATTGAATAAAAATAAACACACATAAACACTGATAATGCATAAGTGAACCACACTAAAGCATAATTTTTTCTTATTATGTTAATTACACAATATTTGAACATTTTAAATAAATGCATTAAATACCGATAATCCACAAGTGTACTACACAAAAAACCAAAGCATACTACTTTTTTAATTTTAATTTTTAAACCTCATTGATAGAATAATAAATGATAAATCAAGCAAAAAGCATAAGTGTACCAAAACACTTATTCAATATAAATAAACACATGAAAATATTGATAACACACTAAAACCATAAGCCTACTACTTTCTTAAAATTTAATTTTTTGAATCCATTGATGGAATAACAAATAAAAAATCAAGTAAAATAGCTTAAGTATGCCAAAGATTTCATTTTAAACGTTTTCATTGAATGTAAACAAACACAAAAACATACTGATAATGCGTATGTGTACCACACTAAAACCATAAGCATACTACTTTTTAAAATTCAATTGTTTGAACCCATTGATTAAATAACAAATAATAAATCAAGCAAATGAAACAAAAAAATTTGAAACATTTATTTAATTTAAAACCCAGTTATTGGCTATAAAAAGCACAAATATACTAAAAAACACATCTTTAGTTTTAATCGCTATTAGAGAATAACAATTCAGCATGATAAATTTACTAAAAGGTTACACCTACTTACTTACTATACACCTATTAATAATCCAATTCCCCACTATGTACTAAAACTCCTTTTAAACAGAAAACAATTCATATAAACATATAGCCATATGCACTATCCCGCATTACAAGGACATCAGCAAAAAGAGGCAAATCATTGATAAAAATATTGAATAATAATAATAATAATAATAATAATAATAATGTGTAAAACAGATCCACGAGTCTGTTGTAATTGCCTCCACAAGGAGTTTATCTACTAGTTTTAAATATGTTTGTTTTAATATAATTGGTTAAAATATTTAATAGCCTATTTTTTTAATGAGCCCCTTAGCGTAAAAAAAGAAATTATCTATCTTTCTAATGGGCGAGGGCGAGTCATCTGCCTGACCATATCAGGACCAGAGATATTGGCCATTTCATTAAGGGAGTGCCTAGTAGGTAAACTAGCATTACCCACGAAGAGAAGTGTCTACTAACTTTGAACCAATTCCAAATGAGAGACCTAGAACCCGGATCGGTACCCTTCGATGTATTGTTTGAATATCGAGGACACGACAGATTTTACGGGTACCAGCTCCCTTTAGCGTACACAATCTCACAGCAGTTCAGCTGACAGAGGTTGTCACCCTTCCAAGCGCTGAATAAGGTCGTCGCCTCTTCACTTTAGGTGTTCTTATAGGCACCAAACTTAGGCAACTGGGTCACTATGGGACAAAGAGTAAATTACTTACACTATTAATAATTTTGTTTTCATCCTGACACTACAGAAACTTCAAATTTGGATATATATTGAAACAAAAGAGTTAGAGCCCCACCGTGACCGAGTGGATGAAGACACTGAACATGGTAGATGGCTGAAGGTCCCGAGTTCGGGCCTATCGAGCGGCCGTTGATCTAACGGGCTGGAGTTTTGGGCGATTTTCTCCAGATGTAACGTGAATATGCTGTAGAATCCCTAAAAATGTCGTACGCCCAAGGCACTCCTCTTTAGACAGATTGCACTCGAGTAGCTTTGCCTTAGTACACAACACAATACAAAAGAGTTACATAACATATATATATATATATATATATATATATATATATATATATATATATATCTATATATATATATATATATATATATATATACACACGTTTTTAAAAAAAGTGAAATTAAATTATTAATTAAAAGCTTAGACTTTTAGTTTTCAAGAAAAAAAGTTATTTAATTGACACGGTCACTTTATATATTTATGAAAGGGCATAAAACACTGAAATAAAGAACATGTATTTCATATTTCTAGGTCAAAAAGAACTTGAAAAAAGGTTTCAGCCTTTTACACGTTACTATACAATGTTAAATTTACGACTTTTTCAAAATTTCGAAAATTTATGACTTTGGGACGAATTGTAAAAGAAAACGTAAACTTCACAAGTTTCATCTGAAAGCTAAGTGCAAGAAGCAGACTATCATTAAAATCTATAACATCGTTTTAAAATATTATTTTTTTTTTATTCGTTAGTTTTACAGAATAGGGTGAGGTAAAACGGGTAAGGGAATTTATATTTTAGCCTTAGACATTAGTTGGTAAGACCGATTAAAAAGTTTATTAATTGCATTTGAAAACATATTTGCTTTTATCTGCTTAATGAATCCATATTTTCTTCTTGCGTCTCCAAAAAATGTCCAATATATTCGTGAAAATTTGAATAGATCTGCTTTGACTTTCAATCTAGAAAAGACTAAAGGGCGATTTTTTGTTTCAGGGGCGAGTGATTCAGCAGTGCGGACTATTTTGACGTAATCACTATGAACGAAACTACTAAAACCGTGCTAAACAGTGGTTGCAAAATGGTCAACACTCATGACCCGTCTTCAGTTTGCGAATCGCTAGCTTTAGTTCTGCGGGCTCGATGCTCAAATAAAACTTTGGACATGAATTTTGCCTTAAACGTGTTCTTATGTGCTCTAAAGTACCCAGACTATGTGGCCATCATGCGCATGAAATGATCATTTTGTGATAAATAATAAACTGAAAGATAAGATCATTTACCAAACCTTGCAGGAAAATTCTCGATACTTGAGGTTCTCAGTGAGAGAACTGGTTTATCAGAAATATTCAGCTCAGTAGTCCACTGATCCATCTATGAAGGCCGAGAAAAAGTATGCGGGAAAATAAATAATAGCGTATTTTACAGCCTATGAATGCACCAAACTATTACTTAGAAATACGCAATTTTTTTTCTAAGAGACATTCCCGTCTCCAAAGTTAGCAAAATTTAACCAATGGTTTACTTGGCATCGACGAGTAAATGCTAGAATTAGGACCAAGTCATTGACTAACTTCTTAATTCATTATTGTAATGCTAAAATTCATATAACATGAATGAGTTCGAAAAGAAGACCTCGACACAAATAAGTGAAAACTAATTCAATTTCAGGGTTAAATTCGCTGCAACTGTTTAAATCCAATCTAATTCTGCTAACGCAACATCCTCGCTCGACTATTATGCTTTCTTTTAGATCACCAGTCACAGGTGATGATTTTCTTTCATGAAACACTACACGATGACGGATTAGTTGAACAGGGAAGCTAACAATAGACCGCAATGGTAACGGTTTACCCCAAAACCACCCGTTATGGTGTAGAGGGGGGGTGACTCTTCATTAAAGGCAAGACGGCACTTGTCGCTTTTCGCAATGTAAACCCCTGAGAGCCCGCAGATGGTTTACTTTGTCATCGCCTCAGCTACTGACTGGCCTGAATGAGATGAATCAGAATCGCTTCGCCACATTAAATGTGGGAGATGACTCTTGCACCTGTGGGGTCAGGGATTATAATTTGCATAAGATTTAAAGCTTCAGATTTTTTTTTTTTTTTTTTTACTGTTTTATCTCTTAATACGGAGGCCGCATAGAGTAAAAAAAAAATCCTATGATTAATGGTTAACAAAACTGATTAACACAGTAAATGTTATTCTAACGAATTTATGCCTATTCAATGTAAATATTATTTTCCCTAAAAATTTTTACGATGTTATATTGTTTTAAGGTAATATGAAGAACAAACGCAAAGATATAAAACCACTTCTGATTTATTAAAGGTTTAAAAGAGTTATTAAGGGGTCAGGTACCTTTGAGCAATGAAAATATCGACGAAAAAAGACTATATTTGTAATAGCTCCAAAAGTAATCATTTGTAAAACTTGCAATTTTTACCAGTTATTTAGAAAGCTTTTATTAGTCTTTCACAGCTCTTGGAATAGTTCTACATGCTAAATTAAATTTTTTATAATTAAAGGTATCAGAGCTCAGTTTTTGCCTCTTTATAGTCTTGCGCGCAGTATTTCATAAAATATATGCATCACATTATCTTAAAAATTGTTATAGACATAGAAAAATAGCTTATTATTAAAATGACGAAAAACAATTTTGCTGGGACTCTTCTTTCCTTTCAAAAAAAGAATAATTGTAATTTTTATAACTATCATTCGCATAATTATGCAAATAATGCAAAAATTATAACGTTACATACATCACAACAAAATTCTTTTTCGTCATTTTAATTTAAAGATATTTTTCTTTATGTATTGAAATTTTTAAGTTACTGTGATATATATATATATATTATGAAATGCTGCGCGCAAGACTATTAAGAAGCAAAAAATGAGCTCGAATACTTTTAATTATAAAAAATTCAATTTAATAGGTAGAAATATTCCAAGAGTTGTAAAAGGTTCACAAAAGCTTTCTAAATAACTGGTTAAAATTACAAGTTTACAGAATTGTTACTTGTAGAGCTATTGCAAACGAAGTTATGGTCAATTTTCGTGGAGATTTTCAACGCTCAAAGGTACCTGACCCCTTAACACATTAATTAAATGATCTTTTAACGAGCTTATGCCTATGGGATATATAAATATTTTCTTTCCCTTCAAACTCTTTATTACGTCACTTTATCTTGAGATAATAGGGAGAATAAAGACAAAGAATTAAAACAACGTTTGATTAATTAATGATTCAAAATTAAATGTTATCTTAAAAATGTATGAGAGATTTTAAATATATATATATTATTTTAATTCTCTTAACATTTTCTCAGTTAAAATCATTAGTTAGAGTCTTTGTATTTCAGAAAACGTTAAGAAAATGTGAAGACTCTCCCATCTAATGATTTAAAAAATGATAATAACCGCACAATCAAAATGGTTTAAATTTCCTCTAACCTATGTTCAATATAATCTTTTATAGAAAGTAAAAGCGCACTATGCTTCAAATTTATCTAGCTATCTCTGTGACTTAAATCACTATCATTTCTATTCTATTTTTATGAAATTCTTATCTAATCAGAATTTATCTAAGTAAAAAAGGACATTCAATGAATCCAAAATCTTTAAATTTTGCGTTGCTTTTCTATTATTATGATAAAAATGATGTCAATCTTTCTTAAGTTCGTTGATTGCCAATGCGTAAAACTTGATTATAAACTAAAAATAATTGTAATACAATGTTTTTTAATCCTTTAATGTGAAAGTAGCAAGTAGATCCTACCTAAATAGCCCATAAAAATGTGTCCAATGTTTCATAGTGATTAATAAAAGTTCTTTATTTTAGATATGGTCACAGGTACACTAAGACAGATACACTCAACGAAAAAGGCAAATAATTTTACTAAAATAGATTCAATAACTTTTTTTGTGTATTTGTTTAATGAGTAAAAGCCTTTGTTGGGTTTAAAAAATAAAATAAATTATTTATATAAGATGGAGTTCAATGGAATTCGGGTGAAAAAAATTGCCTATGTGCATAATTATTTCCCTGGTTGGGAGGGACTAATGTTTTAAAAATACCGGAGAGTTGTACCACTTAAAATAGTCATATTCTCCTTTTTTCTTGATAGTCAAGCTCCATGTATAAATAATTATACCAGTCCTTTAGGTCATAGGTTCCCAACCATTTTCGAACTGGTGCCCCCTTTTCTAGTGAATATTTCAATACCGCCCCCCCATCCACTCCAGACAAATAAGAGCGTACATAATGCATTGGTGAAAACAAGAATTAAATTAAAAAAAATTACTAATAGATAGAATATCGTTGGAATTGAAACTCTACTGAATTTCTTCATTTAAAAAGGAGAAATAAAAGTTTTAGAGAGGTATCTCTTTCTCTCAACAGCGAAGTCTCGAATTTGTTTGAAACCCTGAAGTATCGAAATATGTGAATTTTCGCACACGTGATAGAAATGAATTATCAGAGTTATTTTTAAGTCTTTCTTAGACTATATTTGGTTAATCTTCCCAACCCCTCCGTGCCATATCAACGCCCCCTAATTTTCTCTGGGTCTTTTACCGCCCCCTGAAAGCCTCAAAAGCCCACAAGGGGGCGTTATCGCCCACGTTGGGAACCTATACTTTAGGTAATGTATTTTATATTATTAACAAATGATTATAACTATTTTTGCTTGTAGTTAAAAATATAAAAAGTATAAACAGTAAATTAGTAATAACATATTTTCAAAAGTTTTAAAATTAATTTTTCTAAATGATTTACAAAATTTTAAAATAGAAAAATCGTGGTTTAACTTGACAACCACTTTTGTTAAAAATTAACTTAATTTAAAATTTGTAGTAATCAATTTTTACATAAAAAATGGAGAAATTGTATTTTTTTGCTAATTTTGTTAATGTTTTATATGATATTTAACATTCTTAAATGCTAGATATATAATTTAACCTTATTTTCAACCCTGCCTGCTTTCATTTCATCATTATTACTGAAACCAAAGCTAATCACTATACAATGCAAATTATTAAATATTCATTTTAGTTTGAGTTTAAATTTCTGAAAGTAAATTAGAAACACAATTACTATTTAAATCAACACAGTTTATCTTGTCTCGCAGACGGAATTAAATAAGTTATTTTAAATTTGATAATTGTTAGCCAAGGGTTTCTAACTTGCAAGTGTTCGCGGGTCGCAATTAAGTACGTCGGTCTAGTGGCGGGCCGCAACGTAATCAGGTTCTTAGTCATTTTAGGGTTTCGGGAGATTAAAGACATTAATCAAAAATGGCAAACTTCCACCAAATTATAAAAAACAAAAATGAAATTACGATGGAAGAAAGAGTGGAGAATTTTGAACGTTACCATGTATGATGGGACGGACGAATTAACAACCAAACCCAAGTCGGAGTCAAACTCATAACCAGAGAGAGTAGTGTGCTAACTACCATTTAATATGAAATGGCGTGAAAAGCGAGGGGATCTGTTTAATAGAACACATGTGGATGCACTAAGTTTCATGGAAACCTTAAAATCAAATTTATTTGCAAATCAAAACTGTTTGAAGCTGACATGGATTTTCACGAAAACTTATTTTCCTTAAATAAGAGCATAATTTGATGTTGCAAATTATTTTCCCAGAAGGCTTCACGGGCCGAAAAAAAAAAAAAAAAAAAAAAGACATCGAGAGCCACATGCGGTCCGTGGGTCGCCAGTTGGAAACCCCTGTTGTAAACTGAATCTAGGAGTGATTCTTTAGGGTAAATGGCAAATACCACAGTGGGTGTCTTCTTTTCCTCCCTTCCCTATGATACTATAAGAACACTATAATTAAATTTTGCCATAACCTGATATAAAACAAATTAAATACGTTTTTGAATTTAAATATGCTTTTGTCACTTAAAAAGAAATTGAAGGCGAAGGCAGAAATGACATAAATGCTGAGCTTGATTACCAAGAAAGAAGAAAGTATGACTATTTTAAATATAATTGGCCACTTGTAGCAGCCTTTTCCTACACTAATAATCAAATGCTACCCCCCACCCCCCATCCCCAGTAAAATTAATTATGCACACAGGTAATAATTTATTTTCCCCCATGACACCATAGAAACTCCTTCCTCAAATTTGACTTACATATTTATTATTAATAAATAAATATATATATATATATATTAAAAAATTGAAATTAATATTTATAATATAAAAATATTAATTTTTCAAACTTACAAGGAAAAAATTATTTAATTTATGTGGTCACGTTATACATTTTATGAAAGACCTCAACACGGAGAACGAAATGCCATAAGTTTTGTAGGTCAAATAGGTCTTGAATGTCAGCCCCTTTATTAATATACCATGCTAAATTTTGTTTTGCTTGACTGTTTCAAAATTTCAAAAATGTTTAACTTTTGAACAAACTGTAGAAAAAGATGAAGAAACTTTACAATTTTCATTCGAAAGGAAAGTTCAAGAAGCAAACGAAGAATCATTAAAATCTTCAACATCGACGTAAAAGTAATTTTTTTATATGCAATTATATACCCAAATATAAGGTGTCATAGTTTTACATTGCTATAATTGACTTTTTTATTTTAATTAAAAATAGCGTTTGGAGAAGGGAAATAAATTGCACATGGTAAAAAACTGAGATTTTTTAGTATTTTTTAAAATCTTAATTATCTTTTTATTATGAAAGCTGCATAATTTTAGAGAGATAAAAAAAGCTTTTAAAAGCTACTTTAAATTGAGTGAATGTGATTTTGTGGCTTGAAATTCCCTGACGTTAAGGAAAACACCAAAATAATACTTTTAATTTTTTATTATAGAATTATCATTTCAGTTTCTAGAAGATTAAAAAAAAAATTCAGTTGTTCAAATACAGACTGGAATGCTTGAAATACCCCTCGGAAATTTTGGGAAAAGAAATCAGTTTTTTGATGATGTTTTTAACCAAAAAAGCTACTGGCGATTCTGAGACAGAAAGGCTTAATTTTTTGAAAGTAAAAGCTTCGCCATACCCCAAATAAAAGTAAAAAAAAAAAAAAATAGACTGCTGAAATGTTTACATTGTTCATTACTTTCTATTTCATAAGGAAATATATCTGCAAGAAAATGTTATTTGTAAAAAGCCAATTTTTCCCAGACAAAAAAAAAAAAAAGGATTTTTTTCCACCATTCCAAAATTTACGGAAATTTTACATCCCTAAGTACAAAATAAATTAATATTTAATTTTTAAAACTTTGTTGAGGATCAAGTGCTGTAAGGTAAAGTGGCACGTTTGAAAAAAAATTAAGACAAGAGTATCAAAAACAGCACCTGCCTTGGATCGTCCTAGTGTCCAAATCCCTATTTCTTGTAATTATTTGAAGCAAATTGACAAAGTTGAAAGAAATATGAGTAACCGCGGTGACTGTTCTTTATAGCGTGGGATCCAACACCTGGTGTAAAGAGACCCTGCAGCAACCAGCTGATGGTAGTGAGGCGGGGAGCAAAATCCCTGCTCATCTAATATCACACACCATCCGCTGCATCAAGTGATATGCAGATTCACCCCACAAGTTACAAGTGTCACGAGCTAGCTGGACCTCACCAAGGGCTGCACTTTTCTGGAAAATAATTTCATAGGCGATAGCCAAAGTCGCCAGCGTTGATTTTTTATCGTGAAAGAACAGAAAGTGAATTCGTTTATTTATAAAAGGAAATAAATAAGTGTATATGTATGTCTGTATTAAGTGACCGGTGCTGACTTCATTTAGGATAAAAATTGATTTGCTCCTGTACTGAATAATGCTGTTGGATGGAAAGAAATTTCTAGAGCACGGCGTTTTAAAATTTCGCATGAGTGCCGTTTTTAAACTTTCCGGAGGTTGATTCCTAATTTAATCCTAATTAAATGATGAAATTTAATCTTTAAAAGGAAATATTGGAAAATGAAGAAATGATGACTTTGTGGATGGAACTAGTCACTTTCAAAGAATAAATAATGTATTTCACTGTGTAAGAAGAACTGAAGATAAAAACAGCTGTCTGAAATTCGGACCGAAGGAGATTCTGTAAGAGCCATTCTAGCCTTCATCTATGCTAAAAGGATTATTTGAAAATAAAACATTCAACTATTTTTAAAGCCTAGTGAATAAACGAAGCAATCTACTTGTTCAAAAATCTGCGATGCTAAGATATGAAGATATAGAAAGAAATGAACTATGTCGTATAAAAGGTTTAGACGTACTGGGAATCTGTAAGTGACAATGGAATACAATTAAGGGAATAACACAAAAATCCACTGCGCCACTGCTTACGAAGACTAAGCTGCGTGTTAAATATTGGGCGTACTAGTTATGTCTGTGAAGCTATTATTTAAATCAAGTTTTAAAATAATAGCAATACTATTGGTTAAATACAATGTACTATTTTGAAGCTACAATAAAAGTCTTCACTGTTTCTGTTTACCAAAAATTTACGTAAAAAAAGCAGAAAAAAAACCTCGAAAGAAATCGCAAATTTTCACCCGCAGAGAAATTTTTATGAACTTTCATAGTAATGACATTTTAATTGGCAACAGTGATTACATATATATGTATTACCATAAAATATGGTTTTAATTCGAAGCAAAGTTTGGTAAAATTGTTGTCTGAGTGAATTAAAATGAAATCAGGTTGAGTAGTTTTTATAAAAATTTAAATCATTCTACTATGATGCAAATTTTATAAATTAAACGTTTATCAGTACATTCCTTCAGTTCCGCTTTCACTGGAAATCTATAAAAATGTGTGAATTGCAAATATTTCTTACACTGTACTCAGCAACAACTGATCAATCCATGATTGATAAAACAGTTTTACTAATGAAATATATATTTCATTAAAAAAGAGAGGGAACCTTATGTTGAATAGAATTACGATGGAACATACCTGAAATTCAATTTAACTCATGAATAATTTTTAATCAAAAATTGTCAACACCATGATTTTTTGAACGCGATAGTAATTTTGTTTTGTGCTAGTTTATAGACTTGTGTAATGAAGAAGGGAGACCATGACAACGTCCGTTGTAGCTGTTTGTGATTTGGCAGTGGGAATTTTATCCTTACCTGGAGTAGGTCCTATTGACTTAAAGCGACTTCTCACGAATACATCACCGACTCTGACTCTCCATGTAAGTTATTCTTATTTTTTAAGATAAGAATTATTTCTAAATACTTTGTAATGCAAAATGCTTGAAATATGTGAAGTTAAATAATTTTCTCTCTTTATTTTTTAAAATCTATTTTTGTGCATTGTTTTCGATTTCAAATTATTGTTTAAGGTTTCAAAAAATTATTGAAATCTCACTGCGTTAATAAAATTTTTAGGGCTCTTCTTATTTTTACTAGCATTAAAACTTATTGAGAGTTGTAACTTTCTAGAGCTGAAAATTTTCAGTTTAATTTTTCCGAATGATCAAAATTCGCACTTTCTTCATTCAAAGTTTTCTTTGCCGCTAGTCATCATTTGATCAGAATAAATTTGCATTGCCTCTTCCCTCGTAACCTTGAAAAATATTTTATTTGTTTTATCTGGTAAACAATAAACAGTTAAAATTGGAGAATCATTTGTAAGCTAGATTTTTTTAAACATTATTTTCTAACAGAATATATTTTGAGTAAAACTTCTAGACTGCTTTCTCCCATAAAGTGAGAAGTAGACAGATATGTAGATAGATTTAAAAAATATATTTATAGAACTTTTATTGCTTAGAGAAATTGGAAATATTTACGGTGCTGAATATAAGCTAAAATATTTGAAGGAAAATAGAAGAATAAAAATAAAAATGAAATCCAATTGAATATATATACATACATACATACTTTACGTGCCTTTACATAGCTTTATATACTTTACTTAGCTTTATATGTACTCATTACTTGACTTTAACCCTTTGAGACGCAACCCTTTCCCAATGCTGAAATAAGGGCAGCCGTTGCCATCGCTCGACTTAACTACCAGCAAGATGGCGGACGATCGAAACGTCCATCGCGTGCCACAGATTTAGAGACCTTTTTTGACGCAGCTGGCTGTGGCCCTTATTTCAGCATTGGGCAATCTATCCAGCTGTTCTCGCATTCTTCCATTTTTCAGCAGATGTCAGTGCTGTTAAAAATAATCGTGACAATTTTTTTACGGGAAATGACGTGCTAAAAAGTAAAGGATTCTCGTGGAGCTATGTCCCCCGCAACTATTTTTATAGAAATCCAATCTATTCTTCGTGACTGGCAACAGCCAAAACGTTAGAGTTTGGTGTTCCCAGAGCGGGAACACTGTGTGTTAAAGGGTTAAAAGGGAGTCACCTAACGTTAAAAATTTGACTACTGCTACTTTTTCTATCTTTTTCAGATTATGTAAAGCGCGTAAATGCCAAAAATGTTTCCAGGTTTTATTTTACCTATCAACATCTATTGTTTCTTGCAGTCTTAAATTTTAGTTCACTTTAAGAATCGTTGCCTTTCAAGATTTGAATATGAAGTTTATGTGACTCAGATTCAGTAGAATATTACATAATTATAGAAAACTATGTGGTTTTTTTAACAAATATTGTCCTAAATTAACTCAAGTTATAAATTAAATAAATAAAAGTAGCTTATAAATTTGTAGGTAGTTGTATAGGTATATATATTACATATAAATGGCGTGCTTTGGGGGTTTATAAAGTCTGTAAACTAACACACAAATAATAAATGCATGGAATCCTTTAAATCTGTTCTATGTTTTAAGCCAATAAATTGAAAATTCAAAAATTCGCACCATTTTTTCCATGTGTCCTGAAATGATTGAAATAACCAGTTGTTCTCTTATAAACTCTAGAAAAGGTATCCCAGTTAAAAAAAAATCAAAGAATCTCATTAATTGACTATCTCAAAAGTTGATTTTAGTTATTAAAAGTGATTTGACTTTTTTGACTTGGAGTAAAAGTGTGAGTACGTGTTTTTTGCATTGTAGTTTAATGATTGTCTTATCGAGCTGTTTTAATAAATTTTAGGTTGATGTTTGCGAAAAATCCATGTACATTACTGAAAAACAGGTAGACAAAGAATGGGCTCGTTATATATCGGTGGCGAAAAATTGCCACGAGCAAAATGTAGAAATAACCAATTCTTCACAAGGTTACATTCTTCGAACTATCAGACGCATAAAAACTGGAGAGGAGTTATTTGTGTGGTTTGGGACAGATTTGCTTACGAAACTGGAATTTCCGTTTCTGAGTCCTTGCAATATAGAAAGTAAGTAGTATTTCTTTTGATATCAGTTACAGTTTTGTCATGAAAAAGTTGGATTTGGCGTATATATTTTAAATCTTTGTATTATTATGAAAAGGGCAAATAATAACTTATTTGACGAATTATTTTAGCATTAATATATTTTTGTAAGTAAATGCTGTTTCGATATTTAGAAAAATATCAAATTTTTAAGCTGTTTTATTTTTACAGGAATGGTTGAACGATGATTTAATTTTTAACACTATTTTATTCTAATTGGGTCACTTATTTAGAATCCATATCCAGTCGTCATATAAAATTTTTGTTTTAATTTCTGTTGTGTGTCATTGCTTCATATTTGTTTTGATGCCCTATATACGATGCAGAAAGTTCCTCTGTCGGAGCAAAAATAAATGGTTAAGTCACTAGATGCATCTTCAGGATTGTATGGAGGCGAACAAAACATTTCTAGCCCAATCACAAGATGTGTACTCGAGTTCATTTAGCCACACGGAACGTGGCAATTTTTATACAGTATAACCTCGATATCTCAAAGTCGACGGGGCACGGGAGATATCAAGTTTTCGAGATAACGAGTTGAAATTAAAAAGGGGGGTCAGTTGTAAGGGAAACACATTTATTCAAGACATGAAAGCTTTCGAGATATCGAGGTTACACTGTACAGTAAAATACAGATTTAAAGAATTTCAATAACCGAAGATCAAATTATTTGTAAAGAAATTTATGACTGAATCGTCCTTGATTTTTTTATAGAAATATTTTATTTGTTAATCTGAAATATTCGTAAAAGTAAAGTTCGTTGCAACGAGATTTCACTGTCATTTAAAAAGCATTGGACTACTTTGTAAAACATGCTTAGGTGCAACCAGGGGGTTGGGTAACATGGAGATTTGCCCCCCCCCCCTAAATTTTTGTGAATGCATTAGTAATTGTTTATTTGCGTTTATTTTGGAGATCAATTATAGGTGAAAAATCCTTAGCGCTACATATCCCACCCCGAAGCGCGGCATATCCCCCCTCCCGTATTTTTTTTTTTTCTAGCTACTGCCGCCTTGGTTATGTGTCAGTTCTACTATGGCGAGCTCAAAAAGAACGGGCAAATATACAGTATCACATCTGCATAAGGTTGGTTTCAGTGAAGACTGAATGCAGAAGTTTATACTTAACGATATGAATAAGTGTTTTAATAAAAATGATAGTTTTTAAATTAATTAAAAAGTAAATTGAAGTGCAGATTTCTATGTATTTTATTTTCTCAAAACATCATCTTTACTTATTGTTATAGCAAAACGATAACTGCTAAAAACATGCCTTGCAGTATAGTTAAATAGAATCCAGCAACTGAATTACATATTTTTCTTCATTTCCCTCTCTTGAAATTGGTTCAGTTTTTCAGTGAGTTGA
>JAWZYV010005592.1:0-10887 GCA_038373885.1 Cheiracanthium punctorium
CGTAATCGCACGGGATAGTTCTTTAATCCTCTTCCAATCAGGGCTTAATTTGCATAGGAGCTCAACGGAGCTCAGTTCCTGCACCTCTTCTTTCAGAATGAATTTTCACATATTGGGCGAAACTCAGTGGAGTTCATGAATATTGCTCTCTGGAGCTCACCAGTACATTAACTGGAAAATTTCCCCCTTTTCACGCTCAAACCGATTTTAGTGGCCAATACGAATTAGGAATCGTTTCGCCTCGTACCGATTTCAAAGTCCTGAGACCAACAGATTTTAGGTCTTCTACTGTGTACTACTTATATTTCTTCATGCTAATTTCAGACAATTTCATTTCATTTCAGTTCTGTGAAATACTGAAAATATGTCCAATACTGAAAATATGCCAAAGCTGGCGCCAAGAATAATTACGTATTTGGCATAAGTGTAAAACTTTTAACTGCAGAATGCTGAGATTTTGTATTTAGAACTATTGCAACATATAATTGTGCATCTTTACTCTTTAATCCGTAAAATCGTGCATCTTACTTATTTACAAAGAAGCCAGCAAAATGATCCGCCATACTTATACCAACAGTAAGACCATACCTTAGTTGGTCTTAGACCAATGTTAGACCAGGAACGTTACTTTATTTCGTCCAATGTTGAAGATAGCTAATGCCATCTCCCTGTATTCGTACCTCTATGATTTTAATAGAATGTACTACCGACTCCCGTATTGCTGAGGTCGCGGGTTTTACAGTGCGCCACTAAGTTTAAACATATGAACTCTAAGCAATATTAGAGCTCCGGCACTTTTTTTGCTATATTTTTATAAATATAAGTTCAATGTTTCATCAAATAACCGGTGGAATCAAAGAATTACAAGCAATGTCATATACGTTGAACCGTATTAATGGTTCACCCGAAAATGTCTTATAAAAGCCAACTACCGATTGAACCCAGATTTCGGTTCAACTGTGAAAAACAGAGTTTTCCGGTGAACTAACATGGCCGCCATTAGCTCAAGTTAGAAGGTTAGCGGCGATTACAAAAAATAAGAAAAAACTGCCTCATAAATTATTCGAAAAGAAAAATCTTTTGAAAATGGAAGAAAGAACCATTGTTAAAAAATATAGGTTGTGTGTAGGAGCTACCACATTTGGCATCGAATAAACAAGTTTGACAGCAATGGCTGTCTGCATTCATTTAAAAGAGAACAGAAACTGATTATAGCTCATAAGTCATCAATATTTTTGAGTTACTATTGCTTTTCTAAAATCTCGTGTAAAATACCAGAGCTCAATAGTCTATTTTTAACAAGAAAGTCTTTTATTGTAAATTAAGATAAAACAATCCTATAAATAATTTGTTTTTGCTGTAAAACTTTGCCAGTCGTGGCTTAGTTGTCAACGCGCGGTAGTTTGAACCAGTAATCGTGGGTTCGAATCTCGAGTAGGACTTTTCTTCTAGTAGTGTGTATTAATTTTGCTATATGATGGTGCTTGAGGGAACACCGTTAAAATGGTGAATCATACGCCACATTTTTCGTGCAGCTAAATTGGCAACGGAATTTCTGTGAAACGTTGAAGTATATTTTAAAGTGTGTTAGAATTAAACCCTGTCTACAGTTTGGTGGGGAGGGGGAGGGGCACTTCCGTCTATTGGAGATAACGAAATCTAGCTAAAATTTTATTTTTCCTCAATAATCTTCCAAATGATGTAAACCTATTTCCAAAGAAATATAATTTCTATTTCCGCATGACACCTATATGTTTAACGACCGCAAAGACATGAAAGTTGCGTTATTTAAGATCTAGATGCTGTTGCAACTGGGATAGGAATACGACTGACATGATAAACGACTTGGCAAGCATTTTTTTTCATGGATCTGGAGAGATACCACTAACTGTTTCGTGTCAAAGACGCAGTTAGTGTCAGTCGATAGGGTGTCGTGCGTTGGATCACTGACACGAACGGAGATACTGATCTCTTCTTTCCCGTAAGTCAGTGTGCGCTTGCTTCTTGATGGCTATCAAGAGCCAGGGCCGAAATCGAAACCGTATTCCGTTGAACTCCCGTGACGTCATCGAACGGAGTGACATGTTTTTGAAGTTGAGTGACGTATACAGCGAGATTGGTGTAAAAAAAAAGAAGTTAAAATTAATGAAAGGATTTAATTTTAGCAGTAGCCGACATGCAACATTCTGTTCAATGCTCTCCAATTTTCACTAGTTTTTGATGTCCGAATCTAAAACACACGCATATCGAGAGCTGTAACTAAATTGAATTCCGGTAGGGACATATCCAGGAGGGAGGCTGGGGGGGGGCTGCAGCTCCCCCTCCCTCGAAGTCTTAGCTTACAATTGTAACATGGCTTGCAGTTTGATGAACAGCCTCCTACGAAATAAAATCCTGGCAATGCCACTAGTTTTCGGGGACCTAGCCTTGGAGTAGGCCGTAGGGGCCTGGTCGGGCACCCCCCCCCCCCGAAATACAGCGATTTTTTGTTAATTGGATGTTAGTAATCAAGCTTTTTTGTGAGATATACTACCCTTTTCACCTGTTGCCCCAAACCATGCAATTTTTTTTTCTCGCTACGTACCTGTTGGTCTCTAAACAATGTTGTCAGAGCCAGATTAAGACTTACTGGCCTCTGAAAAGCTATATAATTTCTGAGCCCCCCCCCTCTACAAAAGTTTTCTAGGGTAGAAGGCCCAATCTGAATTTTTTTTTTCAAAACTTTTGTAAGCTCCTGTCCCAATATGACTTACGAGATTCGACGTTGCTACATAATTATTTGCCTGCGAGTATATACATGCTCTACAATGGAAAAATTTCCTATTTTCGTGAAATGCTGAACCTCCTTATAAAATACACATGGGTTATGCATTTAGAATTTCTGATGAATCTTTAAATTCGTAGTATTTTGAACCTTACGGTTATTTATGAAGCAAAATAATTCTACATAAGTTTTTTGGTAGTTTTAATATGTTTTGCCTTTGATTTATCGTTTTTATCTTTTTATAAAGCGATACAAAATCTGAAA
Source organism: Cheiracanthium punctorium (assembly GCA_038373885.1). Lineage (NCBI taxonomy): Eukaryota > Metazoa > Arthropoda > Arachnida > Araneae > Cheiracanthiidae > Cheiracanthium > Cheiracanthium punctorium. The sequence goes on from JAWZYV010005592.1 coordinate 3,029, forward strand.
AAAGGGCATTTTAAAAATCACTATGGGCCCAACAATTATGGATTTGATAGACCCCTTTGTAGGCTGAAGGTGACTAGATTCATTCGCATGTGGTTTTGTTTGGTCAGATATTTTTTTCATCCGCGATATCTATTAGCAATTTTAAGATAAAATTATTAGGGAACTCAACAGCTTGAAAAACTATTGGATATACTCCCCTCAATTCCTGTAGTGTTGACTCGCTCGACTTAACTACCAGCAAGATGGCGGACGATCGAATTGTGCTTCACGTGCCACAGATCTAGAGACCCTTTTTTGACGACAGCTGGCTGTTCCCTTTAACCCTTTAACGCGCAGTGTTCCCGGACGCACAGCCAGCTGTCGTCAAAAAAGGGTCTCTAGATCTGTGGCACGCGATGAACGTTCCGATCGTCCGCCATATTGCTGGTAGTTAAGTCGAGCGATGGCAACGGCTGCCCTTTTTTCAGCATTGGGCAATCTATCCAGCTGTTCTCGCATCCTTCAATTTTTCAGCAGATATTAGTGCTGTTAGAAATAATCGTGAGAATTTTTTTTCACGGGAAATGACGTGCTGAAAAGTAAAGGATTCTCGTGGAGCTATGTCACCCGCAACTATTTTTATAGAAATCCAATCTATTCTTCGTGACTGGCAACAGTCAAAACGTCAGAGTTTGGTGTTCCCAGAGCGGGAACACTGCGCGTTAAAGTGTTAAAAGATGGGATTCCAAAGTTGGCCTGTGCGGCCATCAGGCCCTGCATAAGCCACTGCCAAGTATTACTATGAACTTAGCATTTTTGCCTTTCCCAGAGACGTTTCGGGGCGGGGGGAGTATCGCATCTTATATGCATCGTTTTCATGGGCTAAGCGAAAAGAACGTTCGTTTTTTTGTCGGAACTGCAACCTTAACTGAACTGTTCCAGACTTTTCCTTCCCTGCATGTTTTTAGCGTAACGGCGGGGCGGAAAAAAATATTTTTGCCGTGTCTTAAGTTATTCCTGTCCGTCGTCGACCAAGTCTGCAGTTTTACGGTCATATACGTCACGTTATGCATTTAGGTTCATTAGCATGTAATTCTTTTCGTATCTATGGGCTTGCAAAGAGCCTGGCTCCCTTCCCTAATTGAGCTGAAGGTAAACCGGAAAACTTTCTTTTTTTTGGGGGGGGGGGGGGTAGGAGAGAAGAAGAGTGCTTTAAATTTAGCACGGCGTCTGCGTGGTCTCCTTATTTTCTTTACGAAAATGGCCATTTTAAATGGTGGTATATTCCATAAAAACCGAGAGTAAAATAATAAAAAATGAAGAAATATAATTACAGCAAAAAATACATCATTCTTTTTCAAAATACCTTCCGTCAGAGATATGCAACGGTCCCATCGTTCAACCCACTTTTCAAAACAAGTAGAGAAGCCCTTTTCTGGAAGCTGCTTCAAAGAACCCTCCACTGCTGAAATAACTTCAGAATCTGTGTTAAATTTTCTGCCACGGATCTTCCACCGGAAACAGCCAGAAATCGCATGGTGCGAGATCTGGACTGTAAGGGGGATGTGATGGATGTAAGGGATGTGTTCGATCATTCACAACACTTTTTGGTCGCCCAGGCATAGGAGCCAGTTCTGCAGACAAACGGTTTTTCTTGAAATCACCATGCCATCTAAAAATCGTAGACTCACCAAAACATTTGTCTTTGTAAGCTTCTTTCATTAACTTAACTGTTTCTGGAGCTGTTTCGCCCAAACGATAGCAAAATTTTATGGCACAACGCATTTCGTTTTTTAACTCTGAATCACTCATCTCCATTTCTGTAGGGCAAATAAAACAGTTCTTTTAACAAGCACGGAACTAGGAAAATAAAATCGTCTGCTTCGTTTAGAATTTTGTATAAACGTACAGTTAACAGTTTGAAAAAATCGCTGCACTTCTATTTTTTAGTTTCGCAGTGTTGCCACTACGTAAAAAAATATCTCTCAGTTTTTATGGAATGCCCTTTGTATATGCCGATAAGGCATTCGTCACTAGTAGGGTGGGTACACACTATAGGGCGAGCGCCAAACGAAGCAACTGATGACCCTACTACAATCGGGGCCATCGCAAACAACGGGCCTGCTTATGAGTTGCCATCCCTAAAAATGAGTTTATCATTGAGGCCTGTTTTCCCCAGTCACAGTATTCTATTTTATTATTCTAAGTATTATAAATGTTATATTATTTTATTATTTTAAAAACAATTTTTTTATACTTTTGTCGTACTAAAGAACTTTAGATGTAGGGAATCGTTTTTGTGAATCTTGCGCCATTTTCTTTCATGAAAATTTATCCTAAAATTCGAACATTTTGCTCTGAATGTAAAGGTAAGTGAACGCTCATAATGTATTTAGAAATTCTAAATATGTGTATGTAAATCATGTTTGGTGAATAATTACTCATGTGTTATTTATAAATAAATTATTTTAATCAGAAATCGTATTACTTGAGTAGTTTTTATTCTTGTAAATAAGCATGACGTTGTGATACTATTTTAGACAATTTAATTTTGCCAGTTGAAAATGTTATTTTATCAGTTTATATATGCCTTGATTATGTGATTAAGACTTACATCTGGTACAGTGCAGAAATACAGTAAATTATAAATTATTGATTTTTGCCCGTTTATACAGAAACTTCAAATGTCGTTAATATTTTGTACAAGCGTACATTATGCTTGCTCAATTCCTAAGTTCGATTCAGAAAGCGACAAAAGAATAATATATACTACATGAAATGTCTTTATTAAAGAATAATTAATTCAGGGATCGCGCTATAGAGCGTATTTTATCCATTTTCTCCAATATACAGGATATCCCGAAAACACTGAAATGCGCTTTAATACATCATTTGTTAAAGATTAATCTTAAATTGTTTAAAATAACGTAGGAAATACGACTACGTTCCATGAAATATTCATTATAAAAATGTCTTTCTCATTTGTGTATTTAGTTATTTTTAAAGTATATTAAATATCCACTTGTGAAACTAAAATAAGCAATCGTGAATCACGAGAGTAAGCGCTACTTTGTTTTTCCTTCAAATTATATGCATCTATTTTCTTTATGTCAATATGTATCATAGCAAACAAATTAATCATGAGTTCGTACTTGAATTAGTAACACAATTACTACTTAAAACTACATTAAATAACGTTTAAAAGCAATGGGAAGCTTAAGAAATGCCTGATGTATACGTGAAGACTCGAACATCCGTAGGCCTCTTTGGATGGTTCATCAAAATACACGCGCAGGACCGTTACTAATTGCGAAGGCCCCGCGGTAAGCAACGTAAGCATCACAACGATTTGTCATCTTCGAAGTTGGCTCCATTTCGAACGCAAAAACTGAAAAAAACTTGATATAAATCATAAAAAGGGCGCCATTTTTACGTTTGCTGGGGGGGGGGGGGGGTGCACGTACCCTATTACCGCCCCTGTACTTGGGGCAGTACGAAGCAAACCATGAAAGAGAGAGAAGCCAAAATCATTTACGCTTTAAAAAAATAACTAAAAAGTATCACTAATCCCAGAGAATCGGCATTTTCATAGAGATATGAATATAAGAAGACGGCATTAGATATCTGATAGTGAATCCGAAACTGTAATCGATTCGCCATATATGCTTTGGCCACATTTGCAATATGACTGTGCTATTCTACGGTGACCAAGGGCGGATCCAGAAACTTTTTTCGGAGGGGGCGCAAATCGTGAATACTCATTTTATCTAGTGTAAAACCGACTTAATATTGGTGAAATCCCCATTTATCTAATGTAAATGTGCTTTTCTCGGAGGGGGCGCGCGCCCCCTGCGCCCTCCCCCTGGATCCGCCTTTGACGGTGACAGTCCCAATTTTAAAGAAGTAATGTCGCCAAAGTTGGCACCGAGAATAATTTAATTACGTATTGAACATGACTGTAAAACTTTTAACTGCAGAATGCTGAGATTTTGTATTTAGAACTATTGTAACATATAATTGTGCATCTTTACATTTCAATACGTAAAATCGTGCACCTTTCACTGTTATTTAAAAAGAAACCACCAAAATGATGCGGCATACTTAGACCAACACAGTTACTTCATTTCGTCCAATGCCGAAGATAGCTAATGTCATCTCCTTGTACTCGTATCTCCATGGAAATTTTATCCTCCAAATACAATAAAAAAGATTTGCTAAATTTATCGACAAACTCCCTGATTTGGCAACACTGTTGTGATGGAGAATAAGAGAGAAATCTCTCCAAACTCGATCAATGACCAAACGCTCCGAATCGGAATCCCTGAGTTGAATATCCTTGTAATTCGAAAAAAAAAGGGGGTGGTGAATAAAAGAATTAAAAAATTGTAAAATAAAATAAAATAATAATAATGAAGCGAAATTTGTTCACGTGAAAGAAAAAAAAGTTAGAGAGTTCGAGTGGGTCCTTCCTTAAGTGCGGCGTAAAATGCCCGGAATTCCGCAGTTCCCTTGAATGGAACGCTTTGTCCGACAGCCAAGAAAAAAACGATCAAAAACAATAAAAAAATAAAACGGTGGTCCACTTGAATTGGAGAGACGTTGTGGCAAAAAGGAGCGCCTTTGGAAACTGAGCGGCGCGGTGTAGGATTTCGTCACTGTGATGTCACGGATTACGAGGCGTGAAGCAGACGATGTGGAGATCCCGTGGAATAGAATATAATACTTGTGAATGCAGTTTGAAAAATCTACTTCGAGGGACTGAATATCCAATTTGCAACTCTATAAATGTTTCCTAACCTATTACAGAACAATGTTCCCAGTTGGGAACATCAATTTATAAATGGACGATATCGATACGAGGCCATTTCAGTCACGTGTCGGTGGAAAATATAAATTTAAACCAATCAGATTGAAGGCTTGAGTGCCAACAGATTCTACTGTTGCAGTTGCTTGGTTCGGGGCCTTCGCAATTAGTAACGGGCCTGCGCGTGTATTTTGATGAGACATCCAAAGAGGCCTACCGATGCTCGAGTCTTCATGTATACATCAGGCATTTCTTAAGCTTCCCAGTGCTTTCAAACGTTATTTAATGTAGTTTTAAGTAGTAATTGTGTTACTAATTCAAGTACGAACTCATGATTAATTTGTTTGCTATGATACATATTTACATAAAGAAAATAGATGCATATAATTTGAAGGAAAAACAAAGTAGCGCTTACTCTCATGATTCACGATTGCTTATTTTAGTTTCACAAGTGGATATTTAATATATTTTAACGTAGTCGTATTCCCTACGTTATTTTAAACAATTCAACATTAATCTTTAACAAATGATGTATTAAAGCGCATTTCAGTGTTTTCGGGATATCCTGTATATTGGAGAAAATGGATAAAATACGCTCTATAGCGCGATCCCTGAATTAATTATTCTTTAATAAAGAAATTTCATGTAGTATATATTATTCTTTTGTCGCTTTCTCAATCGAACTTTAGAATTGAGCAAGCATAATGAACGCTTGTACAAAATATTAACTGCATTTGAAGTTTCTGTATAAACGGGCAAAAATCAATAATTTATAATTTACTGTATTCCTGCACTGTACCAGATGTAAGTCTGAATCACATAATCAAGGCATATATAACTGATAAATAACATTTTCAACTGGAAAAATGAAATTGTCTAAATAGTATCACAACGTCATGCTTATTTACAAGAATAAAAACTTACTCAAATAATACGATTTCTGATTAAAATAATTTATTTATAAATAACACATGAGTAATTATTCACTAAACATGATTTACATACATATATTTAGAATTTCTAAATACATTATAAGCGTTCACTTACCTTTACATTCAGAGCAAAATGTTCAAATTTTAGGATAAATTTTCATGAAAGAAAATGGCGCAAGATTCACAAAACGATTACCTACATCTAAAGTTCTTTAGTACGACAAAAGTATAAAAAAAATTGTTTTAAAATAATAAAATAATATAACATTTATAATACTTAGAACAATAAAATAGAATACTGTGACTGGGGAAAACAGGCCTCAATGATAAACTCATTTTTAGGCGATGGCAACTCATAAGCAGGCCCGATGCTTAGCGATGGCCCCGCTTGGTTGAGGTCACGTGTTGGTTGAAAAATGACGTCACAACGATAAAGTCCATTTATAGAAAAATTAAATATATCAATATTGACTAAAAAAATCTGGAGTAACTCCACTCGACTTTCCGAACACTTACGATTAAGATCATTACCAAGCACTTAAATAAATTTTAATCGATGAATAATTCAAACATATATACCAAATTGAAAACTCAATCGAATATGCACCGTTTAAAACGCTTGCGCACTTTCAAGAATTTCTCCCCATAAGCCATTATGCCATAACATAAAAGAAAGATTTTGTCGATAGCCCTGTAGGAGAACTATAAGTCCTATACACACCAAAATCAATACCGTCTTAGGATTGTGATTTATAACATGTATACCGAATTTGAGCTCAATCGAATGTATCGTTTAAACGCTAGCGCACTTTCAAGAAATTCCCCCCTCATAGGGCCATAATGTAAAAGAAATACTTTTTCGTAGCCCATGTAGAAAAAACTATAAGTCCCTCATACACACCAAATCAATACCGGTCTTGCAATCGGATGGTTCTATTAACATGTATACCCAATTTGAGACTCAATCGAATCTACCGTTTTTAAACCGCTAGCCGCACTTTCAAGAAATTCCCCCATAGGCCTTAATGTAAAAGAAATCTTTGTCGCATAGCCCTGTAGAAAAACTATAAGTCCTATACAACACACAAAATCAATACCGGTCTTGCGACGGTGGTTTATGACATATAAATCCAATTTGAGCTCAATCGAATGCCCCCGTTCAGGAGCTATCGTGCTTTCACACACACACAAACAACACAACACACCACACATCCACACACACACACACACACACACACACACACACCACACACACCACACACACACACACACACACACACACACACACACACACACACACACACACACACATACATACATCTCGTAAAAATAGCATAAATGGATTCAGAAGCCCTCAAAACGTGTAAAAACACAAAATCTCGAAGTCGAATTTTTTCCATGATTACAATACTTTCCTTACATGGTACATGTTCGGAAAGTAAAAATTAGCAGATATAGTTAAAAGATGACTTGATTTTTGAAATAAAAGTTTCATTTCTATCAAGAGTTGGGAAACTGCTATAAAAATCATGAAATAGCCATTTTCATAAATTTTTACAGTGACTATACCACACCCCCCCCACTTCCTTCAAACTTAATTCGTATCTTTACTTAAATTTTATAAATAAATCTTTCATTTAATTCTTAATATTTCACTTATTATTTAAACTACCCATAATACTATATTCAGTTTTGAAATCAATACAAAAGTATAGTCAGAAATGACCTATGCTCCCAATTGGGAACACGGTGAAAATTGGGGATAAATTTTTTCTCCCCCCATTTAAATGACTAATATCCTTTAACTAACGCATTAGAAGACAAAACATGCAAAAAAAAAAAAAAACTAATTTAAAATATGCCTGGATCTCTTAATTCGGTCTGTCAAAGGTTAACCCTCTTTATTACTCTGTTGCAAATCAGCAGCAGAGCCAATTGAAAGCTGCATATAAACTAATCATAATGCATTAATAAATAATTGAATGATTTTTAGAATAACGTGAGGATAAATAATTTTTTAAAAAATATTGGAAAAGTTGTGCATATTTAATTAACCTCTTACGCACCAGGGACTGTATGTGCCTACGTTTTTATAACGTCGCACTTAAATACCATATGCGTACGTTCCTGGTATTGCTGCATAG
>JAWZYV010005594.1:0-10137 GCA_038373885.1 Cheiracanthium punctorium
GTTCCTAGCTTCCACTATTCCGAGTTCGCCTCTAGCTTCTGCTGTCGCAATGTTTCGCCTTATAACTGGACGTGACTGTTTCAAGGCTCATTTATACAGAATTGGACTCAGTGACTCTCCGAACTGTTTTTTTATGTAACACTGGACGACCTATGAACTGGAAATATTTAGACAAATGCTCTGCATTCTACAGTTTTCATACTGTTGCAAAAAAGTATTGGGAGGTCAGAAGGCTAATGGCTTGATTGCCAAATGCCATATAATCTCTACTTATTATAAAAGAAGGTGTCTGTGTGTCTGTGTGTGTGTGTGTCTGTCGGCAGCGTTACGGACAAACGGCTACACCTAGAAACACCAAATTTGGTACTCGGGAAGATGTAAATATGTAGTTGTGCACCTCGAAGCGATTTTTTCAAAATTCGACCTAGATTTTTTTTTATTTTATGTTTTATGCGATTTTTGGCACTTTTTCTCACCTAATTCGTAATAACGGCGGAAATTACGCTCGCAGCAAAACGGCATTTGTATCATCGGATAGAGGAAGAAATTTTCTTTTAAAAACAGTTTGTTCTGAATACGTAACATGATTTACCGATTTTTAGGAATTTTTTTACTAAACATCTGCTTCGCGATTTTTTTTCGTAAAATAATTTTAAAACTGTCGCATCTTAAATTCTATCCGTCATAACTTTTAGATATTTTGACAAATCGTGAAACATTCTTTTCTCTCTCTTTTAAAATATAAACGAAAAAATTATGTAAATTAGATGATTTTTTACGAATTTTAATGCAGCCTAATGTTTAGAATTTAATAGCATCAACGCGATCTTACGCCATTCATTACATTGCGATCACGGCACGAGAATTTATGTTCGGTTGTTGCCACAGAAAGGATTAGAAAAAAGGTTTTTTTCAACCAATCGAATTTTTAAATGGGATATCAGAATTTCAATTCGCAAGTGAGGATCTATGACGTCAAATGCTTTAAGATACGTAAACTTTACGCCATAATTTTAACTCATTTATTCCAGCTCTATTTTCAACACAGGGAGAGGATATTTTAAATAAAATTTACTGTAGAAATAAACTAAGAAATTCACGATTATTATTATTAGAAGTGGTATTTTAATCCGGTGCTTATTTAAAAATTGAAATGTTTTCACGGCGCTGAAAATGTTCATTTTAAAAGTTACAAAGTTCGTTTCAAAGCGCGATATATTAAAATTTTTCTATTTACTATTTTTATTTTTGGCATTTAATTTAGCGCAGGCGTTGCCTAACATACGCATGCAGGTTGCGAGTATAGTTTTATTTTAACGTTGAATTACGTTCCTCCATAAAGGTCCAACGCAAAGTTTTAATGATACCGTTTGAAAACAATTATGCGAAATATCGAAATTAACTCCCTCAATCTACCGGGGTATCCTTTACGGCAGTCAAACAGTGACGTCATAAATTAAAAAAAATGCGTGAAATTTGTAAACTCTGCAACTCTAACGCCCTGTCACAATTAAAATGGGAATAAGTAGCTCCTCGAGATTACACAGTTTGATGTTTTTCAGGAGACAGGACTATGGAGGATATAAAAGATATCAGTACAGATACACAGTAAGATGAAATGGTTTGCGGCGCTAAATACGCCAATCTTATAAAACTATGTATAAATTAAATATATATGGAGAGTTTCCTTAATGGCAACCATTATGTGAAATGATTATTATTTATGCTAATGCGTAAATTACAAAGAATCGCCACAGAATCACAAGATCCCATTGAGGCCAAATAATCTAAGCTGTTTCTTTTAAGGGAGCCTTGAAGAGGGAGAAGCGAGTATAGATAGTATTAATGTACGTAATAGGTAGTATTATTAGATTTGTAAAGATAATATGAATAAATCGCAATGTACCACGTTAATAAATATTTCATGAAATTAAAAGTGTTTATCCTTTTTCAACGGTTGTCATACAACCAACTAAACGAAAAGTAATTCTAATTTGCGTTAATATATCCCGCAGTAATTTCAACAGAGGAGATTACTTGAACTTTTTTAAAAATGAAATTCTGTTTTGTCACATGCAGATATGATTTTAGTAGTAAAATATTCCCTTCTTCCCGTATGAAGAGCGGGTGCGCAGCTATTTTAAAAACATCTCTTGAAAATAGCATAAATGAATTCAGAAGACCTCAAAACGTGTAAATACACCAAAATCTCGAAGTCGAATTTTTTCATGATTACAATACTTTCCTTATATGGCACATGTTCGGAAAGAAATAAATGGTGCTCCATTTCATGTAGTGTCTTAGGTATTTAATGCTACAACTTGAGCCTAAAAAACAGTATTATGTAGAAATAAGACATTTTGAAAGCCAGGAGTTCTCTGCAAACCATTAAGCTTTCCATTTTTTTGATAGTGAATGACACTGACGTAGTTTTTTGAGTCATTATCTTAAATCTTGTAAATAAATAAAAATGAAATTCTGTTTGTTAGTTTGTGGATTTGATTCGTATACAAATCCATAAAAATGGACCTATCGGCCTGAAATTTAGCACAGATATGTAAAATAATATAGAATAAATCGTAGTCCACTTTAAAACTTTGAAAGTCCACCCGTTCCCGGAATTTAAGAGATTTTTTATGCTCTCCACGCAAAAAGCTTTCCGTAATTGTAACCCATGTAGTGAAAAAAGTGTGAAATAAGGATCGTGGTTGCCATGTGTGGCGATTTTGCCCAATGAAATGTTTTAAATTCTCAAAGTAAAAATAAAAGAATAATAATGATTTTTTTTTTAGTTTATATTCGTAAGGTTATTTTTTTAAAAATTATAATATCGTGTGCATGGGAAATCGGAGCAGGAATGAAATGTTTTATACGCAAAACAATAAGAATTGAAGATTTCCGAGGCTAATATGTAAAATTTTTTAGTTTGGTGAAAAAATAAAGTGGCTGAAATATCGATTTTGAGTAAGTGAGTTCTAGCGGTTTGCACAGTTTTCGGCTTGGCGCAATTTATTGAGAGCTTAAGGAAATAGATTTTTGAAAAAAAAGTGCAAAGGTTTTATTAGAATACAGCGTTATATTTTAATGATCCGTGAAGAAATAATGCAGTTATTAAGGGATTTCAAGCGATCTAACTGCAGAATTCTCGCCAATTGAGTACATTGATTTAAGTTGGGGCAATTCCGCCAAATTTCAGAAAATTGAAATCTTCTCATTTAGTACATCGGAGTAACTATGAATAAAACACATTATAGTTGATAATTTTAAAAAATTCGGCTGTATTAAGGGATTCCACTTTTCAAATAAATGCGTGCTTTACTCTTTGGCGTTCGAACCATTTCCGATATTGATTGCTGCTAAGTCAATGCTTCGAATGATTCCCTGAAAAAACTCTTGCAAAATGGCGTATGTTGGCACTTTGGCGAGGCTTAGATTTGAAACTGGATTTTATTTGAGAGTGGTATATATAATAACACTGGTTATAGATAAAAATGAATGTTGGTATGTGTTTATGAGGTTGAAAAACTCCAGCACCGTTGAGCACAGTTGCACCATAAAATTTGGTTCACCTAAGTCTTTTATGATGGATAAGGTTTTTATGCTATCCGTTTTCCTTAACGTACCACTTGGTGCCGCAGCACAACGTCGAATTCTATTCCGTTTAGCCGTTTGCTATGCGAATATCGTCCAACCGATTTCGATGAAATTTGGTACACGCGAATATTAGAACACGGAGAATATTTTTCAGTATCCATTTTGCTGTAACTTGCCGCTAAATGGCGCTGAAACGCATCAACTTCTATACCGTTCGACCGATCGGCATGAAATTTTTTATACTTACACATTTGAGCACGAAGAATATATTCTAACTGCGTTCCTTTTGATGTTACTCACCACTAGATGACACTGCAATGCATTATTATTTTAACTCGCCACTAGATGACGCTGCAGCAGGCCAAATTCTTGACCAATCAAACGGTCGCTATGAAAATCAGTATACATAGCTATTTGACCAATGAGAATATTTTGGTGTTATCCATTTTCCTATAACTCGCCACTTGACGGCGCTGTAGCAAATCATTACTTTAATTAACCACTAGATGGCCCTGCAGTGTATCACTTCTTGACTGTGCAAATGATCGCTATGAAAATAGGTATACATAGATATTTGAACACGGGGAAGAGTTTGGCGCTATCCATTTTCCTATAACTTACAACTAGATGTCGCGTCAACACATGAACTTCAGGACTGTCCAGCCGATAGTCATGAAAATTCGTATACATCGATATCTGAATGCGAAGAATATTTTCGCCGTATCCGTTTTGCTAAAACTCGCCACTAGATTGCGCTACGCCGCATAGCCTTCTGCACTGTACAAACGATTGCCTTGCAATTCGGTATGCATGATTATTGGACACAATATAACGCGATATCCATTTTGCTATATCTGCTTATTACAATGAATAGTAATCACCACAAATCGTAATATCAAAAAGTCCATTCATTCCCGTGCGAAGAACGGGTACTTCAGCTAGTTGGATATAAATAAATAAATAAATAGTTTCGGAATTTTCCGTTTCAGTACTGTTTTTAATTATAATAATAATATTAATTTGTACATGCTTTTAGCTTAAAGTACAAAATATTTAAATACTGCTAAATTTGACTTTAATCAGCTTGTAGGCTACATTGAAATTGAACATTTGCAAAGTACGTGATTCATTTGTTATTACAAACCAGTGAAATGACGAAGTGTATGCGTTAGTAAAAAATTAAATGTTCAAAGAAAAATTTTTTTGCTGTTAGGCTGCCATTAATAGTTACTATAGGCGCCCAAATGATTCTTTGTAGAGAGGGGGACAACTCAAGGGTTTTGCCCCCGAAAAATATTATTATTTAGTGTTGAACCACTTCTACATTATACCAATACGTAAATCATGACGATAGTATGGGAGCTATGGGGGGGGGGCATGTCCTCTCTCTGCCCGTAGGTATGGGTGCCCGTGATAATTACACATATTAATCGTTTAAAGTAAAGCTTCAAAATTTTACCACATTTAAAAAGCTACGATTTTGTTTCGATATTTAGGAATCTTACTGAGCAATAAATTTCAGCTGATATAATACTGTTGCAGAAAACTCTGCTACTCCTGGGTTTGTCGTTATAAAGTACAGTTGGTGTAGAAAGTTCTAGTAAAGAGTCCAGTTGTCGGATGGAACACAGCTTCTAGAACTTCGTCGAGCAATCAGCTTTACAAGATTCACAAGCACTATCAAACAGCAATCTGCTTCTAACAGCCCGCTTAGATCAGAAGCTCTCACAAATGCTGTATTTTCCACATAACATAAAATACATCACTGGTAAAAATTCAGTGGAAATATTCGAGGGATAACACTAACAGTCCTTGAAGACCCAGCAATCAAGAATTTACACACAGCACTTAAATTCAAAGCTTCATAAACAAGCGCGAAACATCGCTTGTTTCACAGAGCAAAGCGAGCGTACTCACTCAGACAGCTCGATTCATACCACGGAGCTCAACTCACACACTGAACTGGGGCCTCTGAATGATTGTATTTATAGTCGACGCAGAAGCTACAAGAAGCTTCCAGAAAAGTCTATTTCTCGAAGAGAAATACATTTTATTTTCCAGATAAAGCGGGAATTTTGATTATGTCATAAAAGAGAAATGTTAGGTTATTATGTGATTTTAATGCGGCAAAAGCAACTTTACAGGCCCCATAGGGAAAATTGCGCCAAATGACAAAAATTTCACCAAACTTGGCGACTTTTTAGCGAAATATCGCCAAATTTGGCGCCAAAAATAAGTCACCAAAAATGAAGTTACCGAATAAGTCCAGTCATTTGGTCAAAAAAAAGGGGGTTACCTGGAAAGTTTCCGGGAGTTTTGAAAATGGGCAATTTTATAGATTTCGATATGCTCTTTCCGAATTTCAACTTTGCCCCCTCGTATCTTTGCCACTCGCGCCGCTATATTCGAAAAATGGCGCCCAAAAGCAGTTTTTTGGCAATATCTCCTTTCCGACTCATTTCACGAAAAAAAACAATTACAAAAAAGGAAACTAGAGATAATTTCCTACAATTTATGTAATTTCCTTTTTTTCGTAAAATCAATAGTTTTGGCGTACGAGCGCCGCAAAGTGTAGTTCTGTATGCGTTTTGGCCAAACAGCGCCATTCCACACCACCTTGTGAGGTAGAGTAAGCGGCGCGTTTTCTTCCTCTTCTTTTTTTTTTCCGTGGTATCCCCAGTTGGCCTAATCCACATGCATTTAACTCAGGGATGGACAAACTACGGCCCGCCGGAAGGTTTTATCCGGCCCGCAGATAGAATTTTGCAGGATGTGTTTTTAAGCGAGTTTGGCAGCTGAAAGACGACATTGTGTTGTTCTTCCATGAGAGACAGTGTTCTGCGGAGAGCGAAATGTAAGAAGATACAGAATGGCTTTCGGACGTTGCATTTTTCACAGATCTTCTTTGTCATATGAGCAACTTGAATATCAAGATGCAAGGGAAAAATCAATTTATCGACGATATCTGGGCCCATCTCAAAGCTTTTAAACTAAAATAATGTGTTTGCTGGGTAGCTAACTTTTAACCTGGCTAACGAATTTACTTTCAATGCCATTCAAACAGAATTGGATATTTTTACCATGCCTTTGAACGTAAATTGTGAAGCAGTGAGGTTAGATTTGCAGCTTGAATTAATTGAGTTGCAATATAACGATCATCTCAAGCAGTTGTTTCTAAGTATTCCAAAGTTAGAGTTTTACAAATCATTATCTTTTCCCAAATGTAATATCTCACACTCAGAAAATCAGTGCTTGCTTCATCTTATATATGTGAACAAGTCAACTATGAACCTTAGAAAGAATTCTTTCAGAAGTAGACTGGCAGATGAGCATTTAGCCTCGTTCCTTAGAATGAGTACATCTCACTTCGAACCTCAATATAAGGAACTTTTAAAAATGAAATAGCAATTTCATTCATTTCATTAACGTATTTAAATTGTAATATTTGTATATTGTTTTTAATATTTTAGAAAAATTTATCTTTGCCCACCAAACTTTTTTTTTTTTTCGATTTTTGGCCCGCGACCGAAAAAGTTTGCCCATCCCTGATTTAACTAATCCAAAATTTAGCGCATTCTCCTTCGCTTCGCTGTTCTTGATGTACCAGGTGTTGCAAGTTCATTGTCTCTAGTACCGATCGAAATGTCACAGCCCGAAATTTCTTACACATCAGCCGCGATGGGATTGTCAGTTTCATCGCAATCCTCTTCGTTCTCGATTTCATCATACATTTGCTCGAAAATAGTCTCCGATTCTTCCTCATCATCACTATCTTGTAATGGAACTTGCGAGTTATCACAGGTACCATTGCGATTCGTGCATATAACCAACACCTCCTAGATATAGAAAGCCTAACAACTGGTACGTTCCCAAGCTTTCACGTCATCCGTAGGCCTTCAAGAATGACGCATCACAATTTAACTCTCATAAAGTAAAACTATTCAAAATTTCTGGTGAATTTACTCACACACAACAGCATTTTACTGATTTGAGATAGAAAATTTTAATTTTGCGGCTAAAGGCAAGTTTTTAACTGTAACTAATTATGTAGTGTAATAAGGAGATAGATCATAACGAATTGTTTTGTACCACAAAGGTATTTTATTTTTTATCTTTAACTTAAGTTATTTTCTAATATTTGTTGCATTCACCAGAAAATTTAAATAGTTTTACTTTATGAAAGTAAAACTGTGATGACGTCACTCTTGAAGGCCTGGTGGTGACGTCAAAGCTTCGGTTGTTAGGCTTTTTATATGTAGGAGGTATTGATATAAAGGAGCACTTTAACCCAGTCTTTCTGCATCCACAGGCTTTCTGATATCTCTTTCTGCATTTGCAAGAAATAAGTTCTAACAAGCTTTCAGGAGCTGGGGGCTCGAGTGTGGTGACAGGCATTAGCCCGTCCTTGTTTCTTTCCCACCCCCATTACTCTTCATTTTGTTCATTCCCATACCACTGCTGAACCTGATGATAGGTTTGGAGCGAATGTTGTCTTGTTCCTTCTGTTGGTGGTAGCGACGCAATACTAAATTTACTTTTATATGCTGATATTGCGAAGCATGCATATCTATAGTTATTTAAAGACATACTTTTTTTACTTTTCACATTACTGTCACTGTATAATTCAAGAAGGAAGCGTTCTCCATCTTTAGCAATGCTCTCTGGATCAGCATTCGGATTTTTGAATACCTGGATAACCACGTTTAAATCTAGATTTTTTCGGAGTATATCAATAAATTTCATTTTTCCTTGATTAAATAATGCTGATGTTGTATCACAGCCGCTGAAGGCATGCAAGAATAAAATAAGATCTGCGGCTGGTTTATTTATGATACTTTTTGTTGAATATATTTGTTGCGAAATTTTTCCTTTTCCTGGTTTGAGAATATATATGAAGATTTAACGTGTAGATACAGCCGTCAAAAGAATAAGAAGATCTACATCTTCGCCAACAACTAATGGGGCCTACTGGGGATACCACGAAAAAAAAAAAAAAAAACCGCCGCTTACTCTACCGCACAAGGTGGTGTGGAAATGCGTTGTTTGGCCAAAACGCACACAGAACTACACTTTGCGGCGCTCGTACGCCAAAACTATTGATTTTTCGAAATAAAGGTTAGTACATAAATTGTAGAAAATTTTCTCTAGTTTCCTTTTTTGTAATTGTTTTTTCCCGTGAAATGAGTCGGAAAGGAGATATTGCCAAAAAACTGCTTTTGGGCGCCATTTTTCGAATATAGCGGCGCGAGCGGCAAAGATACGAGGGGGCAAAGTTGAAATTCGGAAAGAGCACATCGAAATCTATAAAATTGCCCATTTTTAAAACTCCCGGAAAACTTTCCAGGTAAAACTACCAAATGACTGGACTAGAAGGCCCAGGACCAATATTTCTCGAGATTTCTAGAAACTGCATACAATTGAATGGCAAACCGAAACCTCCGAATCTCCCGTTCTAGTTGACCGATTTTGATGCAACAAAAAGCAAAACTTAACTATTTGAAGCGTAGAATACGAATTTTGAACTATTTTAAGCCCCAGAACTGCGGGTTGCCCCAAAAATTCGTAACAATACTGACACATATGGAAGTCCCCATAAGCTGCATCAGAAATACCTCATTAATATTGATGAAATTTAATATGGTTTATTACTTAGCAAGTAGATTTATGTTAATGTCAAAGTAAATGATAAGTAAAAGTATAAAACTAGGCGAGATAACTTTGAATATCATTTTTTCGATTCCAGATCGTGGGAGAATGGCGTTAATGGCCTACACTTATATACTGGTGATGAGTGGTCCTGCCAAGAACGCTATGAGAAACGCAAATATATTGGTGGAATGCATGAACTGTGGTCAAGAGATTATTATCAAACAGACCAAAGCTATTTTAAAGTCAATATTCGCTCCCTTAGTAGGTAAGGATTGAAGCCAATAGTGATTAGTTTTGAGCAAGCAAAGTTGCTTAACGACAAGAAAGCTAAAATAATAGCATTTTAATTTAGCCTTTTACAGGCCGCATTTACTATTTGAAACAGAGCAGGCACTAAATATTTATAGTATACTGGATTGTTTTGTATTATTCCAGTACTTAAGTGCTTAAAATCCTGAAATGAGCCCCCTAGAGATGAACGCGAGACCATTCGAGACGAGAAATGACGTCGTCTCGCACACCGAGCTCTCGTCTCACGATTATCCCTAGAGATGCTAAAAATAATGGTATGGGTGCCCATGCTCCCTCATGTAACTCCTTGAGGAACCCGATAAGCACAATATGTCGGATATTTATCTTCTTTTCACTGTCCACCCAATAATACTATGGACAAATTAAAGAAAAAAAAGGTAAAAAATTTAAAAAAAACGGAGCACAATTTGTGATAGTTATTTCGAACGCGCTTGAGCGAGATGCCTATACATGCCACACGGGATAAAGCGTTGCTGGTGCTCTGACACAATGCCAGGAAAATTATCTGATACGCCAAAAAATCTGAAACAACAATAAAAATAAACTATAAATAAAGTAATTAGGAGCTTTCACTGCTCATGG
>JAWZYV010005595.1:0-10250 GCA_038373885.1 Cheiracanthium punctorium
TTGACATATAAGGTCAATAGATGGGTATCGCGTGAGCTGACTCAAGCAAATCTGGCGGAAAACTTTCGTTACAACCTGATATTTTAACTGGTATATAACGATGTATGTATCCTAACTAATATTATAAATGCGAAAGTGAGTTTGTTTGTTTGTCTGTTTGTTTATGACGCTTTCACGCCTAAACCGCTGAATAAAATATGATGAATTTTGGTTTTAGATATAGATGGGGCCCTGGAGAAGGTTACAGGCTACTTAGAATTTTAGATTTTTAATTACTTCTTTAATTATTAATTAAAAACCGTTTTTACGTTGCCATGCTTGGCGAGTTTCGCCCGTATCAAGTGATTCATGTTTTGAGCTAACAAGAATGCTATTACTTCAATGAAGAAGCACGTGCATCTGAAAAACATTAAATAATACGGAAATTATGCCAGTTTTATGCCAAATCTATCTATCTCTAATAATAAAAATGAATGTTCTCCAGACAAATCTACAGAAAGCAGAGCTTTGAAAATTGGAACATGACTGTGCCCATGACTTCGGTAAAGTGTACCCGAGGCTCAGAAATTTTAATAACTTTTCTAACTATTAATTAAAACCGTTTTATCGCCCGCCCAAAATGTTTTATGCTTTTTAAATAAAGCAGAAATTCTATTTGAAAAATCACATGCATTTGAAAAACATAAATAAGTATGGAAATTATGTTGATTTTACGCCAAATTAAAAAGCATAAATAAAGAAAAGTGTACTTACGTATCACCTGGCGGTCCGCCAAGACGATCGATTTTTTGCCGAGATAAATGCCGGGCACATGAAATTATTAATGGTTTTGAATACGATTGGCAACTCATTTGACGAAAAAACAGTTTGGCGAGAATGACCGCCGGAATAATACTTAAGTACCAAGAAAAGTCCAGATGTGTTTCTTAAAGTTCGTAAATTTCCAAATCCTACCAATAATATAAATGTGTACGTTTATGTGTTTGGATGTTTTTGACTGAATCACACAAAAATGGTTGGAAAAAATTGTAATGAAGATAGCTTATGCCCTGGATTAACGTACAGGCAGCCCTTCATGCTATAAAAGAATTATTATAGCATAAATAATTCTTTTACAAAGACATTCAAAATAATGCTAATGCATTGCGCTCTATGGAAATTTTGTAGCTACACCGATTTTAAAACTTTTTTCACTGATTGAAAGTCCTAGGCCTATATGGTTCTAGGCCTATAGGGTCCTAGGCCTATATGGGGAATTCCTCTGTGGGGAACTTTCTAAAGGATCCTAGCCCGTATTTACGCGAGGTTTTGGAGAAAACCAAGAAAAACTGCGAGCGGTAGGTAGACAGGCGCGACCGGGGTTTGAACCTGGCACCTCTAGCCTTCCAGTTTTGAGAGCAGAACCTCTTAGACACTGGTGGGACTCTGAGTGCTATAGGCTACTTTTTATGCATATATCACAAATAGTTCTTTTACAGCTATACTCATAAGAATTACATTACGCTCTATGTGTATCTCTGTAAGTACTGAACCGATTCCAAAACTTTTTTCCCTGATAGTAAGCTACACTATTCTTGAGTATTATTGGCTAAAATTCATGCATGTAGCGCAAATATTTCCTTTACAGGAACACTCAAAATAATTCTAATACATTACGCTCTATGGGCATCTTTTTAACTACAGAACCGATTCTAAAACTTTTTCGCTAATAGAAAGCTGCACTATTCCTTATTAACGTAGGCTAAAATTCATGCATATAGCCTAAATATTTCTTTTACAAGAACACTCAAAACAGTTCGCAAATACTGTCGTAACTGTCTCTATTCGCCAAATGCCTGAAAAAAATCTAAATTTAGTAATTCTGTATTCTCTCTTATTTTAAATGAAGTATACTACCATGCATTATACTTCATTTAAAATAAGTAAAAAGCAAATAATATTTAAATGCAGTTTCTTTAGTCGCAAACATATTTGTTATTCACACATACTTCGTTTCTCTCGGGACCTAATTCTAAAGCCGACGCGGACGAAGTCGCGAGTAGCCGCTAGTGTGAAAAATAAAATTCACTCGTGTGATTGTGAAACCCGCATTTTTCTGTTTCACTACACAGTAACAACTTAAGAGGGAAATTTTTCAGAGAAATAAATTTTTAATGTTTATGCTGCGTAAATTGAAAAAAGAAATCAGTCTTAAGTACAATCTAGAACAAGTTTCATCTAAGAATAGAATAAAAATGTTATATCATTAAGACGAACATTCACAAAATACAATTAAATTGTTGCAGTTTAGTTTTTAAAAAAATTCTTCAAGAATTTCCATCCATAGGCAATAATGCCATTGATTTCTTTTTTTCCCAACCCTGTAAAAAAACTATAATTTTGACAACACTCCAAAATCCATACCGGTCGTGCGATGGTGGTTTATAATGGATACACCCAATTAGAGCTCAATCGATTCGCGTGCATACATACATCTCGTAAAAGTAGCAAAAATGAATTCAGAAGATCTCAAAGCGTGTCAATACATGGAAATTTCAAAAGCGAATTTTTCCATGATTAAAACACTTTTCTTACATGGTTACATATTCGGAAAGCTATACCACGCTTTTATTAGTAAAAATTAAACAACAAAATCATTTTGAGACACTCTTTATATCACAGATAAGTAACGATAAAATGGCACAACCTCAAAGATAGCTGCATATTCTGCTTCCTCGTTCAGAAGCACGCCCTCATTTTGCAGAGGGCAGGCAGCGTTTGCTTGGTGTGTGTCGCTTTCTATGACCACTGCACGATCTCCTTCCTTGAAAAACGATAAAATCCTGAACGGCGATATAACACCTCTAATCCCAATGATCCAGAGATGAGGTGGTATAATCATGTGGTTTTCCTTAAAAGTAAAACATAAGTAGGTTTAGAACTACTAGGTATTTGCAGATTCAGGTTTTTCTATCTAATATTTACAAAACTATACTATAAATAATGATTTAATTTTCCCAATTGGCCAGTGTTCCCATTTGGGAACATCCAATTAAAATTTTATTGAAAAAATAAATTTTATCGATATTGACTTGATAGCAGATAGAGTTAAAAGATGACTTGATTTTTTGAAATAGGACAAAAAATCATAAAAGAAGTCATTTTCATAAAGTTTTACAGAGCTATCTGGATACACCTCCATCCCTTTCACACTTAATTCATATCTTGATCTTGAAATTTTAATAAAAAACCTTTCATTCATTCATAATATTTCAGTTATTATTTAAACTACTGATCACTCTGTTCCACTTTTGAAATCAACGTAAAAGTGTCTCATGTCAAGGTGTATTCGACACTTTCTTTACAAAATTATTGATGCGAATTTGTATGACTTTTTTTCAAGATTCTTTCACTATGTTTACTAAGGTCTGAGGTCTGCGGAGGATTCGATGCCGACCCAAACGGGCTTAGAGCATTGATTGCCAATTTCCAATTGTAAAGTTAGCTAAAAAAAAATTACAGTGTAAAAATTAATCATAAAAATTCCAAAGCAGTGAAGGCAGTTGAACCCAGGCAGCGCTGTTGGATTTGTAATTTAAAAAAAATTAACTAAAAAGAAACAAATTCTCAAAAGAAATCATAACTTGGATAAATTAATAAAATGAGTTTGTACTGAGATAAATTGAGATTATACAAATGCGAATATATATATATATATATATATATGTAGGATGGAGCTAGCGCTCCAAATTAAATAGACGTTAATCTTTTTAAACATTTAATGAGACGAAACTTTAATACAACGACGACACTAACATTTAAAAACATTGAGAGGTAGAAATAAAAATAAAAATAACATCAAGAGAGCTATTCTGCTCTTTTAACATCGAACGTCTGCCCAGTCTCGTTCTCCGTCTAGAGTGTTCTTTGGCGGGGGAACAACTGGCGGGAGTTGAAGTTATAGTTCGTTCAGTGGTGTTGCCACAGCAGAACTAATTATTATCCACACGGCCGTCCTGAGGTTACAGACGTCCGCGGCTGGGTTGAAAAAGCAAAAAATCTGAAAAGAAAAGAAAAACAAGCAGAAAAAGGGAGAAAAAAAAAAGTTGAAAAACAAAGCATAATAAGATTGGGTGTTCAGTTGTTGCACCACTGTTTCATTTTATCTGCCGCAGTTGACGTTATGGTGGGACCTTCATGATGTCCTAACTTCCGAACTTCGTAACGATCGTTGGGGTTGATTTTTGTGATCTCATAGGGTCCGAAGAACTTGGGTCGCAGCTTTAGTCCAGTTCCAAACTGAGTTCGTTGTATTGCCACTTTGTCACCGATCTTGTATTTACAGGCTGGTTTACGTCGTTTGTTATACTGTCGTATATTTTCTTCCTGTAAACGGAGGATATTTCGTTTAGCTTCGATACGTAACGCTTCTTTGTCATCAATAATTCTTTGCTGGTGTTCCTCGTCAAGAAGTTGTTTAATCTGTAGGTCCTCCTGTTGTTTCATTTGAACACCAATTAAAAGTTCGAAAGGTGTGAATTTTGTACTGCGTGTGGTGGTACTATTTAAGATACGTTGCAATCGCGGGACGTATTTAAACCATTTGTCAGGTTCATCTATAGCTAACTTAGTTAAAACGGGGATAATTGTGCCATGAATGCGTTCAACCTGACCGTTTCCACGTGGTACACCTGTCGTAATTGAAATGTGTTCAATATACTGTTCCTGGCAGTAGCTTTGAAATTCTGAAGATGTGAATGCGCTACCTTTGTCTGTGATGATTTTTGAAGGGTTGCCAAATGTAGTTTGTTGCAAGGATAGTTTGTCCAAGGCATCTTTCGTAGAGGTTGACTTCACGGGATAGATCCATATAAATTTCGAAAAGGCATCAATTACTGTAAAAATATATTTATAACATTTTTTTGTCGATGGTAAAGGTCCTAAAAAGTCGCAATGGTAACATTCAAGAGGTGCATCACCTTTTGGAATTGGGTGAAGCAATCCTTCTTGTTTTCCAGATTTTCGCGAGGAGAGAATGCAAGGAATACAATTTGAAATAATTTCTTGAACCAATTTCTTAAGTTGAGGGATGTAAAATTCACGAGAAACAATTGATTCGGTTTTTTGTGAGGCAAAATGACCTTGTGAATGGGCGTTTAGCACTATTTCTTTCTGCATCATTTGTGGAACTACTAAAAGTTCGGTATCCTTATGAAGTTTATAAAGAATGCCGTTTTTAACCAAATATTCATCAGAAGGTGTAGATTCGAGCATAGATTTAATTTGAGTTATAAATTCATCTTGATCTTGGGCATTTTTCACCTTTTGAGTGATATCATTTGTGGTAATAACAAGAATGGGGTTACGACTTAAAGCGTCAACATGTTTCATCTGTCTACCGGATCGATGACAAACTTCATAATCAAAGTCCTCTAACATCAATGCCCATCGTGCAATTTTAGCTGGTAGATCTTTTTTGTGCATCGTTTTTTGGAAAGCATCGCAATCTGTGATAATTTTAAATTTTGTACCTAGCAAGTAGGTGCGAAATTTCTTTAGCGCCTCAACGACGGCGAGAACTTCCAGTTCGTAACTGTGATATTTTTCTTGTTGAACTGTAGTTTTACGGCTAAAATAATGAATAGGATGAAACTGTCCATCATCTGATTTTTGTAAGAGCACAGCGCCAAAACCTAAGGAGCTTGCATCAGTGTGGAGTTCTAATGGGTATCCTTGTTGAAAAACATGAAGAACTGGGTTTTGTGAAAGAATGTTTTTCAGGTGTTGAAAAGCTGCTATTTGTTCAGGGCCAAAATTAAATTCTACATTATCCCGAAGGAGGTCACTTAATGGTCTAGCAATCAGCGCATAATTTGGAATAAACTTTCTGAAGTAACTTGTTAGTCCAAGAAAACTTTGAACTTGTTTAGGGTTTTGAGGTTGTGGGAATTTTTGAAGTGCCTGTGTCTTGGTAAGTGACGGTTTAACTACTCCGTTTTCGATAATATAACCAAGGAATTCTATCTTTCGTTGTAAAAATTGGCACTTTTTTAAGTTCAATTCGAGGCCATAATCTGCAGCTGTTTGGAGAACTAGGCGCAATTTTTGTAGGCCTTCGACTTCGTCATTAGATGGTATGAGAAGATCGTCCATGTAAACAATAAGAATGTTATCGCGAATGAGATCTCTAAAAACTGTATAAACATATCGTTGAAAAACACTAGGGCTGTTGGATAATCCAAATGGAACTCGTAAAAATTCGTACTGGCCTTCATGAGTTACGAAAGAAGTATATTTAGTGCTGTTAGGGTCCATAGGTACATGAAAGAAACCATTTTTAAGGTCAAGTGTAGTGAAAACCCGAGATGTTCCAAGTTTATCTAAGGCTTCTTCTATGAGTGGTAAGGGAAATTTATCTTTTATCATTTTTCTATTAAGCCTGCGGTAATCAACACAAAGTCTGTAATCTCCAGTTTTTTTCTTACATAGAACAATCGGGGCGGCATAATCAGAGCAACTTTGTTTAATAATTCCATCATTTAACCAATCTTGAATTTGTTTTTCCACAATTTTCTGTTCAGCAAAAGGGAGTCTTCGAGAGCGTTGTGCTACGGGTATTTCATCTTGTAATAAAATAGTCATCTGAATTTCAGTGTCTTTAACTTTATGGGGTTTGTAGGAAGTAACGATATTTTGAACTTCCTCACGAATTTCAGAATTCAAAATGTGTGAAAGATCAAATGGAAAAGTTTGGTCATTAGAAATATTAGCAATATTAACGAAAATGTTATCATCAAGAGTACCGCATAAATGAATACCGTCTTTATCAAATGTAAATTGGGTTTGCTGCAAAAAGTCGCTTCCGATAATCACATCAAAAGGAATCAAGTCATCTTTTAGAACATGTATTTTAGCAGGTAAAGTAATCTTTTGAATTTCGATGGAATCCTGGAAAAACCCGAGGCTATGAACTTCGTTTCGGCCAATTCCTGAAAAGGGAATGGTGTTGGAATGCAATGGTGGCGAACCGATTCTTCGATGTGTTTTCTCATTAATAAGGGTTGCTTGTGACCCAGTGTCACAGAGAGCTGTCAATTGAATTCCTGCAAGTTGAATGTCAACATGCATGGGATTTTTCGATGAAGTTTGAGGAGATAGCACATTTACAGTTTTATCAGGTATAGGTTTTTGAGATTCAGGTTTTGGTTTCGAATTTCGAGAACTTTTGGGACAATTAGCATGAACATGACCAAAATTTTTACATCCATAGCATTGTTTACCATGTGACTTATTCAAACATTGGTTGCTTTTATGACCCTTCAAGCCACAAGAATAACATACTGGTTGTGTATTTGGGTTACGTCTATTGTCAAGTTTCACATTAAGGTTGGTATCATCGAATTTTTTCTGATTATTTTGTCTGAAATGTTGAGAACTGTTAAAGATTTTTTCATAAATCTTTAATTTTTCCTTGAATTCTGGGATGGATTTACAACCGTAAAGGAAAATTTTATTGTGTGATGAATCTGGAATTCCATTTATAACATATTCAATCAGGGAGGGATCATCAAGAGATCCTTTGTGTGCCAAATCTCTCATAGCTAAGAAATATTCTTGTAGGGTTTCAAACGGTTTCATACGTCGAGATTCCATTAATTGATGTAACTGAATGCTGTTAATTTTGTCAGAAAATTCCTCTAGCAAATGGTGCTTCAATTGTTCCCAATTTGTGATTCCACGAATAGACCTAATTAAAGTTTGAGCGGGACCAGTCAAACATTTTCTAACAAAAGTAATTTGGTGAATTGGATTGTTTATTTGGTACAAATAAAAAATTTCTTCAACGTCGGATATGAAATTCTCAATGCTATAATTATCGCGAGACGAAAAAGGTTTTATTAAATCAACAACGTCTTTGAGACTAAATAATTGGAAAGAGGAACTCGTAGTTTCGACTGAAGGCGATAAATTCTGAGCTGATTCACTAAAAGGAATCTGTGTCTGTTGCTTATCCGAAAATTCTTCTTTTGCGTCAGGGGTGGGTGGGGAGGGAGTACTATTTTCACCCACGACGTTATTTGTTTGAGATGAACTGTCAACCGGATGTGAATCATTGACTTCGCTTTCCGAAAGATCGGAATAATCTGCTTTTAATAACGATAAATCATTAAGACTCTTAAGAATGGTGTTAGCACACTTATCTGGGTCAGTTGAGAATTCTAGATGAAGTAAATTGCAAATAGAAATTAGGTCTTTAAGTGAAAACTCTTTAAGTACTTTTTGTTTCGTTTCTTCTAACTCGAATGGCTGTGGGAAACCTGTAAATTTGCGTAATCTCGCGCGATTTTGTCTATCGCCGTCTGTACCAAAAATTAAGCGATGTAAAACCTTTATTTGACTCGTACTACCAATTTTTAACGATTTTGCGATATTGGGGTAATCACTGAGAGTAGACATGATTATATATATTCAAATAGTTACTGTACACAGATATGCAAAACCAAGATCAAAACTCAAACACTTCGGAATTTAAAATAGAATTTCAGTATCAAACATTTTCTTCACATTAAGGCATTTAAATCTCATTAAAAGAATATAGATACTGTTCTCAAAAATATGCATCAGAATAACAATATAATATGTTTCAAAACTGTATTCAATTCACAACAAATCAAAATATATACGAAATACGTGTTCTTCAAATGTTGCTGTTCAAGAAAACGAAGGTATATAATTCAATCAAACTTCTAATTGCCAATCTTTCAAATTACGCATCAAAATATTCATCAAATCATCAAATTATTCCTCGAAATCATCAAATAAATTCATCAAAGTAGAAAGGCAAGAAAACAGAAGTAATAAAGTCAACGTCAAAGTCGCATCAAAAAAAGAATTTCGCATCAATTAAAAAATTCTTGCATCAAAATAACGTTGAAATATTTCCTCAGTTTTCTTATATCTTGAATGAGATGAGTATTTCATTAATCATCGACATTTTCTTGAACAAGCATCAACGTATGCATCAAGTAATTAGAATATGATTAGAATGTACTTACAGTTTGTGTTTCTGTTCTTGTTTCGGCATTCCATGAAAATATTATCCTCTGTAGCACATCACTTTTAATTTCGCTGACATATAAATCACAAGAACAATAAATATTACAAGAAAAGTATTAACTTTTTTAGTTCCGGTACTGTATCTAGGGGATGTGCGGATTCGAACGGCGAGCACCCATGTAGGATGGAGCTAGCGCTCCAAATTAAATAGACGTTAATCTTTTTAAACATTTAATGAGACGAAACTTTAATACAACGACGACACTAACATTTAAAAACATTGAGAGGTAGAAATAAAAATAAAAATAACATCAAGAGAGCTATTCTGCTCTTTTAACATCGAACGTCTGCCCAGTCTCGTTCTCCGTCTAGAGTGTTCTTTGGCGGGGGAACAACTGGCGGGAGTTGAAGTTATAGTTCGTTCAGTGGTGTTGCCACAGCAGAACTAATTATTATCCACATATATATACAAGTAGAGAAAAAAATCATGTCTGAGAATCTGGATCCGAATCCGAGTGCAAAGATTAGTAAAGTTGTGTATTCTGAAAAGAGGATGGGTCGTTTTCAAGAACGGATAAACATTTTATTATCTGATTTTGTAAACTATGAAAACGTATTAGGCTGTAACGAAAGTTTCCCGCCAACGCATTTGTCTGCACGAACAGTTCACGTTGACCGTTTGCTCCTATTTTGACAAACGATTTTTAGCTGTTGAAAGAGACTTACTTTATTTAGAACAGTGTTGTGAAATTTGTAAGAAAAAAAAAACATTACCATTAGTACAAGGTAACTCAAATTGAAAACAATCATGATACCGGATTAGAACCCTCCTTTACTTCCAGTTCTATTGCAAAAAGTGAGCTACAGAATGTCAACGAATTATGTATACTACTGTTGTATCCTATGACTCTGTTAAGGTTTGGTACTGAAACTTCAAATACAAGGACTATGACATTCAAGAAGCAGAGGGACGGCCTACTCATGTTCATGAGGAACGCCTGCGAGAACTTCTGGAAGATCAGTATTCAACCTTTTGAAAGCTAGCTAAGGCGTTAGACCATAGATTCCCAAAGTTTTTTGAACTGGTGCCCCCTTTTCTAGTGAATATTTCAATACCGCCCCCCCTCCCACTCCAGAGAAATAAGAGCGTGCATAATTGCATGAATGAAAACAAGAATTAAATAAAAAAAGACTAATAGTATAGAATATTGTTT
>JAWZYV010005598.1:0-10526 GCA_038373885.1 Cheiracanthium punctorium
TAAATTTTGCAAATCTATCAATAAGTTCTAAAATTTCCATATCTTCTGTCTTCAACAGCGCTGTAGTCCGCCATGTTTGTTAACAGATTAGAGCCTCACAGCGCATGCGTCGAATGTAACAGGCC
This sequence comes from Cheiracanthium punctorium, assembly GCA_038373885.1. NCBI lineage: Eukaryota > Metazoa > Arthropoda > Arachnida > Araneae > Cheiracanthiidae > Cheiracanthium > Cheiracanthium punctorium. Next base: position 126 of record JAWZYV010005598.1, read on the forward strand.
GGTAACCACCCGAATTCGGCTGGTTACATTCGTCTGTTAAAAACGACATGTAACCAGCCGATTTGGCCTTGTGAATACCATTTTTTTTTAACCATCCGATTCTATGGTAATCCGGCTGTTACCAGCTGGTAGAAAGTTTCGTGAATACGGGTGTAACAGTCGTATTCACGAAACGGCTGGTAACCGCCTGATTATGAAACTAACGTTTGACCGTTACTTGCTGGTAACACACCGGTACCTCAGAACGGTATTCACCAACTATTTAAAACCACTGGTTTCCTGACCAACGTTTGACCACCGATTAACTTGTACTTGTGTATTCTGCTTTGTACGCTCGTCTGTGATTGGCTTAGGGCACTGGCTATCCAACCAGCTGATTGCCGACCCTTGACCCCTCTTCGCGAGCGCTCCAAAATAGTTGAAAATAAGCAGGAGTGTAATGTGTTTTCATGTATTTTTATAATCACAAATGCTTCAATTATTTATTTCGGAGATTTCTGCTGAATTTTTTGTAATTAATAACTGATATTTTATTTATATACTCCTACGAATTTAAAAGATATATTGATTTTTAAAGGTATTCGAAGGTTTTCTATTTTTATTTTTTAATGTATCTGACAGTCAAAAACAGTACGATTGTTTAAAAATTTGTGAATACATACTTAAGAGCTTATTCTGGGGGTATTTTATTTGTTTTACTGTAGGAGATGGTTTTTTTTTTTTTTTTTTTTTTGAGTATCAATAATCAAAATTTCAAATGCATAAAAAAGCAAATATTTTTACAATGTTTTAATACAATTGTAATGATTCTAATGTTGAAACCTACTGGTGACCATACTTTAATCACAAAAATATGGATCATAGAGCAGCTCTGCAATTTTTTGTAATTTTATACAATAAAGGGTAAATATATACGTGAATATTAAAATGTGATTGTGTTGAGATGGTTCTTGCTTGGTCTTAAATAATGATTTATGAGGTAGCCATTACTCAATTTTTAACTGAAGTTATGAACTAGGCTGTCTCTTGATTTTTCATATCAAGGACTAGAAATTTTTGGACCCTCCCCCCCCAAAAAAAAGGAATTGCAGATCTCCACTTGAAATTGCAAGTTTTTTTTCCCACAATAAAGACACACTTTAATCACTCTGTAGTCAGACATTAAAATAACATTTTTTTTTCACGTGATTAATTTATGAGTAATAACTTAGCACGAAGTGTACAACTTATTTAAATAAAGCAGGAACGGGGAAAGAGAGTATTCATTTTAAATATTAATAGTGAATAATGCCTCTGATGTATTTTTATTAATGGAATAATGCAAAAATCAAGAATTATATTAGTTATTTTATCGGATGTATTCAAATAAATATTTAATAGTGTAAGCTTAAAACAGCCTCTGTTAAAATTTACATTTTCTTCCCCCTTGAAACAGATAAAACAAATGTCAATGAATTTTTGTCTCAAAGCTACATGTTCTTCTTTTGCAAAATCGTAGGCAAATAAAAATTGGGAGGGGATGGGGGGTATGTAGTGCTGAAATTTTTTTTACCTGTAGTTGAACTGCAGAATCGATGCAAATAAAAAAACTACTAATTGCATTGACTAAAATTTCGGGGGAGGGTGGGAAATCAATTAAAGGAATTTTAGAAAGGGGACTAATTAAAGAAACCTGTTCCAGCCCAGCTAACCCCTGCTAATTCAGATGGCTTTGTCTATTAAATTTTGAATGCTCTTGCTGGGATAAAAATAAAAAATTAATAAAATTATTTCTTTTTTTCTGACAGGATTGGGATCATGATTGATTTTGATGGTATTGTAGTATAATGTCGAATTTATACACCTAATTAAAATGGTTAAGTACTTCATCCCAGAGGGCCTTACTTTTTTAGAAATAAAAAAAAAGAGATGTAAAAAAAAAGTGGGGGAGTGAGAGAGCAAGAAGGGAAACTTTGCCGCAGCGAGGCCAGAACCCTGGAACTACAGCTTGCCAATCGTTCGCTTTACCGCTACGCCATAATTTCATTGACACATTCGCTGTAAATTTAAAACATTTCCTTTTTCGCCTGTTTACCGTTTACTTACTTTGATGGTAATGTATTGGAAAATCCTTGACACACAAGTCTTCTAAACCACAAGTCTTCTAAACCAGACATAAATTTTGCAAATCTGTCAATAAATTCTAAAATTTCCATATCTTCTGTCTTCAACAGCGCTGTAGTCCGCCATGTTTGTTAACAGATTAGAGCCTCACAGCGCATGCGTCGAATGTAACCGGCCGGTAACCACCCGAATTCGGCTGGTTACATTCGTCTGTTAAAAACGACATGTAACCAGCCGATTTGGCCTTGTGAATACCATTTTTTTTAACCATCCGATTCTATGGTAATCCGGCTGTTACCAGCTGGTAGAAAGTTTCGTGAATACGGGTGTATTTCTTCCAAGGCTGAACTAGATCTCGAGAGATTGAGGTCTGCGATGAAGAACATGGTATTAAGAGTTTATTAATGAAAAGGCAATCTAGAAAGTCATTACAGAATGTAAGCATCAGGTAAAGATTAGTTTCAACCAGAAAAGCAATGAAATAGTAGGGGAGCCCAATGTGTTTTTGGGGATTTACTCGAGCGTGGCAAATGAACACAGGGGGATACCTTGCATTATATTGAGTACCTCCACCATATATAAGTCCTGTATGTAGGGCCGTGCGTCTAGGGCGGCTCATCAGATTAGTAAAAAAATTGATCGTCAGAAATATTGAAGCGCATCAGATTAAGATAAGGTGGGTTAATTACTAGCTAAAAAGTGTACATTCAGAAAATCTGAAGATTTGAGTGTAACGTAAGGGAGTGGGAGGGTTACAAAGTTGCAAAAAAAAAAAAAAAAATAACGTTGTCTTGACATTCTCGAGCGCGGTTGAAATTTTTTTATTTTGAAGGATATAATGAAGAATCACGAAAAAATTATAATCTGCCGATTTCCGCGAGCCGAAGAAATAAAAATATGAGGCAAAGCAATAAAAATTGTCAATGAAGATTAGAGAGTGCAAAAATAGCTCGATCAATAAGGAGCACGCTCTTCGAGTTAGTATAGATGACAAGGAGTTCTACATATCTCGTCCTCAATAAACAAGAACAGCAAATTTTCAGAAAGAATTGAAAAATGTCATATTCAAAGAAGTTTTTGTCAAGTTTTTAATTCATCATTGAGCTGATCAGGAGACGGCTACTATTCTTAGTAACAAAACAATATATGGACGAGATTCAAGTGAAACACAATTCGAACGTTTTCCGCGTCGAACAGGGGAAACCTCGAAATATATCAATGTTTTTATTCAACTGAAACAAACCAATCGTGTTTTGATCACGTGACAGCACGATAGGTTTGTTCATTGGAAGCATTCTGCCAAAACGTTCGAACTGTGGACTGAAAACGTTCAATTCGAACTCGATCGCCCGCGTTTCACTTGAATCTCGCCCGTAATCATGATATGTGTTATATATATTCAGTTACCGATAATAAAGTTACCTGAACGATCTACCATGAACGCCCATGTCCTTATCACGAAGAAGCAAATACAAAAATTGTATTTTTGGCAAGTCAAATAAATGAAGATTCCACAGTTACAATCAGAACTTCAGACACAGATATTGTTGTGGTATCATGTTGGTCAATATGGAACATCTCCAAGCATCGGTTAAAATATGGATGGATCTTGGAGTTAACAATGTACGCTGTTATATTGACGTATCTGCTCTCTATGCTAAGCTCGGGCCAATAATTTCGCTAGCGCTACCAGCTCTATACGCGCTAATAGGATGCGATTACAATCCGGCACTTTACAGACGAGGCAAGAAAAACCTCTGCAAATTTTTATGGGTTCAAATGTTTTTCGGACATTTGCAAATGTAGGCTCAGAGGCTCATAATACAGAAGATTCTTTTGACATTTTACATTCTTCTATGTATCACTTGGCGACGAAGATTGAAAAAAATTGTTTCAACAGATGTATTCTATTGTTATATCATTTTCTAAAAAAATTAAAGTCTAAATATTTAAGTAATTTTACGTGCTTTTGTTTGTCACATTTTATGGTTATTGAAAAAAAATTCATAATTTTCTTCTAGATTAATGATACCCCTCAAAATAATAGTCAGATTTTAGGCTACCATGACTGGAACATCAAGCTAAACATTCTGTATAAATATCTGGCACGCTCGAGTATTTCAATACGGCGATTTTTTTTTTTTTTTGCATTTTCAAAAATTCGCTACGAGCTTGCGTCACTTCCGAAACGTCAGTCTATTGAATGGGAGCATTTTTAGGGTTCACTTAACATCCCCTCTGAATATCTGACGCGTTCGAAAAAAATTTTTTTTCTATTTTCTACCCTTCCGGATGCCCCCCCCCACCCCACAAGTCGGCAGATGAACATACCTTTGGTATCAAAGACACGCTGGGGCATCTAAACTATCAATATCTGACGCGCTCAAGTGTCTCCCTGTAACTTTTTTTTTTTTTTTTTTTTACATCTTTGAAGGTCTGTATAGGCTTCCCCCACCACTGAAAGGAAACATTACATAACATTTTATTCTTCTTAGTATCTAAACTACAAAATAGGTCCTCACAACGCTCGAGTAAATCCCCAATTAGCATCATGGGCTCCCCTACTAAAACTTTCGTGAGAAAAAAGTATATGGGAAGAAGATCCATTTTGTGTGATCGAAAATTCAATGTGGGAATGAAATAAAATTGTAAATTTCAAAGTAAAGTCTTACATTTGTTTTACTTGTGTTCGTTACTTTTTAAATTTATATTTGTGTACATGTTAAAGCTCGAAATAAGTCGCGGGTACGATGGCACATTCTGCTGCTTAATCACCTATGACGATCAATATAGTTCTCATCGCAAGTTCAGATACCATTATTTGAAACTTGATTACTTGAGGATTTCTTTAGCTCAGATGTATTTTAAGATTACAAATGAAATTGCTGAATGTTTTAAAGAAAAGTCAAGGTTAATAAAAATTAACTTCTCATTGCATTATTTATTCAAAATTTTGAGGTAAGTGAAAAAACTGCAATTAGAATTGACTGTAATGAAATTTTAACATTTAGTATGAGCTGAATAGTTTTTGTTGGCAGTTTATAAAAGTTCACAGAACTTTAATTTTTTGCTGCCAACGACAAAATCTATTTATTTACTGTGTGAAGAATAAGGTTTAAAATTTCATTTTGTTAAAAAGGTATGTACAATTTTTCTTTTAAATTCATATATACATAATCTAAAATATGCTTTTTTTGATTCTCAGGCTTTACCATTCATAGTTGCAAAAAAGTTAAACAATCTACAAGAGTAGAAAGCCTGGAATTTAAGTAAGACTGCAGTTCGAGGCTTTATACTCTTGTGGATGCTTGAACTACTTTGCAACTGAGGAAAGATTTTTCTGTACCACCCAAAATGGTCATCTTGTTGAAATGTGAACCATTTTGTGCGTATTTTCATACAGTTTTTATTAATTTTACTGCTGAAATGTGTTGACTCAATCATCAATATAACTAAATGTTGATTTTTGTGGAGATTTTTAGGAAAGTTAAGCTACTCTAACTTTATTCTCCATTTTCCATTCTTGCAAAAGAAAACCTATTTTTTTCTAGAGGGAGCTAAGATGTTTCAAAGGTATGTTCAGGAATAGTTAACCTCAACCCATTGGCCTATTAGTCACCGTTAATGCTCTTTCATAATGTACTCTTTACTCTGAGCCTAGTTGCAACTTGTGACTTGTAAAATTAGATATATACACTGGCCTCCAAAAGTTAAGAAACAACATGCTTTTCGAAGCTCACCATAAAAAAATGACACTAACAATCAAATTTATAGTTTATATAAATGATAAAAATTAACTTTATGCAAATTCATGCAAAAATGATAGCTACCACTTTTTTTTATAGAAAAGAACAGGCATATATGAGTGAGAGAGAAATATGCGAATATCAGGCTTCCGTAATTACGCGTGTAACTTTTGTTGATTTACAACTTTTGTTAGCAGATTCGTTGACAATAGGCAGTAGGGATGTCCGCAATGTCCGAGAGAAGCCGTTTACCCCATTCGTTAAGGTGGTGGGCGGTCGGATGGATGGAAATGGGGTTGTCACAGGCTGATGCTGCCAGGCGTCTTAATTTGTCTTGCAGTGTGTTCCACCGTCTTTGGAATCAATATCAAACCGAAGCTTCTGTGTCCAGAAGACATGTTCCAGGACGACAACGAGCTACAACAGAGAAGACCGCTTTATAGCTCTTTAGGCTAGAAGAAGAAGAAGCATTTCTGTGCCGCAACTTGTTGCAGACCACTCTTTAGCATCAGAGAGAAGAATATCCGCTGGTACGGTGCGAATGCGTCTTCACAATGCAGGTCTCTGTGCAAGGTTACCAGTTGTGTGTGTCCCCCTCAACGGACGACAGAGAGGGGTCAACTCATCTTGATCAAGAGAGCACGTTTCCTGGACCAGACATCGATGGGCTTCTGTACTCTTTACAGACGAGTCCAGATTCACACTGGCGAGCGATTTAGGACGTCTGTTGATCAGGAGGGAAGAAAGCACCAGATGCCATCAATCCAAATCTGTAAAGACACAATTACCGAGGTGACGGAATATTGGTTTGGGCAGGGCTCTAACTCGGTGGTCACACTGACCTGCATGTGTTCCAGGGAAGAACTCTGACTGGTGTGAGATATCGGGATGAGATCCTACCCAGCAAACACACACCTGCTGGCGGAGTACCTTGCCAGTACCTTTCTGCCTTTACGTCCAGCACCGGCCCGGCACTGCAAAAAGTAACTGAATCGTACCAAAAGTGGTCGCCCGAGAAGTACCTTGCCAGAAGCCTGGGAAGGCAACGGCACTCTACTGGCATACTGCATGTGCCGGCCGTTACTCACAATAAAGGCACTGGCCCATTGAGTTTATAATGCCCAAAATGAAACGGCCGGGTGCCGGCTATTATTAAAAATAAAGGCACTGGCCTTGTATCTTAATAGTGACTGCAATATAATGGCACGGTACCGGATTAGTGCCTATTTACAGTAATGCTGCCATAATTAATATACGATCCAGTGGGGGATTTGGGTAGGGGGTTATCCATCAACCCCCACCCCCACACCGCAAAAGAAAAACATTCCTTAAGGGTAACATTTTAAAAGATAAAAAACAACATAAATGAAAGATAAAAACAGCAAAATCCGTTGGTCAATCGTTTGCAAATTATGTGCGCCTATCATTAGTGATCATAATTGTGTGCAGTTTTCATAAACTGCAATTTTCTTACAAATCTGCAGTCGCTTAAGATTTTTTTATAAGAGAGGCGGTAACACATTTCAGAACCAACATAAAATCATTTATAAACAGTTTAATTTCAATATTTCAAGAGTCAAAGATTTTATAAATGTGCTATAGTACTTTTCGGTTAGTATATATTATATGTATATATATATATATACATATATATTAATGACTGTGTCATTTTATCTCTCACCCCCCCCCCCCTCTTTATTGAAAATTTTCCGAAAAATGTGCCCCCTCCCCAAATAGCGACATAATTTTACATATATTTAAATACTACACAAAAGCTTTCATCTATTGTTACAATATTCCGTAAGCTGTGAATAGGCATCCCATGTATTTATCTATAAATAGGTTACATTTAAGGCAGTACCCAGGGGGGTGGTCCGGACTCTTCTCGAAATTTCAATTTGTGCAAACAATGTAATAATGATGAAGTCTTTTCGGAAAAAATTCCTACCTTTTTGACCGTTTGGAACCTCCCCGAATTTTTTTTCTGGGTACGTCCTTGGTTACAATCATAAAAATTTCAACATAGGGTGACCAGGCAAAATACACGAAAGATAAGATAAAATGACATACTCGATTAATATCGTCTTAATATGGCAATAATGAAATTAAAAAATTAGGGGGTTCAGGGGTCCCCTGACAAGGCTCGAATAGCCGAGTTTATATATATACATATATAAATCAAAATTTTACAGGAAGTAATAATAAAAAAAGTTGCACTATTGTTACACATAACATTAGGGTAACATTTTGTTTATTATAAATTTTCTTTAGATCAAAAGATTTTTTGTTAGCTATTCTGAAAAGAAATTCCTATATCTACCTGCTGTATACTACATGACTTAAATTTTACGGAGGAAAATACTTTTATACACTAAAACATACTATGAGAGTATATATATTTAAAAAAGTGAAACTTAAAATTTACCTGTTATTTTCACAACTCTTTAACAGAAAATCCAAGGGCTTCGAAATGTATTATGAACCAACAAGATATCATCTTTGAAAAAGTGTTGTTTTATATAAATAACTGTTCCAAATGATGACGTCCTGCTAGTCTGAAACTATTTCGACTAGGTCTATAGTCGTCTAAAGCTGTCCGCCACAGAAAAATAAATAACCGGCTGTGACAACACACACACACACACACACACACACGACGGCTGAAGTATCCGCATGTTCAGAGGATTGGCACCTCGCAGAAATAAATCACAGCAAAAGAAGCGCATTGATGTCTTTTGTTAACGGGATAGAAACAGCGAAAACAATCAGCAGTAGCAGTCAATTTTTAAAAAAGGTAGTAGTGAAGTGTTCCGCCCATACATAGTACTAAAATGTCCAGAACTTATGTAGAAGGGCGGTCAGTATAAGTTCAGCAGGAATGAAGGATGCCAGCGAGTAAACAGAAGTCAAATTCAATCGAAGAATTATCAGGAGGTTGGCGAGAAAGTTAAACTTGCCATATTTAAAGAACGCCCAAACGAGAGCCAATAATATATTCATTATTAAAGACGCCGAAAAACCGCAGAATATTCCTAGTCAACAAAGAGAATGGGAAGACATAACAAAGAGCCGGGCACCATATTATTGAGGATGAACGCAGCCAAAATTACAGTAAACCCGTGTGATAGGAAATTATTTCAGCTGTATTTTAACTGATATGAGGCCATGTCCGTATTTGGTAATGAAAGAAATAAAGTGATGTAGGGGTATAGAAAGACGTTACGCATAGATGCATATTAATACTAAAAAGTAGATGTTCTGCATGAGAAACAGATGTTTATTAACAGCTAGGAAAGCTAAAGAAATGCAACAGACTTATTATTGACATGGAACAAAATGCGATAGAATAATTTAAGCATTAAATCCGGATAAATAGGCAGTTAATTGAAATTAAACAAGCGGGAAAAGGCGTAATACAAAATTTTGAAAGACAGAGTAGTTAAAAATGGGAAGAGAATTTAAAGTTAAAATGCTTGATTTAAAATGTATTAAATTTAAGAAAGTAAACACAAATGAAAATTATTATTAAATATGATCTTTATCACAGGGGTGCCCGAAAGTTAAAAAGGCTTATAATAATATGAACGCCTATCAGAGTTTGATTAAGCCAACGTGCGGCCTCGGGCCGACATCTGATACAGGTCCCATATATTTAAATGAAATAACGAAATTTTATGCTACCACTACGAAATATTTACTGGCCCATTACCTCTAAAAAGTGCTGGCCCGGTACATTTTAAACAGTACCACGCCGTTAACTATGCTGTGCATGTTTTAGACACATGGGCGCGACAGGCATTTCGCCATTACTGGCATTGTACTGGCGCATATGCATTTTTCAGGCATTGGTATTCCAGTGACTTTAAACTGACGGCAATGTACTGTGCTCCCGGCATACGGCACTTTGCCAGCACGGCGGGTACCTTGCCGTCATTTTGCGGGCAGTAGTGTGTTTGCTGGGTAGATCCATGTGTTCGCCCATATGCCGGTGCAATTGGCAATGATTTCATTCTGATGGATGATAATGCCCGTCCTCGCCGAGCTGTGCTTGCTAAGGATTATCTTGAGAGTGAAGGTTTGGAGCGAATAGAATGGCCAGCTCAATCTCCAGATCTCAACCCGATAGAACATGTTTGGGACTACCTTGGCAAACAAGTGGCTGCTTCAAGTCCTCCTCCAAGATCGTTGCATGATCTGGAACAAGGATTAATCCGTCCATGGTCTTCGCTCCCTATTGTGGTGTCCGGCAACTTAATTAGCAGCATGGAGTATCGATGCCGCCAGTGCATTGCAGTTAGGGGTGGACACATTCCTTATTATAACTCATTTTAGTAATGCTTCCACCACATGTTTCCACAAAAAGCTTTGATAAACTGTTTCCTCCCAAAGTGGACTTTTCTACCAAAAGTGTTCTTTTGCGTTTAGACCATGTTTGTGTTGAATTTATGTAAATTTCTACGTCGTACTCAATAAAGAACTATTTAGTGCTCCGCTAGTCCAAATTTTTTGCTTCTATGTTCATTTGTTTCCATATTATTCACAAAAAACAGAT
>JAWZYV010005600.1:0-10410 GCA_038373885.1 Cheiracanthium punctorium
CATTTACAAATCAGTAAAATGTCACGACAAATATCACTTTTATGAATTTTTCAGTTTTGAAATGTTTTTATGGGTATTTACAGTCGTCACACACCTTAGAAACGATTAGAGGTACTAAGGTGTTCTATCGAATTTGCGAATATCGAATATAGAATGGGTAATTTTTAACATTACAAGTGACATTAAGTTAAAAATTTTGAATATTTGTGACGAAATGAAGTAAGTACTCGGAAATTTTACTCTTGAGAGATAATTTTAGTAGTTATTATGATTACATAAAAGGAAGTTTTGGGGGCCCAAAAAAATCGGGGGGCCAGGGCACGTGATCCGAATGCCCCGCCGTAAATCAGAGCGAAGCGAAGGAGAATGCGCTAAATTTTGAATTAGTTAAATGCACGTGGATTAGGCCTGCTGGGGCTACCACGATAAAAAAAAAAAAAAAAAAAAGCGCCGCTTACTCTACCTTACAAGGTGGTGTGGAAATGAGTTTTTTGGCCAAAACGCATACTGAACTACTCTTTGCGGCGCTCGTACGCGAAAACTATTGATTTTACAAAAAAAAAAAGTAATTACATAAATTGTAGGAAATTTTCCCTAGTTTCTTTTTTTGTAATTGTTTTTGTCGTGAGATGAGTCGGAAAGGAGATATTGTCAAAAAACTGCTTTTAGGCGCCATTTTTCGAGCGTGGCGGCGCGAGCGGCAGAGATACGAGGGAGCAAAGTTGAAATTCGGAAAGAGCACGTCGAAATATATAAAATTGCCCATTTTCAAAACTCTCGGAAAACTTTCCAGGATTAGGCCTACTGGGGGACGTGGATTAGACTACGTGGATTAGGCCTACTGGAGATACCACAATAAAAAAAAATTATAAATTATAAAAAAAAAGAAAAACGCGTCGTTCACTCTACCTCACAAGGTGGTGTGGAAATGAGTCTTTTGGCCAAAACTCACACTGAAGTAGACTTTGCGGCGCTCGTACGCCAAAACTACTGATTTTACGAAAAAAAGGTAATTACATAAATTGTAGGAAATTTTCCCTAGTTTCTTTTTTTGTAATTGTTTTTTTCGTGAAATGAGTCGGAAAGGAGATATTGCCAAAAAACTGCTTGTAGGCGCCATTTTTCGAACGTGGCGGCACGAGCGGCAAAGATACGAGGGGGCAAAGTTGAAATTCGGAAAGAGCACATCGAAATCTATAAAATTGCCCATTTTCAAAACTCCCGGAAAACTTTCCAGGTAAATCTACCAAATGACTGGACTAATACATATCTTAGAAATCTGGTTTCAAACATGGAAAATTAAAATTAACCCTTCTAAATGTAAAGCGATTCACTTCACCAATAGCAGAAAGCAGTATAAGATACCTCTACATACATAAGAATAGAATTAATTGAACCAGAACCTGCAAATACTTGGGTGTCATGATTAACTCCCGTCTGACATCGAAAGCACAGGTGCTTTATGCCCGAAATAAAGTGGCTGGAGCAGCAAAAAAGCTAGAGAAGTTGCTTATCCAAAATAAGCTCAGCCTTCAAAATAAAGTAAAATTATACGAGTTCATAGTGCTTCCTGCAGCGACTTATGCCAGCCAAATCTGGAGATACACCGCCAGAACCAATCTAGATTATTCCGATTCCGTAAACACAACGCAATTGTCCGTCGAATACGGCATGGACACAGGTACCTGACTAATACTGTTATTCTGCGAGATCTCAACATCCCTCCTATACTACAACCTGGTATACGTTCGCCACAACCTGGTATACGTGACAAGAGATATCTAGTGTACTAAAATATTTTATACTAGTATTTATTAAATCCTTCTAGGTTAAACATAATTTCGCTATTTATCTCTAGTATAGAACTACGAAATTCGCCCAGGAGTTTAGAATTCAAAGGAAATGTCACTAAATATTGACTGGCATTCTTTTACCTTATTTTTTATATTATCTACTTTAATGATATATTTTTTAACTGAAAATAATAGAGAAATGTACAATAAATAAAAGCAAAATCATTTATCGTAATCAACCAGCTTTTTTTCAAAATATTTTTTGTAACTAAAGTACAGAACTACAATTTGGCAATCTTCTGTAACATATGTTTAATAACACATATTTTAACAGAACATATAATTATATTTGTAATTAAATATTTTTAACCTTTGTACAGAACAGCAATGTCCTGTACTTTAGCATGACTATCTAACTTGACTGTTTCTAATTTGAATCAAATTTCTCCCGCATTAAAATCGGAGGAACTTCCATTAAAGCGGACAGCTCGGTTGAGTTCAGTGCCTCGATTAACGCGGAGCATCGGATAATCCAGATTCGACTGGTGCTTGATTGAGATTTTTCTAGATTCCACTAATTTGACTCATTAGCCATCGTCATTATTAAGTTTTAATTAAGTTGTGCATTTATATACAGTCCTCTCCACCACCGCCATTCCATGGAAAAGCAAGTTCCGGGATTGCGATGACATTGGAAACAAACGGAAGCAAGCGCGTGCAGCTAAGCCACTTGTCAGATGGATTTTGGGATTAAAGCGTAAGGCCGATAGCTTTGCATTTGCATCAGGTTGCACTAAAATCTGGGATTAGAAGAAAAACCGCTGTTTTGCTTATTCATTTTTTTTAAAGAAATATTCGTAGGATAACTGTGTTTCCTTTCCTCCCCCCCCCCCTTTTTTTTTTCATAAATATCGTTAAAATAAATTACTTGTAGAAATATTCGTCCCAATTTTCCTCTGGGGTGAAAAATGAATTTGGAAACTTTTTTTGGAGGAAAAAAAAACTGTATCTTTTTTAAAATTACTGAACAAATTGCTGTGAATGTTGCATTGATTATTTTTAAATATAATCTTTATTTATTTGTTTCATTTATTTATTGCTGCGAACTATTGGCTGCGCTACCACATTAGGATTTCCTCAGAGAAGTACACATTAAAAGACCCAAGGCGGTGTCTTACTCTTAGATACCGACTAGGAAGTTTGCAACCATTATTCTAATTACTGTTTTTGTGTATTTTGTTTCTAAAATTTATTCATTACCAATCATTTATATTGTTATCTCACGTTTTAATCTCTGTAGATATAGCTGATTTATTATTTACATTGTGTAAAAAAGAAAAAAAAATTTTTTTTGGGCGTGACCACGCCTCAAGTGGAGGCCACATTTATTTAATGTTGAACAAAAAATTATAGTAACTAAGAAAAACTGGAAAGGTAGTCTTGAAATTCATGTTTTCCCAATAATAAAATTTTGTCCTGCCATGTCAATATATCGATGGAAATTTGGACAAATCTAGGAAACTCGGCTTTTCTCGAGTGTCATATTTGATGTTACAGGTCCAAAGAATGAGGCATGTAGGTCCAAAGAATGAGGCATACGTATTTACGTAGATATGCTCTGAACCTGGATGAAACATACTCGAAAAATGAAAGTTCTACGTAGGCGGGCAAGTACTGTTTTCTGACCTATCGAATAAAAATGAAAAAAACGTTTGTCTAAAATACTAATAACCATTATCTGCTATGTAAAAATATTGGAATAGAGTTCAAAATCTTCATCATTTTCTTCTATAAATAAATGAGGAGCATGTATATAATCCTACTTGAGCATCTCTATAAAGTTTCCTGAAAAGGGTGTTTCCCTGAACATTGTGTTAACGCCTTCTATTGCATATTTTCTGAAATTTAGTGAAGTAGGAGGTTACCTTAAGATTAGCTTGACGCCTTCTTGAGCAGATGACAGGAATAGCAATTTATATAGGCGGAGTATTAATAGTAGCTGCCTATAAAGGTACGTTTCCTGTATTATTATTAAAATATTGCTATACAAACCAAAAAAAATCTGAAAAGTATCTCCACTGGATTTTCCGAACTATTGATATAGTGGCGTACGCAAGGGGGAAGGGGAGGTTCGGGTTATAACATCCCCCTTTGCTTTTTAGTATAAAGATGAATTTTTGAATTATTATTTTTTTAAAATAATATTTATGTAAATATACTGATATGTTAATCTTACTTTCCGTCAAAAATTTAGGGAAAGTTGCCCCCCCCCCTTCACACACACACACACACACGCACACTCAAACAAAGAAAAGAAAAGAAAAAGCATACGTTCTCCCAATTTTCGTAAGATAATTTACAGTATTGCCTCACCTGTGGAAAAAAAAAGGAAATAAAATCTAGGTTGGAGTTGGACCCAAGGATGCAGTCCTAAAATAAAAAAATGACAGCGCTATAATAATTATAAATAAAGCCCGTCACATGCGAAATTTTTTAAGGGGCGTGGCCGAAGTTTTGTTTTGTTTTGTTTAAGTTACAATTTATCTATTTACAACAACAAAGTAGGAAGAAACAATTAATTTAGAACATCGACCACAGTTCTTATTTTCCTTCAGTATTATTAGTGGAACACTCGTAACTGACATGGCGAGACTGGGTAGCTTAAGCACTTTTGTGCCGAAACAAACACGTTTTGACGTAAGGCAAGACGTATTGCATCCCATTGTTGAAGTAGGAGACCTTTAAATTAAATAAACATTGAAAATGACAGATGTTTTATTAGAATTTTTGAGCAGAATGAAGTAATTATTAAATTCGTGGTACTAAAACCTGAAATTTCGGATATTTTTTATGACCTCATATTTTTATTAGCTAGCCCTGGCCCCACTTTAGAAATGGTTATTTGCATGTTAACTGTTTGCATTCTCATATCATATAAATGAACAAACCACTTTCCAAAGATATCGCATCGTCAAATAGCTCAGTAGAGGATCCAGGAGTGGGCCTGGGGATATATATATATATATACAGAGCTGCGATATCTCCGGCTTTTTCCGGGAGATTTCCCACCTCAAATTTTTTGATAGTTTCATTCTAGATTAAATATTTGGACATATATTAAGTACAAATCCACAAGTAAAAAGTAGTGGTGGAAAATCTCCCGAAAAAAGCCGGATACTTGGCACTCTGTATGTATATATAATATTTGATAACTTAGCTCCTCAAAATTTTTTACATTGCTTTAGACTAAAATTTTGCTTTATTGTACATTTTGCTTGAGTAACATAAGTTTTCTCCAAAATTTAGTCCCTCCCAAGGAACAATTTGAGGATCCGCCCTTCAAAAAGCTTGCAAGACAATTCAGATGAAGTTCCATAAACCGAGACACACACATTTTTAATCTGAAGACTCAGCAGTGTTACCTACATTATACAATAATTTAAGTTTCTTGTAGTGCTAAAATAATTAGATAATTACCCTTTATTCAAGTATTAATTATTCTTTTCTGAAACTAATAAATATGTGATATTTGCATGCCCTAAATATTAATACTAATTAATTGAATTCTTTGCTAAATTAAAATATTTTTATAAATTTCGAATTTTCAATCAAATGACCTACAAAATGAATTTTTGAAAAGATCCACAGTCCACATGACTGACTATTGCAAAGTTTCTTCCGAGGAACATTATATCACTTCATAATGTATAAACATATGTGCACCCATGTCTAAACAGGTGACGGTGTAAAATCACATATTTTATTAATGTTTATTTGCATTCGTATCTTTTATTATATTGTATATTACATATATATATATATATATATATATATATATACAAGGCAGGGGCGTAGCCAGAAATTTTTTATGGGGGGTTACGACTACTGCAACTCACATATATGCATACATGTGTGTGATAAGGGAGTGAAGAATACACAATTTGTATGGCAAACCCCCAACACCCCCCTTGTCTACGCCCCTGGTACAAGGTGGTTATAATAAAGCTTCCCCTTACAAACAGGGTTTTACAGCTAAAACGGAGGGAACAAAATTTCGTATACAGACTATGCATGAGAAGCACTCAAAGAATACCGAAAAAAAAAAAATCTAGTTCGAAAAACGTCCACCAGGTATCGCTTTAAGGGAAGTAACAGCATTGCGCCTACAGCCCTTATGACAAACTGGTTATCAGAACCATCTCAGTTGCAAACCCTGTGTGGAATTTGCAGTGGTTTAAAATTCTAACTTAAACGGGTGCGAAAATATCACACCACGTATTCTTGATATGTTGTTTAACGACGTTTATCACTTTCAAATGTGAGTAAAATTAATATATACGTTTTTTCTCAACTTTTTTTCTGGTGGCAAAACAATATTTATACCTCAATTAGATGTACATAGAAAAGTTGGATTTTCTATTCTGTATTGAGTTTTCATTTTTCGCAAAGAAAAATCTGTTTCAAAGTGTAGACTAAAGTACATATGAGCAACCTCCGACCTGTATTAGATATCAAAACCCCGTCCAAGGGCGGTTCTAGAGTTGCAGTCTGGGAGGGGTAATGATATTTATAATTTTATATAAACTCAGTGCCTCAGAGAAGCAGTGACTACCGGGGGGCGCACAGAGGAAAGGGGACACCTTTGACTGCACAATACACTTTATATATGTGAATGAAATATTTAATTAATCATCAGATGTGAAATCAATGTTTAATTAATCATATAATTGATGAAGTATGTAAATACCGAAAGTAATAACGTTGCATCAAAATTGTTTCACCCTCCCCTACTAAAATGAGACGGGCTCGGGCTCTGTAATTCGCGATTGTGAATTTCCTATGCAGAATTATGTTTCACTTTCATTTTCAAAATTCTGGGAGGGCAGAGGCGTAGCCAAGGGGGGGGGTTAGGGGGGTCATAAGCCCCCCATGAGGAATTTTTGCCATACAAAATGTATATTCTTCACTCCCTTATCACCCACATGTATGCATATATGTGAGTTGCAGAGTCGTAACCCCCCCCCATGAAAAATTTCTGGCTACGCCCCTGTGGGAGGGGTAATTACCCCCATTACTCCCCCCGTAAAGCCACCAATAAATAAAGCCCCTTTGAACTATTCAAATTTCCATATAAATCTCAGTTATACGGCCCGCGACTTTTCAAAAGTGGCCCATAACTGGACTATAGGAATGAGTATGAGATTTTGACAAGTTTCTAATGTCTATTTCTTACTGTAACTTTTATGTTAGCCCAAACTCATCACAGGTAGTAAAAAAACCCGCTTAATTACAAAGCATTAATTTATGCAATAATTAGTATGCATAATTAAACGTAAAGAATTTCTATACTATGCATTTTATCAATATTTTTGCGATGCAATAAACAAAACTATATTTCATTTTATTTGTGTTCTTTCATTCTCATTCAGGCAAAAAGAAAAAAACTCATTCTTTTTTTTTTTCTCTCTTTTCTTTTCTTTTCTTTTTTTTTTTTTTTTTTTTTTTTCTATACGTATTCTACTAAGAAAAGGGCACCCTTCTTTCTACTCCTACACTTTACCTTAACTCACCCTTTAAGGGAGAAACCGAATCCAATAGTTACATACATCCTTCAATAATGTAGGGCACGACCATGACTATGTTAGCAAATAAATAGAAAAAAATACTGTAAATATTAATTAATTAAGTAATTTTTTAACGTTTCGTCTAAACTGTTATGCAGTGGAAAAATATCTATTATTCATTTCCTTTTCCGGGGAATACCATTATTCTCACCAAGTTATCAGAAAGAGTGAATAAGATTACTAAATAGCTCTGAAAATAGTATTTACAATTTTTTACTATGCATTTTAAGAAATTTTAGACAATTAAATAATAATAATAATAATAAGATGTTCATTTTGTTATACTAGATATATTCTGCCCACAGGTCACTTTCTCTGATACATTTATCTTTCTTATGCTTTATGGGAGGGACCGAATCCGATAGCCCCTCGAGTGGTTACATCCTTCAGTGTTACAGGGCACGCCCAATGTCTAATATTGTTAGCAAATAGAAATAATAGCAATTAAAAAACACTGTACATATAAAGATAATTAATTAAGCAAATTTTTTTAAATGTTTTGTCTAAACTGTTGTGGATTAAAAAAGTTCTATTATTCGTTTCCTTTTCCAAGGAATACCAATGTTTTCAATTTCACTAACACCTAAGTTATCACAGAGTGGTTAAGACTACTGAATAGTTTTCAGGACAGATTTTTTTTATTTAATTTCCACACATATGATTAAGACTATTTGACTATTTTGAAAGTAAATGTAATTAGTTTAACAAATATTACATTTATTTTTATTGAGCGAAAAAAAAAAATCATTTAAAAATATTATATCGCTAGCTAACAAATTCATTTCATCGTTAGAAAATATGTCAGTGTAAAACATGAAGCATTTAAAAATATATTTATAAAATTCTCTAATTATTTCAGACGGTTCAAAATATTCGTTACAGTTAATTAAAATAAATTATCCACTTTGTGCGTCAAAAAATAACCTTCGAAATTTTAAATCAAACATGAAATAGCATTATAACAGTTTCTGAAATAATCTTTCAAAAAAATTACAAAAGTTTTAAGTTATACAATTAATACTTTAAAACAGCACTGAGGTACTGGTAAACGTATAATCACAAATTTTTTATTTTATTTTATTTTTATTTTGAAAAGTTTTTTTTTTCTTAAGTGGCGGACTAAGGAATCGTTATTTGCAGTAATGCAGGATGTAGTCCTAAATAAAGTGGAGGGAGGGGCTTCCGTAGACAAATCTATTTGTGTTTAACCCAAGCTATGGAGGTAACCTTTGAAATTCCGCTGTCATCAGAATTACATAGTTTCAAAACACCCAATTCTGATGCTTCCATGTTTTTATTCTCAAAAGGATTATTTTAGGAGCAAAAACTTTAGAGAAACTTGGCAAGGAAGAAAGACCTGCGATTGCACCTCTGGTTGGGAAGCGAATGTTCTTACTTATTATACGGTGATGCTTGGAAAGAAAAAAAGCAAAATAAAGAATTTCAAGGCTGCTTTTCGCAAAACTTCTGGGGTCTTCATTCAATTCTAAATCGATGGTAAACAGATTCAATGATTTACAAACAGATTAATTGATCAATATTTAAAGAAAATAACATTTTTATTTTGTTTTGTTTTTTTTTTTTTGTAGAGAAGTGGTATTAGTTACGCCCATCTGAAAAGACCATTTTCCCAGGATAAGAAAAAAATTAGTGATTTTTAAACTTAACTAAAAACTTTTAAACTTAACTAACAGATTAATCTAACCTGCAATCTCCTTATTATCTATACCAGAATTACCCTTTATTTATTCTTAATCCGTATAAATTCCAAATTAAATTTGCATTTCTGCTAATAGTAGCTTTCAGTCGATTGTGTATGTTATTTACATAAGTCATCGTTAAAGCTCCGCCTTTCTCTAAGAATGACCGCGTGCTCAGTCATTCATTGTTCAGATGATATGCCAGACAAATATTTCTTAGTCAGTTCAAGAAATGAGTTAGGAATGTGTTTTGCGGTAGCCGTAGAATAAATTAATGCAGGACAAAGTGCTGCAATGGTGATGTATGATATGCCTATCGTGGAGATTAATAAGTATTTCTCATGTTTATATAAAGGGAATCGCTGGCTTTTGGAAATTTTTTGTTGCTGATTTCAGATTAAAGTTGCTATCACACGACAGCTCTATGCACTGCAAAATGCATGTACTGCACTTTCGCGCTGCATTTTGCCCGTCAAAAGCAATATATAGGGGTTGTTTTGCAGTACGAAAATACCACCTAGACGAAAGACGCAGAGTTGCAAACTTGGCGACGTTATCGCTCTTTCTGTGACAAATACCGACTATTACTGGCTATTTTTGCGACGAAGCAAAATTAGATCCGTGATTTCCGCACGTGGGGATTTTATATATGCGTGTCTGCATTCTCAAGTAAAAGAATGAACGATTTCGAGCAACAAAGACTTTGTCTTTCCATAATTGCGGTAACTGATTTCATTAATAAAATCGGCTTCGATTTCTGTCGTCCACATTGCCGACGCGAAGGCAGCCATCTTGAATTAAGGCATGGATATTTCTTGGGCTCTGATTGGCTGATTTCGCATTGCATGCCTTACTTTTTCAAACAGTGCTGAAAAAAGTCAGGTTTCAAGAAAAACGCTGTTACACGATGTTTTTGTCCGACTGAAGGGCTAAATTGCAATACGAAAGTGCAGTGCATTGCATTTGCAGTGTGTAGAGCTCTCGTGTGATAACACAGCAACAGCAATCGAATGCCATCGATTTCAAATCACGAAAATATGACCTCGATCATTTTGCGAAATAGGTTATTTCCTTTTTCAAAATTTATTCGCTCACAACGGTTACCCTAATAGGTGCCTAAACGGTTTTCCGATTTAGGCAGCGTTTTTAAAAGCAGTGTTAGTATCTCGGTAACAACGGACGGAACTAACTGCACCTCCTGCTGGGAAAAAGATCCTATGGCTCGCGATCCACGGAATATGGAGGCCAATCCATACCAATATGTCTGACACTCGGATGACTCGGACACCGAAA